>JAVSCE010019035.1:0-485549 GCA_032199065.1 Smutsia gigantea
TGTAGGCCATCTGTTTCAGTCCTTTGGCCGCTCTTTCAGGATTGGTTGTATTTGCTGTATTTTTGTGTTATATGTGGTTTTGGGAGGAGGTTTCTGCCTCACATCTCACACTGCCATCTTTTTCTCCTTGATATGGGGAATTTTATCAGATGCCTTTTCTATTTTATATAGTTACATATACTTTCTTTGTATCTTTGTTAATTACATTAGCAGATATTCCAATGTTAAAAATAGCCTTACATTCCTAGTATAAATTCAACTTGCTCAAGATGTTTATTTTTAAGCATTTTTACCTAAATAATTTAATGTAAGTAATTAATAATCTATGGTTTTCTAATATCTGTGAGAAAAATGAAATGCATTTTCTCATAAATATTTTTTAATTAAAATTTTTGTAGCAAAATTATATTTCCTCATAAAATGAATGGGAGTTATTCTCTCGATTTTTATTTTCAGAAAGATTAAGATGATCTGTTCTTTGAATGTCATATCCTAAAACTTTTAGGTCTGTGTTATAGAATGAATTTATGTGTCCCCCCAAAATATGCGTATGTTAGAAACTAATCCCTGATATAATGGTTTAGATGTGTAAGTAATAAAGATGATGATAGGAGATGATTAAGTAATAAGGGTGATGGGCCCGTGAATGCTATTACTGTTCTTACAAATGAGATCCTAAAGAGCTCCCTTGCCCCTTCCACCATGTGAGGGCATAGGGAGAAACTGGCTGTCTATGAATCAGGAAGCTGTACTTCACTGGGCAACAAATTTGCTGGACACTACATCAAATTACTTTCATCTTGGACTTCCCAGCATAACTGTAAGAAATAAATTTCTATTGTTTTGACCAGTATGGCATAACAGTCTATGGCATTCTGTTACAGCAGCCTAAACAGACTACAAGTGTCTCATTTCTGGCTGAAGATGTGTCAATATATCTGCCTCTGCTCCCTCCCAAAATGGAGGGATTTATAAAGCTGAAAAATAGTTGGATAAATGATAACTGTCATAGAAAAATGGAGCAAACTTAATTCTAAACTACCTGCAAAGAAGCCCAAGAAGAAACACAAAATGACAAAACACAGATGGAAAAAAATCTCAGGAACTGGTAGTAACAGATACATCTAGAAGTGGGGATAAAGGTAGAGCTGAACATAGGTGTAAACATGGAACTAAAAGTGTATGTATATTTAGAAGCTGATTATGATTTAAATTGCCAATTGGCCTTCTCTACCTTCTAGAAGACTGGACGTTTTTTCTTCAGAGGGTGTAAAACAAATGATGGGGAACTATACAAAAAAAGGACACATTTAATTGAAATTTTACATAGGAAATATGGTAGCCCAAGACTTCTGCTTAAATCTGGCTCTAAGAATGCCAGCACCAAGGATTCTACAACCCAGGCATGAGATTATAAGAGGCTTGTCTATAGAGTTGCCAGATAAAATAAGGGATGCTCAATTAAATTTCAATTTCAAAGAAAGAATGAATAATTTTTCAATATAAATATATTCCCAGGCAATAATTGGGTCACATTTATATTTAAAAAATTACTCATTGCTTAAATAAGATAAAACTTAACTGGGCATCCTTTCTTTTTATTAGCTGAATTTGGCAACCTGCTTGTTGAAAGCATCTGACCAGTCCTGAGAAAAGACCTAAAGTTACTGACATTCAGTATCCCCCAACAGTCTACATTTAAAAACTCCCATCATGTGCAAAGACTTTCCAATCAGCTTTTCAGTGTTCCATTTCTTTAAAAGAATTAAATAAATGTAGTACCCCTTTATTCACTGATAGTAACTGTTAATAATTCAAGTTGGTATGACCCAAGCTATACTTTCTGGTAAGTATACACCACATAGAGCACATCTCTAAATGTCAATGTTCTGTGCTCTTGTTTCTTTGCTATGGAAACCCAATGTTCTCCACCATAGACATTTGTGTTTTGTTTTTTTTTAATCTAGAAATCTAAGAAAAGAGAGACCATTATGGAAGAATATGGAGTGTTGTCATGCTACTATATTGACTTATGATTATTTTGCTCTTCTGGGGTTGCTGCTAATACTGTGACATTTAGCCTTGTTTCTTGAAGTGAAATTCACATAAACATAAAATTAACCATTTTAAACTGCACAATTCACTGGCATTTAGTGCATTCATAATGTTGCACAACATTTACCTCTATTTGATTCCAACTTTAGGTTATAACCAAATGCTACTTCATTAATTAATTAATTTTGTTGTTCTAGTTGTTCCAGCTTTGACCACTATGAGCTCTTTCAGTTGGCTTCTGTGACCCCTGGACATACCCAATCAATGTGTGTGGGATTTTTTCCAGTTCTACCTTTGACTGGCATTTGAGTAGTTCTGAATTATTGTTATGATGACCAGTACTGCTAAGGGGACATTCTTGTACATCTCTTGTGTTGAAGCTTCTCTAGAAAATTAATTTAAAATAGGAATTTTGTTATCAAATGATGTATGATAATGCCAAATGCTTTTCCAATTTGGTAGCACTAATTTATACTCCCACCAACAGTATATACAAGATGTCCTACTGAGTCAATTCTCTGCAACACCTGATATTAACAGATTTCAGTTTTGCAAATCTAGTAGCTATAAATATTATATTTCACTTCTTTATTAATAAAATTGAGTACATTTCAAATGCTTTTTTATCATTCAGATTTTCTTCTTGTAAAAGTCTTATTTGCATATTTTATCTGTTTTTCATTTGATTTTGTGTCTTCTTAATGATTTATGGGAGTTCTTTGACAGTTGTATCACAAATTCCTTCTTTCTTTCTTATCATTTTCTGTCAAGTAGCTTTAATAAGGAAATAAGTCCTTCATCTCAATTTAGAAATTTTATCTTCTGTGACTCTGATTCGTAGAATCATGAAGATTTTTCTCTCAGAATTATTCCTAAGTTTTTAGATTTAGATTTTACATTTAAGTCTTACTACTTCATTTTATTCCTTCTGTTTTGCTTTGTTTTTATATTCCACAAATAAGTGGAATCATATTTGTTTTTCTCCACATGGCTTATTTCACAGAGTATAATACCATCTAGATCCATCCATGGTGTTGCAAATGGGAGGATTTCTTTTCTTTGTATGACTGAATAATATTCCATTGCTCTTCACATAAATTTTATAATTATTTGTCAAGTTCCCCCAAAACTCGGCTGAAACATTGTTTTGAATTTAATTGAATCTCTAGATCAATATTAAGATAATTCACACTTTGCTATTGAGATTTCCTGTTCATAGATATGATTTATCTTTCCATCTACTTCTGTCTTTATGCTTTATCAACAAAGTTTTTAAAATTAGTTTTAGCACATTTTTGTTATATTTTATTACTGGATGTCTTACAGTATTTGTCACTATTAGAGTGGTATTTTAAAAAACTTTTTCCAAATTCCTTGTCACAAATGAGGAGAAATACATTCAATTTTCCTGTGGTGCTTTTATAGATAGGCATTTTTTTCCTCTAACCTCTTCTAATTCCAATTTGTCTGTAGTTACTTTTGATTTTTCTATGTGTATGATTGTGTTATCTACAAGTAATTATCATCTTTTTTCCCTCTAAATTTTTCTTTTCAGTATTTAATTTTACTTATTTATTTTTCTTTTCTTGCAGCACTGACTAGAAACTCCAATACAATGAATAGAAGATGGACCAAGAATATTTTGCCATGGCAAGTAAGAAAGAGGTAAAAAAGGATGTGGTCATGTATAAGGAACCAGAAGCCAGCTGGAAGGAGAGACCACTGGTCAAAGCTGCAATAATTTCAGCATCAAAATAAATACGGAAAGTAAGACATGTAACTACTGAATAAAATAGGAATTTATTAGCCTATAGTAAGTAAGTAAATAAATAAATAAATGAGGAGAGGTGTAGCTCTTCCTTATAGTAGCATAAGAACTAATAATATAGAAACAGTGATAGAATCAGGTATGATACTTATATGGCAATTATAGTAATACTCATTTTAGACAATAACTATCAATGAATGCTAAAGACAATGGACAAAGTTTTATATGAAATAGGACACTTATATAATCTTTTTTAAAGTTTATTTTGATATCATTAATCTACAATTACATGTGCAATATTATGGTGATTAAACTACCCCCTTCATCAGGTCCACCACACCAACCCCATTACACTCACTGTCCATCAGCGTAGTGAGATGCTATCGAGTCACTACTTCTCTGAGTTGTACAGCCCTCCCCGTGCACCCCTAACACTACGTCTGCTAATCGTAATGCCCCATTTTCCCCCTTGTCCCTCCCTTCCCACCCATCCTCCCCAGTCCCTTTCCCTTTGGTAACTATTAGTCCATTCTTGAGTTTTGTGAGTCTGCTGCTGTTTTGTTCCTTCAGTTTGTTTGTTAGTTCTTACACTCCACATATGAGTGAAATCATTTGGTACTTGTCTTTTTGGGCTTGGCTTATTTCACTGAGCATAATGCCCTCTAGCTCCATCCATGTTGTTGCAAATGGTAGGATTTGTTTTCTTCTTATGGCTGAATAATGTTCCACTGTGTATATTAACCACATCTTCTTTAACCATTCATCTACTGATGGACACTTAGGTTGCTTCCATTTCTTGGCTACTGTAAATAGTGCTGCAATAAACATAGGGGTGCATATGTCTTTTTCGAACTGGGCTGCTGCATTCTTAGGGTAAATTCCTAGAAGTGGAATTCCTGGGTCAAATGGTATTTCTATTTTGAGTTTTTTGAGGAACCTCCATACTGCTTTCCACAATGGTTGAACTAATTTGCATTCACACCAGCAGTGTAGGAGGGTTCCCTTTTCTCCACATCCTCGCCAACATTTGTTGTTTGTGTTTTGGATGTTGGCTATCCTCACTGGTGTGAGGTGGTATCTCACTGTGGTTTCAATCTGCATTTCAATGATGATTAGTGATGTGGAGCATCTTTTCATGTGCCTGTTGGCCATTTGTATTTCCTCTTTGAGGAAGTGTCTATTCATGTTCTCTGACCATTTCTTAACTGGACTATTTGCTTTTTCTTTGTTGAGGTGCATGAGTTCTTTATATATTTTGGATGTCAACCCCTTATCGGATACGTCATTTATGAATATATTCTCCCATACTGTAGGATGTCTTTTTGTTCTACTGATGGTGTTCTTTGCTGTACAGAAGCTTTTCAGCTTGACATAGTCCCACTTGTTCATTTTGCTTTCGTTTCCTTTTCAAGGGGAGATATGTTCATGAAGAAGTCGCTCATGTTTATGTCCAAGAGATTTTTGCCTATATTTTTTTCAAAGAGTTTTATGGTTTCATGAATTACATTCAGGTCTTTGATCCACCTTGAGTTTACCTTTGTGTATGGGGTTAGACAGTAGTTCAGTTTCATTCTCTTACATGTAGCTGTCCACTTTTTCCAACACCAGCTGCTGAAGAGGCTTTCATCTCCCCAATGTATACCCCAGGCTCCCTTATCAAATATTAATTGACTGAATATGTTTGGGTTGATCTTTGGATTTTGTATGCTATTCCACTGGGCTGTGGGTCTGTTTTTGTGCCAATACCATATAGTCTTGATTACAGTGGCTTTGTAGTAGAGCTTGAAGTCAGGGAGCGTAATTCCTCCTGTTTTATTCCTCCTTCTCAGGATTGCTCTGGCTATTCGGGGTCTTTTGTGGTTCCATATGAATTTTAGAATTATTTGTCCCAGTTCATTGAAGAATGCTGTTGGTATTTTGATCGGGATTGCGTTGGATCTGTATATTGCTTTAGGTAGTATAGCCAATTTGACAGTATGTATTCTTCCTAGCCAAGACCATGGGATTCATTTCCATTTGTTAGTGTCCTCTTTAATTTCTCTTAGGAGTCTTTTGTAGATTTCAGAGTACAGGTCTTTCACTTCCTTCGTTAAGTTTATTCCTAGGTATTTTATTCTTTTTGATGCAATTGTGAATGGAATTGTTTTTCTGATGTCTCTTTCTGTTAGGTCATCGTTAGTGTATAGGAAAGCAACATATTTCTGTGCGTTAATTTTGTATCCTGCAAATTTGCTGAATTCAGATATTAGTTCTAGTAGTTTTGGAGTGGAGTCTTTCTGGTTTTTTATGTACAATATCATGTCATCTGCAAATAGTGACAATTTGACTTCTTGTTTACCAGTCTGGATGCCTTGTATGTCTTTGTTTTGTCTGATTGCCGTGGCTAGGACCTCCAGTACCATGTTGAATAAGTGTAGAGAGTGGACATCCCTGTCTTGTTCCCAATCTTAGATGAAAACCTTTTACCTTCTCGCTGTTAAGTATGATGTTAGCTGTGGGTTTGTTATATATGGCCTTTATGATGTTGAGGTACTTGCCATCTATACCCATTTTGTTGAGAGTTTTAATGATGAATGGATGCTGAATTTTGTCAAATGCTTTTTCAGCATCTATGGAGATGATCATATGGTTTTTGTTTTACTTTTTATTGATGTGGTGGATGATGTTGATGGATTTTCGAATGTTGTTCCATCCTTGCATCCCTGGGATGAATCCCACTTGATCATGGTGTATGATCCTCTTGGTGTATTTTTGAATTCGGTTTGCTAATATTTTGTTGAGTATTTTTGCATCTACGTTCATCAGGGATATTGGTCTGTCATTTTCTTTTTTGGTGAGGTCTTTGCCTGGTTTTGGTATTAGAGTGATGCTGGCTTCATAGAATGAGTTTGGAAGTATTCCCTCCTCTTCTATTTTTTGGAAAACTGCAAGGAGAATGGGTGTTATTTCTTCTCTATATGTCTGGTAGAATTCAGAGGTGAATCCATCTCGCCCAGCGCTTTTGTTCTTGGGTAGTTTTTTGATTACGACTTCAATTTCATTGCTGGTGATTGGTCTGTTTAGTTTTTCTGTTTCTTGTTTGGTCAGTTTTGAAAGGTTGTATTTTCCTAAGAAGTTTTCCATTTCTTCTATGTTTTCCAGCTTGTTAGCATATAGATTCTCATAATATTCACTTATAATTCTTTGTATTTCTGTCGGATCCGTTGTGATTTTTCCTTTCTCATTTCTGATTCTCTTTGTGTGTGTAGATTCTATTTTTCTCTTAATGAGTCTGGCTAGGGGTTTATCTGTTTTGTTTCATTTTTCAAAGAACCAGCTCTTGGTTTCATTGATTTTTTTCTAATGTTTTATTCTTCTCAATTTTATTTATTTCTTCTCTTATCTTTATTATGTCCCTCCTTCTGGTGACTTTGAGTCTCATTTGTTCTTCTTTTTCCAATTTCAGTAATTGTGTCTTTAGACTATTCAATTGGGAATGTTCTTTTTTTAAAGATAGGCCTGGATTGCAATATATTTTCCTCTTAGAACTACCTTTGCTCTGTCCCATAGAAGTTGTGGCTTTGTGTTTTTGTTGTCATTTGTCTCCATATACTCTTTGATTTCTGTTTTGATTTGGTTATTAACCCATTGATTAATTAAGAGAATGTTGTTAAGTCTCCATGTATTTGTGAGCCTTTTTGTTTTCTTTCTAAAATTTAATTCTAGTTTAATACCTTTATGATCTGAGAAGTTGGTTGGTAGGATTTCAATATTTTTGAAATTACTGAGGTTCTTTTTGTGGCCTTGTATGTGGTCTATTCTGGAAAATGTTCCATGTGCACTTGAGAAGAATGTGTATCCTGTTGCTTTTGGGTGTAGAGTTCTGTAGATGTCTGTTAGGTCCATCTGTTCCAGTGTGTTTTTCAGTGCCTCTGTGTCTTTACTTATTTTCTGTCTGGTTGATCTGTACTTTGGAGTGAGTGGTGTGTTGACATCACCTAAAATGAACGCATTGCTTTCTATTTCCTCCTTTAATTCTGTTAGTATTTGTTTCACATATTCCGGCCCTCCTGTGTTGGGTGCATATATATTTATAATGGTTATATCTTCTTGTTGGGTTGATGCATTTATCATTATGTAATGTCCTTCTTTATCTCTTGGTACTTTCTTAGTTTTGAAGTCTATTTTGTTTCATACAAGTATGGCCACACCTGCTTTTTACTCCTTGTTGTTTGCATGAAATATCTTTTTCCATCCCTTCACTTTTAATCTGGGGATATCTTTGCATTTGATGTGAGTTCTTGTAGGAGCATATGGATGGGTCTTGCTTTTTTATCCATTTGTTACTCTGTGTCTTTTGATTTGTGCATTCAGTTCATTTACATTTAGGGTGATTATCGATAGATATGTACTTATTGCCATTGCTGGCTTTAGATTCATGGTTGCCAAAGGTTCAGGGGTTGGTTCTTACCTATCTAACAATCTAACTTAACTTTCTTGTTAAGTTATTTTAAACACAGTCTGATGTTTCTTTATTTCTCTCCCTTCTTATTCTTCCTCCTCCATTCTTTATATACTAGGTGTTTTATTCTTCGGCTTTAGTTTAGTATTTGTATGGTCTGCTTTCTTTGCTATGATTTTATTTTCTCTGGTGACAGATTTTTAGCCTTAAGAGTGCTTCCCTCTAGAGAAGTTCCTTTAACATGTCCTGTAGAGGTGGTTTATGGGAGGCAAATTCTCTCAGCTTTTGCTTGTCTGGAAATTGTTTAATCCCTCCGTCATATTTAAATGATAATCATGCTGGATACAGTATTCTTGGTTCGAGGCCCTTCTGTTTCATTACGTTAAATATATCATGCCATTCTCTTCTAGCCTATAAGGTTTCTGTTGAGAAGTCTTATGATCGTCTGCTGGGTTTTCTTTTGAAGGTTATGTTTTTTCTCTCACTAGTTGGCATTTAATCCTCTGTCCTTATATTTGATTTTTGCCATTTTAATTATTATGTGTCTTGGTGCTGTCTTCCTGGCATCCCTTGTGTTAGGAAATCTGTGCACTTCCATGGACTGTGAGATTATTTCCTTCCCCAGCATGGGGAAGTTTTCAGCAATTACTTCTTCAAAGACACTTTCTATGCCTTTTTCTCTCTCTTCTTCCTCTTTTACTCCTATCATGCGAATATTGTTACGTTTGGACTGGTAACACAGTTCTCTTAATATTCTTTCATTCCTAGTGATCCTTTATCTCTCTCTGCCTCAGCTGCTCCTTATTCCTCTTCTCTGGTTTCTATTCCATAACAGTCTTTTGTATCTCATCCAATCTGCTGGTAAACCTATTGATGGCTTGTCTCATTTCTGCATTGTTTTTCCTGACTTCCCTCACTTCCTCCCTTAGCTCTTGCATATTTCTCTGTAGATCCGTCAGCATGGTTATGACTTTTATTCTGAATTCTTTTTCATGAAGATTCTTCATTTCCATCCCTTCAGGTTCCCTCTCATGAGTTGTCTGGGTCTGGTTGATTTTTGTCTGTACCATATTCCTCTATCTTTTCTGTTGATATGAGTGGTCGCTCTTAGGTGCCACATATGTTATCTGGGCTCTTTAAGAGTTAAGAAAAAAAAGAAGGAAGAGAAAGAAAAGAGAGAAAGAAGAAAGAAAGGAAAGAAAGGAAAAAGAGGGGGAAAAAGAAAAAAAAAAGAAAAAACTGCCCACCTGGATTGGATTCTGCAAGGTTGCTGTAGGTGTCGCTGTTGCTCCACTCTTCCACAGCCGCGGCCGCGCTGCTCTTTGTAGCTCTGGCTGTGGTGGGAACGAATGGGAGGCTGTTGTTCTCTGTATAATGTTTTAGTGTGGCTGCTACCTTTTCTCAGTCACCAGCCAAGGGGTCCGAAGTTCCTCAGGACTCCCAGCCCACTGCACTGAGCGTGTCGGAGTGATGGTGTTCCTTCACTGGGCCCCCCACCTCTCCAAGACCGCTACAAACCACGCATGCTTTTCTCTTGTCCTGGGTCTCTGGCTGCACGGACCCGGTGTGTTCCGGCTCAAAACCTGCACATTCTGCCTCTCCAATGTCCAATGCACCGCGCCATGTGTGTCAGCGCTCCTGGCGCAGACCACCAGGGCTGGTTATTTCGCGGGCCTCCTCTTCCGCTCCCTCCCAGCTCTGAATCCTCTCCTTCCACCGGGCCACGGGGATGCTTGAGTGCTTGTGTGCTGCTGGGTTGTGGCTCCGTATCTTACCCGCCTCGCGGGGTGCCGAGTCCTCTCGGGTGTAGCTGCACGCTCTGCACTTTCCTGTGTATTCTGGTCTCTCTTTTAGGAATAGTTGTATTTGCTATATTTTCATAGATAAATATAGTGTTGGGAGGAGATTTCTGCCGCCCTGCTCATGCTGCCATCTTCCAGGCCAGTTATATAATCTTAAAGTATCTTATAATATCCTCTAGCCAAAGACCACCAGAGACACACCTGTAGCTGAACAAGTTAGATTTACTGCTTGTCGCAACAAGTGAGAATGCACATCGTGGGGAATTGTGGGCCATCTCCATACGAAGGTGTTAGAAAGGACTTATTACAGCATTTAGACTGTGATAGGTGATTTCAGAGAGGGTTTAAGAAAGGGGTCTTATTTTGGGTTAGTGTAATTCTGTGATTGGTTATCTTAATATATCTTATCTAGAAGGAAAAAAGACTAGAGTAAGTGTAGAGCAGTAATTCGTAAAGAAGCTGCAGCCATACATAATAGCCAGGATATAGATATGTTTAGCCATTTTCTGGTTTGGGCAATATTTATGTTTTCATCTGTGTCCCTCACATGTTCCTAGATACTACATCTTAGAGCCAATTGCCCTTATAATTGTTGGTTAGGTTAAAGGGTTACAGAAGTGGTTACATAAAGTCACCATGAATATTGAATTAACAAATATTCAACCATGTTTCCAGAGGAAATATAAAGTTAGGTTACTGCAAGCCTCTGGTCATATGATTTCAACAACTGATCAATACCTAACACTGTTTTATGTGTGTTTCTGTTTAAAGACCCCTTATGTAATATATACTGTTGATTTGGTAACATTGATGTCACAGCCAACAGTGCTGTTAATGCATGCCTGAAGGAAGCTTATCTAACAATGTATTTTATTCACAGGGCACATCACAGCATTCTGGCACTCAGCAACACTAGGCAGCACTTCAACACTATACTTGGAGGCCATTTGAAAGAGACATAACCACGAAAAAGCATAAGAATGTGGAAAATGTGGCATTAAATAGCCCATGAAAGTGTACTTGTTTATAGTATGAAAGTGGAAACAAGAAGGCAGAGCGTTGCCTTGTTCCCCCGTAGCTGGGACATGCACAAGTGACTCACATTCTTGCCACTCTGCCCATGTCTGTGAATGACCACAAAAGACAGTTTTAATGAGTACAGGCAGACCTCATTTTACTGCACCTGGCTTTATTGTGCTTCCAAGATACTGCAATTCTTACAAATTGAAGGTCTGTGGATCCCTGGGTAGAGCAAGTCTTTCAGCACCATTGTTCCAACAGTATTTGCTCACTTTGTGTCTCTGTGTTACATTTTGGTAATTCTCACAATATTTCAAACTTTTTGATTATTATATTATTTGTTATGGCAATCTGTGATAAGTGATCTTTGTTACTATTGGAGTCTGGAGATATTACTGAATTGCGGCAATAAAAACCTGAATTGATGAGGAGTTGCTTCTTACAGATGAGCCAAGAAAAAGGTTTCTTGAGATGGAACCTAGTCCTGGTGAAGATGCTTCAAGATTGTTGAAATGATAACAAAAGATTTAGAATATTGAATAAACTCAGCTAATAAAGCAGGGACAGTATTTGAGAAGACTGGCTCCAATTTTGAAATAAGTTCTGTAGGTAAAATGCTATCAAATAGCATCACATGCTAGCCGGAAATCATTTGTGAAAGGAAGAGTCAATTAACGTGGCAAACCTCATGTGTCTTATTTGAAGAAACTGCCATAGTAACCCCAGGCTTCACTAACCACCACACTACTAAGTTGGCAGCCATTAACATGGAGACAAAACCTTGCCAGCTACAAGACCATGACTCCCTAAAAGCTCCCTAAAAGCTCAGAAGATGGCCAACATTTTTAGCAATAAGGTATGTGCATTGTATTTTTAGATACAATGCTATTGTACACTTAATAGTCTACAGTATAA
Source organism: Smutsia gigantea (assembly GCA_032199065.1). NCBI lineage: Eukaryota > Metazoa > Chordata > Mammalia > Pholidota > Manidae > Smutsia > Smutsia gigantea. The sequence goes on from JAVSCE010019035.1 coordinate 12,002, forward strand.
TATAAACATAACGTTAAATGCACTGGGAAACCAACAGACTCATTTCTTTCACTTTATTTTGATACTCTCTTTATTGTGGTAGTCTAGAACTGAACCTGCAATACCTCTGAAGTATACTGTAAGTGAATTTGTGAATATGAAATCCACAAATAATGGGAATTGACTGTACCTGATCAGTGTCTATCTTCCCTCATTAAACTATAATATAATGAAAGTAGTGAATTATTTCTTTTGTATCCTTACTATTTAGATCCATACATATAATATGTTCTCAATAAAAATTAAACAAATGAATTTTTTAAAATCCTAGTATAATTCCTATGAAAGAGAACCTCAAATATTTAAGTTGTAAGTACTAAGTGAGGTGTCAATGGAGTCATTTATTAATTTATTAAAAAGTATGAAATTTATTTTGATATCTACCTTCATTTTTTAATCAGCTCTTGGGCATTTTTTGTAACAGAATTTATTATCAGAGGTAAAGAAAATAGTAATAAGCTATTAAACACTGACAGTGAATAAAATTATTAGGCCATGCATTTATAAAAGCCATGCTTAAAAGCAAAAAGTTCCAGTTATGCTACTCATAACATACTCTCATTTTAACATAATTTACCTTTTTCACCCAGTTGCTACCATTCCCTACAAAATTTTCCAAATTTAGAACTTTACCATTTAGTGTAATTAAACTGTTACTCTTTAAGAGTTCCTTAGAAGAATTTAAAATTAAAATTTTTACTTTGAACCTGTTTGAGCTAAAAGTATATCACAAAACAAAAAATGGAATAAAAAAAAGAAGTGGTATCCATTTAACCAGCAAATTAGCTGATAAGACATTTAACTGTTTCACATTTCTCCTTAGCACAAGTTAAGAATAAATTGATTCCAAGGTGCTACAATACTTTACTGCAAACTTTAAATCATAGTGTTAATCACTGTGTTACATTTATTAACAAGTCTTCTCTAAGAAAATGACAGTATTCATAAGAAAAAAATTATATCCAGTAGGTGGTATTCTACCTTTTCAAGATAAAGGAATTCTTTACAAAATTCGTTTAAAAAAATGAAGAATATCTGATAATTAGTAGTATCTCAATTGCTAAAATCAGAAAATTGCCAAAGACAGAAATACTCTTTGACAATATTATTTTGTTGAGAGAGCCAGAAATGACCCTATTCCAATAAATAATCAACAATGATAAAATACGTGATTAATATACTGTATCTCTTGTAAGCCAAAGAACATTTCACCTCAGAGAGGACCATTTTCTGACTTTTTTAACTTTGTCCAGAACAGGATCTTGCTGTCAACCATTAATTGAATAGAATTCATCAATCTACAGCCATTCTTCTTCACAGGATGTTTTCATTTCAGGACATTAACTATAAAATGGCAAATGACCAAGTCAATTATAAAGAATTGGTGGCATCAAAATGCTAATTTACAGTAACCGCACCGACCAGCTTCTCACTCAGGTCTGGAAGTCGCGGCACAATCAGGCCGCAGCGCCACACCTTCCCGGGGCGGCCCCGTGCCCTCGGCGGCCGCGCTTTGTGAGTCCTCCCAGAGCTTCAGATGCGCCAAAGCGTTCCGCAGTGGTTCCGGAGCCTGTTCATCACCCCAATTCTTTGCTTACCTTTCAGGACGTTTTCCCAGCGTCCTGCGCCTCCCCCGGCCTCCTGCGCCTCCCCCAGCCTCGGGCCTCTGCCTCATCGCTCCAGGCTGGGCCTCTCTCGGCAGTGCAGGCAGCTCTCTCTGCAGACTTATTAACACATTTTAATAATTTATGCTTTACTAATCACAAAGATATCTGAATACAGTGCCCAAATACTGTGTGTATGTGTTGTGGTTTCTGCCTGCCTAAACCTGGTTACCCTTTCCTCTCCTGTATTTAGGAAACAGGCTGCCCTCTTTCATGCTGGTTGTGTTTCCTTGGCTACAATAACTGGCCTTGGTCTTGGAGCAATCATGTCACACACGTCTGGAAACACTCCTCTTTTATGTTAGGGATTTGCCTGGGGCTTTGGCCAGACACAGCTAGGATAATCCAAGTTCGTCCATGTGACCGGGGAGGAGAGCTCTTTTGTGCCTACTGCTAAAGCCGGGAGGATGTGAGCCTAAATACTGGCAGCTGCTGACTCCTTCACATCACTGTGAAGTTGGAATGAAGCCAATTCGTAGAGTACAGTGGAAATTAAAAATGAAAAATGAAAAAAAAATCTTTTCTTATGCTTTTTGCATAAGCTGATCAAAAGTTTGTTTTATTGTTATTACAGTGGAGAAACTTACCTTATGGTAAAACATTGAGATAGAGCAGGGTCTGAGTAAACTTAACTGATCTTTAAAATACTTACAAATTTGTTTTAAATTATAAAAAATAAAATGAATTGCCTTTATTTTTGTACATTTAGAGAATACATGCTAAGTATTTTGGCATAGTTAATCATGCACTGGGACTCAAAAGTGGACCCATATATTTAAAGAATATTTTTCCTCATTTTGGATGAAGATGATGCCGGGGTTCTTGTTCACAACGCCGAAGAATGAGCTTAGCAAACAGGCAAGGTAGGAGAGCAAGGTACGGGCTTTTATTTAGAAATAAATTGGAAGGACAGAGCTCCTGGCTCACGCCAGGAGGGGACAAGAGAGTCCCGGGGTGGTGCGTTGTCTAGGGGTTTTTATAGGCAAATCAGGATTTTTCCAGAACATGAAAAAAGGGCTTAGGGGTGTGGACTTGTACCACCTGCCCTGCCCTTAAGGTGGGCTGGGTTGTTCTCTGCTTGCTAGGGCTGTTTACAGTAAAGTCACGGGTTATGCTGTGATGATACCCTTCCTTATTTGTAAAACCACTCAATCATTCTAGGCCACATTGTTCCTGGCCTTTTGACTTTTAACTGAACTTACTGAAGATGTCTATATTCTTAGTCTGGTATCTTGATCCTAGAGGATTAGTGTGACCTTGACTTTGCATAATGTTTAACACAGAGTTTCAAAAAGGACTTCTTTGCTCATTGTTATATTGCTGACTGTAAATATCCCGCCCTGCTTTTTCCAGAGGCCCTCACCCTATTCTGACTACACCCATAGTCCCTGTCTCAAACATAGTATAAGTGCTACATACAAGAAGGACCACAGAGAAATTCAAAATATTTCTGAGCCCCACTGCAACAGAAAAGACTGTTAGTTCTATAACCATTTTATGTTTTTGATACTTTTTAAAAGTATGTCCATATTTCTTTATTATGTATAGGATTGATGCTATATTATACAGTCATTCAATCAAAAGTCACTTTTTTTTCCATTTAACTACGATGCTATCATTCTTGGATTTTGTTTGACTTTGCCCACTGCTGTTAGTCATATGTACATTTTATCCTGTCACTGCTGTGCACAATGGGATAAATACAGTTTCTTGATGCTTAGTCTGACTATAAACCAACCACTTTGAAAAAAGCAATCTATATGGCACCTGAATTACCTTTTGCCATCTGATCAAGTTGGCCTGAATAAGCTATGTATTATCTACCTGATCTGAAATATATCATTTTGTCAAATAATATGGGAAAAAATGTTCAGTGATGTGCATTACAAAAGCTGGGAACTATGGCTGTAAGACTTTATCCTCAATTTACCCCATAGTCTCAAGCACATGGGCCAGTGAAAATCATGTCTGGACTTGCCTCACCTTATCTCTAAACATTTCACCCTACCCCTTAAGATCCAATCACCAACCAGATGGCTGCCCCACCCCTTAAGACCCAATCACCAATGTCCCCATAGTAAAACACACCCTACTCCTTAAAAATGCTTCCTCACTCACAAGCTGCTGCTCTCTTCTTCTTGAGACAGCCATTCTGTTTGTCTTTATAGGGAATAAAACCACGCTGAAAGAGCTCTTGTGTCCTTCTTCCCTTGCGAGTGAGCCGGGTAGCTAAAGAACCCTTTCATTGGTGTTTCTGCCTGGTTTGCGACACCTGGTCACCTGGTCTTTCCAATAGGAATTCAGGCTGCACCGGGAGTCCGATAGCACCCGGCCCCTCCAGACACAGGATCTCCTCAGTGCCCTCCAACTCCCTGAACTCCTCTCCAGCATCCACCACCCACACTAAAGGAGTGGTGAGTCACTCTTCCCCATCAAGTGACTAAAATGCCTCTGTGAGCGCCTGAGGGCTGACCATTGAGTGGCCTTACTGCAGGCGGGGTACCACTCCCAGTCACGGCCTTCACGGCTACAGCTGTGCCCCTAAGTCACTTCCAATCCAGTTTCTCTTGTCCACAGCAGGCGACAGACTGCACGTTAGACCCATATCAGGTCAGTGACGTCCCCAGTCCACTAGTTTGTCTCATCCCTTTGGAACCCATACTAGGCCCACAGCAGGTCAGTGATGCACCCAGTCCAATTTCCCTCTTCCCTAGCAGGTGAGAGACTGCTCCCACTGTGACTCTTCTGCTATACTTCCAGCAGGCTCCGTACTTTTGTACTAGCTGCCCGGGATGGCGCTGAAAAGTCCTAGTGCTAAGCACCTGCTGGTACGCTTGCCCAGGGCAACCTTGCCCCTCCAGTGACAGAGGTGACGATCCCTTCATTGGAGTTGGGCTACTCTCTGAGTTCTAAGCCACCTAGGGACACCTGGGGTGTGCTACAGAAACTCCACTGTAAGAGTCACAATGGAGGAGGAGGTTCCAGGAAGATGGTGGAGTAAGCAGGGCGGGGGAAATTTCCTCCCAAAACTATATATATCTATGAAAATACAGCAAATACAACTATGCCTAAAAGAGAGACCGGAATACACAGCAAAGCGCACAGTGTGCATTTGCACCTGAGAGGACTCGGCACCCTGTGAGGCGGATAAGATATGGAGCTGCGACCCAGCAGGACTCGAGCACTCCCCCACCCCAGTGCACAGGTGGGAGGAGAGGATTCAGAGCCAGGAGGGAGCAGAAATACAGGCCTGTGAAATAACCAGTCCTGGTAACCTGCACTGAGAGCGCTGACACACAAAGCATGGTGTAGCGGAGATTGGAGAGGCAGAAGGTGTGGGTTTTGAGCAGGGAATGCACCCAGAACGTTGCACCCGGCTCCAAGGACAAAATAAAAGTGCGTGCTTTTTTTCAGCAGTCTTACAATCGTCCCAGCAACTCATCCCAGCAGGCTGGGTGTCCTGAGGAATTTCAGAGCCCTTGGCTGCCGAGTGGGAAAAAGTAGCCGCACTGAAAATTCACCCAGAGAACAATAGCCTCCAATTCGTACCTGCCCTCGCCAGAGCTGCAAAAGGCCCAGTGGAGTGGTGCAGCCGCGCGGCTGCGGAATTGTGAAGCAACAGTGCCACGTACAGCATACTTACAGAAACTACTTCCAGTGGGCCTATTGTTTTCCCTTTCTTTTCTTTCTTTCCCTTCTTACATTTTTTCTCTTTTCTTTCTCTTCCTTCTTTTTTCTCTTTTCTTTCTCTTCCTTCTTTTTTCTCTTTTCTTTCTCTTACTTTTCTTTTTTAAGTCTTAAAGAGCCCAGCTGACATATGTGGCACTTGCCAGTGACCACTTCTATTGCCATGAAAAGACAGTGCAATATGGTACAGACCAAGCTCATCCAAACCCAGACCACACCAGAGAGAGAGAAAGAAGGGATGGAAATGCACAGTCTTCCTGAAAAAGAATTCAGAATAAAAGTTATAACCATACTGATGGATCTACAGAGAAATATGCAAGAGCTGAGGGAGGAAGTGAGGGAAGTCAGGAAAGACAATGCAGAAATGAGCAAGCCATCAACGGGCTTAGCAGCAGACTGGACGAGACGCAAGAGACTGTTAATGCAATAGGAATCAGAAAAGGGAATACAGAGCAACTGAGGCAGAGAGAGATAAAAGGATCTCTAGGAATGAAAGAATATTAATAGAACTGTGTGACCAATCCAAACGGAACAATATTCACATTATAGGTGTACCAGAGGAAGAGGAGAGAGAAAAAGGGATAGAAAGTGTCTTTGAAGAAATAATTGCTGAGAACTTCCCCATGTTTGGGAAGGAAATAGTCTCACAGTCCATGGAAACCCACAGATCTCCCAACATAAGGGACCCAAGGAAGACAACACCAAGACACATAATAATTAAAATGGGAAAGATCAAAGATAAGGACACAGTATTAAAGGCAGCTAGAGAGAGAAAAAAGATCACCTACAAAGGAAAACCAATCAGACTATCATCAGACTTCTCAACAAAAACCCAACAGGCCAGAAGAGAATGGCATGATATATTTAATGTAATGAAACAGAAGTGCCTCAAACCAAGAATATTGTATCCAGCATGATTAACATTTAAATATGACGGAGGGGATATCAGACTTCCGGGAAGATGGTGCTGTGAGCAGGGCAGTGGAAATCTCCTCCCAAAAGCATATGTATTTATGAAAATACAAGTACAACTATTCCTAAAAAAGAGACCAGAAGATACAGGACAGGACATAGCCTGTAGCTACACCTGAGAGGACTCAGCACCCCGCGAGGTGGGTAAGATACAGAGCCAAGATCCGGTGGGACCTGAGCATTCCCTTACATCAGGGAACCGGCTGGAGTAGAGGATTCAGAGCCGGGAGGGACTGGAAGTAAAGGCCAGGCAAATAACCAGCCCCAGGGATCTGCGCCGTGAGCGCTGACACACATCGCACAGTGTAGCAGAGATTGGAGAGGCAGAAGGTGCAGGATCTCAGCAGGGAACACACCCGGGTCCTTGCAGCCGGCTCCCGGGAAGAAAAAAAAAAAAAAAAGAAAGTGCACATTTTTTTCAGTGGTCTTAAAAGGACAGGAGCCCAGGGGAGGAGCCAGATTATCCTGGCACACTCAATCCAGCAGGCTGGGAGTCCTGGGGAGTTTCGGACAACTTAAAAGATGACTGGGAAAGGGTGGCCATGCTTCGACTTCAACAGAGATCATCTGCCATTTGTTACCACCCGGGCCAGAGGAGCGGCGCAGCCACAGCTGCAGAATAGTGCAGAAACAGCGCCACCTACAGCATCCCCAAACAATGTACTCCCAGTGTGCGTTTTTTTTTTGTATGGTTTTGTTTTTTGTTTTTTATTCTCTTATTTTTTTTCTTTTTTTCTTTTCTTTCTTTCTTTTTTTTTTAAAGTCTTAAAGAGCCTAGCTGACATACATGGCAACTACCAGTGATCACTTCTATAGCCATGAAAAGACAGAGGAATATTGACCTGACTAAGATCAACCAGACAACCCCAGAGAGGGAGCCTGAAGGGATGGAGATGCAAAATCTTCCTGAAAAAGAATTCAGAATAAAAGCCATAACCATACTGACGGATCTAAAGAGAAATGGGCAAGATTCGAGGGAGGAAGTGAGGGAAGTCAGGAAAGACAATACAGAAATGAGACAAGCGATCGACGGGCTTAACAGCAGACTGGATGAGATGCAAGAGACTGTTAATGGAATAGAAATCAGAGAAGAGGGATACAAAGAAGCTGAGACAAAGAGAGATAAAAGGATCTCAAGGAATAAAAGAATATTAAGAGAACTGTGAGACCAATCAAAACGAAACAATATTCGCATTATAGGAGTACCAGAGGAAGAGGAGAGAGAAAAAGGGATAGAAAGTGTCTTTGAAGAAATAATTGCTGAAAACTTTCCCACACTGGGGAAGGAAAGAGTCTCACAGTCCACAGAAGCCAACAGATCTCCCAGCACAAGGGACCCAAGGAAGACAACACCAAGACACATAATAATTAAAATAGCAAAGATCAAAGATAAAGACAGAGTATTAAAGGCCATCTAGAGAGAGAAAAAAGATCACCTACAATGGAAAACCTATCAGACTATCATGAGACCTCTCAACAGAAACCTTACAGGACAAAAGAGAATGGCATGATATATTTAATGCAATGAAACAGAAAGGACTCGAACCAAGAATATTGTATCCAGCAGGATTGTCATTTAAATATGACGGAGGGATTAAACAATTTCCAGACAAGTGCAAGTTGAAAAAGTTTGCCTCTCATAAACCACCACTACAGGATATCTTAAACGGACTGCTCTAAAGGGAAGCACACCTAAGGCTAAAAAGATGATACCAGAGAAAATAAAATCATAGCAAAGAAAGAAGAACATCCAAATACTAACTAAAGGCAAAGAATAGAACACCTAGTATATAAAGAATGGAGGAGGAAGAATAAGAAGGGAGAGAAATAGAGAGACATCAGACAGTTTTTACAATAACTGAACAAGAAAGTTAAGTTAGATTGTTAGATAGTAAAGAAGCAACCCTTGAACCTTTGGTAACCACGAATCTAAAGCCAGCAATGGCAATAATTACATATCTATCGATAATCACCCTAAATGTAAATGGACTGAAGGCACCAATCAAAAGACACAGAGTAACAGAAGAGATAAAAAGCAAGCCCCATCTATATGCTGTTTACAAGAGACTCACGTCAAACCCAAAGATATATACAGACTAAAAGTGAAGGGATGGAAAAAAATATTTCATGCAAAAAGCAAAATGGAAAAAGCAGGTGTTGCAGTACTAGTATCAGACAAAATAGACTTCAAAACGAAGAAAGTAGCCAGAGATGAAGGATATTAAAGAATGGTAAAGGCATCAGTCCAACAGGAAGATATAACCATTATAATATATGTGCACCCAACACAGGAGCAGCATAGGTGAAACAAACACTAACAGAATTGAAGGAGGAAATAGACAGCAATGCATTCATTTTAGGAGACTTCAACACACCACTCATTCCAAGGGACAGATCAACCAGACAGAAAATAAGACACAGAGGCACTGAAAAACACACTAGAACAGATGGACAAACAGATATCTACAGAACTCTACACCCAAAAGCAGCAGGATACACATTCTTCTCAAGTGCACATGGAACATTTTCCAGAATAGACCACATGCAAGGTCACAGAAAGAACCTCCGTAAATTCAAAAATACTTAAATACTACCAACCAACTTCTCAGATCACCAAGGTATAAAACTAGAAATAAATTTTCGAAAAAAATCAAAAAGGCTCAAAAATACGTGGAGACTTAACAACATTCTCCTAATTGATCAATGGATTAACGACGAAATCAAAACAGAAATCAAAGAATATATGGAGATAATGACAACAACCACACAAAGCCACAACTTCGGTCGGACACAACAAAGTCAGTTCTAAGAGGAAAGTATATTGCAATCCGGCCTATTTAAAGAAGGAAGAACATTCCCAAATGAATAGCCTAAAGACACAATTACTGAAATTGGAATAAGAAGAACAAATGAGACACAAAGTTGCCAGAAGGACAGACATACTAAATATCAGAGAAGAAATAAATAAAATTGAGAACAATAAAACAATAGAAAAAAATCAATGAAACCCAGAGCTGGCTCTTTCAAAAAAGCAACAAAATAGATAAATGCCTAGCCAGACTAATTGAGAGAAAAATAGAATCTACACACATAAACAGAATCAGAAATGAGAAAGGAAAAACAACGATGAACCCCACAGAAATACAAAGAATTATAAGAGAATATTATGAGAGTCTGTATGCTAACAAGCTGGAAAACATTGAAGAAATGGACAACTTCTTAGAAAAATACAACCTTCCAAGACTGAACAAGCAAGAAACAGAAAAACTGATGAGACGAATCAACAGCAACGAAATTGACTCGGTAATCAAAAAACTACCCAAGAACAAAACCCCGGGATAAGATGGATTCACCTCTGAATTCTACCAGACATATAGAGAAGAAATAACACCCATTCTCCTTAAAGTTTTTCAAAAAATAGAAGAGGAGGGAATACTTCCAAACTCATTCTATGAAGCCAGCATCACTCTAATACCAAAACCAGGCCAAGACATCACCAAAAAAGAAAATTACAGACCAATATCCCTGATGAACATATATGCAAAAACACTCAACAAAATATTAGCAAACCGAATTCAAAAATACATCAAGAGGATCATACACCATGATCAAGTGGGATTCATCCAAGGGATGAAAGGATGGTACAACATTCGAAAATCCATCAACATCATTCACCATATCAACAAAAAGAAGAACAAAACCACATGATCATCTTCATAGCTGCTGAAAAGCATTTGACAAATTTCAGCATCCATTTATGATTAAAACTCTCAACAAAATGGGTATAGACGGCAAGTACCTCAACATCATAAAGGCTACATATGACAAAACCACAGCTAACATCATACTTAACAGTGAGGAGCTGAAAGCTTTTCATCTAAGATCGGGAACATGACACGGATGCCCACTCACTCCACCGTTATTCAACATAGTACTGTAGGTCCTAGCCACGGCAATCAGACAAAACAAAGAGATACAAGCCATCCACATTGGTAAAGAAGAAGCCAAATTGTCACTATTTGCAGATGACATGATACTGTACATAATAAACCGTAAAGACTCCACTCCAAAACTACTAGAACTAATATCTGAATTCATCAAAGTTGTGGGATACAAAATTAACACACAGAAATCTGTTGCTTTCCTATACACTAATGATGATCTAACAGAAATAGAAACTGGAAAAACAATTCCATTCACAATTGAATCAAAAAGAATATATAAAATACCTAGGAATAAACCTAATGAAGGAAGTGAAAGACCTGTAGTCTGAAAACTACAAGACACTCCTAAGAGAAATTAAAGAGGACACTAACAAAAGGAAATGCATCCCATGCTAGGGCTAGGAAGTATACATATTGTCAAAATGGCTATACTACCTAAAGCAATCTACAGATTCAACGCAATCCCTATCAAACTACCAAGAGCTTTCTTCAATGAATTGGAACAAATAATTCTAAAATTCATATGGAACCACACAAGACCCCGAAGAGCCAAAGCAATCCTGAGAAGGAGGAATAAAACGGGGAATTATGCTCCCTGACTTCAAGCTCTACTACAAAGCTACAGTAATCAAGACAATATGGTATTGGCACAAAAACAGACCCACAGACCAGTGGAACAGAATAGAAAATCCAAACACTTACCCAAACATATACAATTAATATTTGATAAAGGAGCCTTGGATATACAATGGGGAGATGACAGCCTCATCAGCAGCTGGTGTTGGAAATACTGGAGAGCTACATATAAGAGAATGAAACTGGATTACTGTCTAGTCCCATATACCAAGGTGAACTCAAGGTGGATCAAAGACCTGAATATAAGTAATGAAACCATAAATCTCTTAGAATAAAACATAGGCAAATATCTCTTGGACATAAACATGAGTGACTACTTCATGAATATATCTCCCCAGCAAGGGAAACAAAAGCAAAAATGAAGAAGTGGGACTATATCAAGCTGAAAGGCTTCTGTACAGCAAAGGACAAAATCAGCAGAACAAAAAGACATCGTAAAGTATGGGAGAATTTATTCATAAATGACATATCCGATAAGGGGTTGACATCCAAAATATATAAAGAACTCACACATCTACACAAACATATTGTAAATACTCCAATTAAGAAATGGGCAGAGGCCATGAATAGACACTTCTCCAAAGAAGAAACTCAGATGGCCAACAAGCACATGAAAAGATGCTCCACATCTCTAATCATTAGAGAAATGCAGAATAAAATAATAGTGAGATATCACCTCACACCAGTGAGGATGGCCATCATCCAAAAGACAACAACAAATGTTGGCAAGGATGTGGAGAAAAGGGAACCCTCCTACACTGCTGGTGGGAATGCAAATTAGTTCAACCATTGTGGAAAGCAGTATGGAGGTTCCTCAAAAAATTCAAAATATAAATACCATTTGACCCAGGAATCCCACTCCTCGGAATTTACCCTAAGAATGCAGCAGTGTAGTTTGAAAAAGACATATGCACCCCTATGTTTATCGCAGCACTATTTACAATAGCCAAGAAATGGAAGCAACCTAGGTGTCCATCAGTAAATGAATGGATAAAGAAGATGTGGTACATATACACAATGGAATATTATTCAGCCATAAGAAGAAAACAAATCCTACCATTTGCAACAACATGGATGGAGCTAGAGAGCATTATGCTCAGTGAAATAAGCCAAGCCGAAAAAGACAAGTATGAAATGATTTCACTTATATGTGGAGTATAAGAACAAAGAAAAAACTGAAGGAACAAAACAGCAGCCGACTCACAGAACCCAAGATCGGACTCATAGTTACCAAAGGGAAAGGGACTGGGGAGTATGGGTGGGAAGGGAGGGACAAGGGGGAAAAAGGGGCCTTACGATTCGCAGATGTAATGTTGGGGGGGGCACGGGGAGGGCTGTACAACTCAGAAAATACAAGTAGTGACTCTATAGGATCTCATTACGCTGATGGACAGTGACTGTAATGGGGTTGGTGGGGGGACCTGATGAAGGGGGTAGTGTAATCATCATAATATTGCACATGTAATTGTAGATTAATGATACCAAAATAAATTTTAAAAATTAATTAATTAAAAATTCTAGTATCCTTGAAAAAAAAGAGTCACAATGGAAGGTCCCCCTCCATCCCTGCCGATTCCCCACTCAGCTGCCTCCTAAACAGTTTCAAAACTCTTCATTTACATCAAGATCTAAAACCCTCTAAGTTAATTCAGCTCTGCAGCCAGATTTGGCCCCGATATCCTTTAGACAGTCAAGCAGTTTGACCTGAAAGTAGATACTTAGATCCTAATGTCCTTCGTGATCTTCAGAATTTCTGTGAGCGTTCAGGCAAATTGAAGGAAATTTCCTGTGTTCAAGCTTTCTTCTATCTTCAAAACAAGCCATCTCTATATAGCTCCTGTCACCCCAAATATGTCCTTGCCATCCTTTGAAACCCTCCAAGGGCTCTCTTCTTCCATAGACACAGCACACGCTCCCTCTTCTTCCCTAGACTCGGACCCTGCAGATGAACCCCCCTCTTATTGCTCAGCAGGCCAAGGCTCAGTGCCCCAAGTGCACCACCTGCCCCCACCCCTTCGGACGTCCCTTCTCCTTCCACAGCCTCCATACCACCTCCCCCACATTTTCCCCAGCTAGACCTCCCCTCTCCTTCCATAGCCTCCATATCACCTCCCCCACTTTCTTCCCACCCTGGCTTATGTTCAGTCCCCTTGCCTCCCAGTCCATCTGCCACTTGCAGTCGCACTAAAGCTCACCTCCTAGCCCCACTTAGGGAAGTAGCAGGTGCTGAAAGTGTTATCAGAGTACACGTTCCCTTTTCCCTTTCTGACCTCTCGCAAATTGAAAAGTGCCTCGGTTCCTACACTTCCAACCCTACAACATATACCAAAGAATTCCAGTACCCTACCCAATCCTACAATCTCACCTTTCACGTCGTCCATATTATCATGTCTAGTATCGTCCTGCCTGAAGAATGCAGGCAAGTCTGGGAACAGGCTAGAGCCCATACAGATGATATGCACCTCACCAACCCCACTAACCCCATGGGACCAGAGGCTGTGCCAGATAGAGACCCAGAATGGGACTACAACCAACACGAAAACATCATTCATAAAGACCAGTTTACTACTTGCCACATAGACAGGCTCATGCAAGCCCTCCTACAGTATAACAATCGAAATCCAGAAACCCCCTACCAAAACTCTGTGTTAAACATTAAGCTCTAGAGTTATTCTTCAGTAAGATCAGTTAATGTTCCCCAGACAAAGAAGAGTACCACATGTTTTTATTATGCCAATCATTTGTAATCATTTGTAAGATTCACTTTACCATGCTAAAAGACCCAGGCCTATGTGCTGTCTTTCCTCTTTCAGATCTGATGGGGTGATTATGCAAACTGGGCAACTAATTTAGCATGCAGACCCAGCTGTAAACAACATAGTAAAAGGCAGGAAAGATTCCACCTTAAAGATAAGATTGCATTTTAACACTCAAGATGTTGGAAAGCAGGATTTTTAACTTACTCTTTAGCAAACAGACAATACCTCAGTCCACCTTGGGGGCTGGGCAAGCCGCCTTTTGGTATCCTCCTAGGCCAAGACACCAGTATCCCAGAGAGAGATGGGGAGGAGAAAATTCCTTGTGTTAAGTTAATTGTGGGTGTTCAGACACTACTTAGCAGGTTCACACCCCTAAGTTCAGAGATGGGAGCAGCCTCCTCAAGTTTAAAGCCAGACACGCCTCTAGCATGTATTCTGAAGAACTGGGAGAAATTCAATCCCTAAACCCCAAAACAGTGCCTTTTCTCCTTCACACAAGCCTAGAGTCAATACAAACTCTCTAATGGAAAAGCTTGGTCCCTGAGAGAAGTATACAACATAATAAGGTTATGCAGATAAATTAATTTTAATGCAAGGAATGAAAATAGTCAAAAGTCCCATGAACTACTACAATATAAAACTCGTTTTCTATATTCTTTTAGTGAAAGTCTATTCTACTTATTAGGTTCATCATTACCTTCAAAAATTTGAGAGATTTTTAAACTAGACTCCCTGAAATGCAAGAAATTTATCTTCTGGAATACAGTCTGGCTTTAAATAACTTGTGCTAGAATTGTATTTGCATTTAATTTCCAGCCACCTGGACATACACCGTCCCTATCAGTTCAGAGGCTTCACTGGCCCTGTTAGCGTGCAGCCATCTAAACCTTCACCCAGTTATATAAACTGCTAGCCCGTAGACTGAAATACTTTTAGTCAAATAAGCTAAAACAAAAGAAGGCAATTGGATATCAGTATCTCAAATCTTTGTATCAGTTTATCTATCTGAATATATGTTCTTTTATGAAAAGTATTGCTAACTGTAATCATTATGTCTCAGTCTGTATGTTTGTTTGTCTAAGTGTGTAAATGAAAAATGTTTTTCTACCTCTAGATGGTATTAATACAAATTAATTTAAAAACAAGTGCTTGTGAAAACTGGGCATTCTAAAACTTCCAGAACATTCTAATAAAAGATATTAAGCATTAATGCTAATTTAAGTTTAACTGAAACGGACATGTCTTTATAATTATCAGCTTCCTAAGTTTACTTAAAATTGTTTAAGTTGATGTTATCTGTTAAATCTTTCAAGAAGATGCTTAAAAAAATGCTTGACTTTGATGTTTAGTAGAAGTTTTTATAAGTAATCTAGCATAATTGCTAAAGAGTGTGTAAACAAGTGGAACAAATAAATATCTTAATAATAATAATAGTATATTAATGTGTAACTGTGTATATCTGCAAACAGCCTAAGAATTTTTGTGGTAACCAAAATTCTTAGAGTTTTGCTACATTATATGAAGATATTTTAGAGTTTTGCTAAGTTATATGAAGATGTTTTATGCTCAGTAAAAAATTGTGCTGTAAGGCACATTTCCAGAAATGATAACATGTGTTCATAAATGTATCAATCTGAGGAATGCTGGTGTTACAGTTTACAATAGCCTATTTTTCAGTGTTCATTGAAAGTTAAGGTACCTAATGTTTTTAAATTCTAATTAAAACTACTTAATATAATAAGGAAAATATTTCTGTATGCTAAAAAATGCATGTTTAATAAGAGAAGACATAAAGAATGGAAATTAATTTTATTTAGAGTAAGAAAAGGTAACTGTTCTAAAGTAAAGCTGTTTATTTAAAGAAAGAGAACTTTGAATGTAAAAGAGAAATTGTAGAAACTGTGGAAGAATTGATATAGTTGTGCTATGTGAAATTAAAGCAAACGAGTCTTGACATCAAGTACACAGCAAAATTAGAATTTCGTTCTCAGTTAAAAAGAAAAAGTCTAAAACTGTTCATCTGCTCTTAATATTGTAAGATTGTAAAAGGTTTTCTAATTGTCTTCTGGGTATTTAAGAAAATGAAATCTTAATATTAAAAGGACTGTAAGCTAAGTTTTATTAACAACTGAGTAACCTGTATTTGCATTTAAGCCTTTTTATTGACATTTTAGTTAATAAGTATTAATAACCTATAATTCTATTTAGGCAAATGCCTTAAAAACTTTCTAAAATCAAATTCAAAAAAGTGCTTTTACCTCTAGTTAACTCTGATATTTTCCAGAGGACCCCTGGAACATGTCAGAGGATTTTTTTTCTCCTCATTAGAGAAAGTATTTGGCTAATTTGGCTTATTTACCTGATATATAATTAACTGGAAAACACTGTCAAAGGGAATGATGCTAAACTTTCTTACTGAATGTTTTATGTTGCAGAAATATCCAAATTTCCTTATGTCAACTGTCTTATAGTATGCTCTCATCAGATCTTTAGCCGCTGTCATTTGCAAATCTTTTGTCGTTTATAGTCACTTTTATTACTCCTAAACTAGTAAAGAACTAGATTTCAGCAGAACAGGTATTACACAGGATTAAGTAAACTAAGGAATTTCAAATGTTGCTGATAAAGTGTTTCAAGCTTTTTTTCTTAAGCTGACAACAGTTTAGTAAATGAAAATACCTTTGTAAGAAGAATTGAAACATTTATCTTTCTCTCTACCTGATCCCTCCAGAATTTAAAACTCTCACTGACTATTTTTATATTTCATGGCAGTATGTTTATTTGCATAAGATCAATGAGAATCTGCTTTTCTTGTAAGAGGGCCAATTAAAAACACTGGTTATATTACCAAGGCTTTGACTGGAATGTTATACCCAAGAGACACATGCATAAACTCACATATGAACAGACAGCTTTAAGGAAACAAGGTTGACTTTATAGAGCCCCTTGGAGGAACTGGCCTGGTACCTTGCTTACAGGATTCCCAGCAGCCTTACCAGGTGAGTAAAGAAGGTCACTTCCTGGCAGGTGCAGGAACCTCACAATGTCTTGAGGAACTTCAAGAAGAGAGGAAATTCACCCAAATCTACAGGTACTGCAGGCAAAACCTGATGACAAGTCTGGCTTGGCTTTCTGGCCTTGAGTGGCCTTTAAAAGTCCAATCTGAAGTTCCTTATAAAAAGTTCCAGCAAAGCACATTTAAAAGAGCCTATGTAATCACTTGCTCTTCTTAATGCACTTATGCAAATAATCAAGCCAAGTATTAATTATTTTCTTAATCTAGTTACTTCTAATAAAAGTGAGGGTAATTTTAGAGAAAAGTATTGTTTCAATAATACAGCCTTATCTATACTGAGTCCTAATACTAGCCATTGGGACATAGACTAGATGCAGAATTCTAGTTTCCCAAAGATATCTGGCTATGATTCTCAATTAGAGTTTTACTATTTCTAATCCTCATATTCAGCCATGCATTCATCAATCTCCTTGTCAAGTCTGTTCTTCTAGACTAGAAAATCCAACTACAGATGTTGCTACTTAACCTAATAACATAATTTATTCTATCTCACCTAGAAGCCACGAAACTGCAAATAGTGATAGCAATAAAACCTAAGACGAAAACTTCCATCTTCCAAATCCCTCCCAACCGACCATTGATAGAGATTTAGCTGCACCCCTTACTGCGCATTCTCTCAGCATGAAGCAGCCAGAGCGGTCATCATCCCCTTTCCCTAACAGCAGCTAAAGTCCCTATCTGTAGAGGGGAGAATGAGACAGGGACCATGGGCTTAAACCAACTCTGAGAGACATCCTACTTCCTCTCCTCATGGCTCTCATCATTTTCTGCCTTCTCCTACTCTTCGCTCCCTGCCTAATTAATCTTCTAAAAAACCTCATTCAAACTCAAATTTCAAAAATCAGTAACCAAACAATCAATCAGTTAATCATGCAGGATTACCACCACCTTCCAATGGAAGAAAGATCCTGCCAGCAGACAACGCAGTGCTGACAGAAGCCCGAGTCCTGGAACACGCCATCACCACTTCAGACCAAGGGCTCACCCAAGGATCACCCCCATCAATACAAAAATGAACTTAATCACCCCTAATCAGCAGGAAGCAGCTACTGAAGACTGACTTTCACCCCTTTCCCAAGTCCTCTGCAATTTATAAAACAAAACAGGGAGTAATGTAAGATTTATCCTCCATTTACCCCATAGTCCCAAGCACATGGGCCAGTGAAAATCATGTCTGGACTTGCCTCACCTTCTCTAAACATTTCACCCCACTCCTTAAGATCCAGTCACCAACCAGATGGTTGCTCCATCCCTTAAGACCCAACCACCAACGTCCCCATAGTAAAAAACACCCTTCCTCACCCACAAGCTGCTGCTCTCTCCTTTTCGAGACAGCCATTCTGTCTGTTTGTCTTTACAGGGAATAAAACCACACTGATGGAGTTCTCGTGTTCTTCTTCCCTTGTGAGCAAGCCTGGTAGCTAAAGAACCCTTTCAATTACCTCTGAGAAAACAGTCATTGAAGACAGATTTTAATAAAACTCCACTGAATATCAAAGCAACAATAGATAAGCAAGGTTAATTTTCTGTAAGTTTCCACAAGATACTTACACAGTATAGCAGACAAAGAACCCAGGTTTAATAAAATAAATATGTAGGAGGCAGAGAGGTTAATGTGACTCTTACAAAAAGAAAAAAATTAAATAGGCAAATTAGGGTCGACAACACCAATCATTTGAAATTTTTTAAGAGATGGTTGAATGTGAACTTCTTAGGAAATAATAGTAGACATTCTCTGGCAGCAGAAAAACCAAAGAAAAATGTTTAATAGTTCTCATTATAATTAATATTTCATATTTACTTTTTCCATCTCAGGAAACTCTGAAGACTTTATGAATAATTATTTTTCTCAGTGAGTTTCAATGCAGAGTAAAGAAAGGTATTTAATAGATATAGACCCTATCTAGACTTATATGAATCATATAAAACTATAAGTAATGAAACAAAACTTTTCAAAAAATAAATATCTGTCTAAAAATGTGGGTTAAGGTAACAGTTTAGGATTTAGTAAAAATTTCTTTTCACTGGAAAAATCATTTCTGAATTTTCTTTATGAGTAACTATTGCCCTTGGTTGCCAAAATCTTTTACAGCCTATAAATTTAAATAAATAACTAGTAATGCCAAAATCTTTTACAGGCTATGTATAAGATACATTTAAATAAATAACTAGTAATTATTACTTGGTTCAGTTCTTGTGTTTCTTCCATAGGAAAAAATAATAATTTAAAAGTAAGGGCAGTATATTTTTCTCAGTTCAATTTAGATACTTCAGATCATTGCAGAATGTTCTGTTATAGGATAGTGATGATAGTAGCACATTTAGGAATATTAACAAGTGATAGTTCTGGAGAAAAATCAGTTGGCAGAAGCTACTGCCATTTCAAACATAAGATTAGCAAGCTCTTATATTTCCTCACTGGAAGTAGAAAAATCTTTATAATTTCAATTCCATTCCATTCCATGCAATTACATTATTTTTAATGTTTATGTGCACAAAATATATGCATTTACATATGTAAGTCTGGAGAGAGGATATCCCAGGGCAAAATACCTCTAAAAACTGAAACCAGTCAAAGGGAGAAATAAAGTTTAAAACCCATTTACTGCTTACAAACTGCAGTCCAGTGTCATCTCTCTCCCCGCTTCTCCCAAAGAAGCAAGCCAGCAAGCAAACCAGCTCCTCCCCTTAAACTCTCAAGTTCAGACATGCCCTCGGTTGCCCAGGTAATTACCCATTGACATGGAAATGAAATTCTCTCCACCCCTGAGGATATGCAAATGCACTAAAAGCCAGGCCAGATACTCAGGAAATGTTACAATTTTACCCACAGGCCACCCCTCCAGAAATCTTGCCTTACAATCTACTCATTCCTCTTCTTCTGCAATGGTCCCTGGGCAAGAAAACTGGAGCACTGTGACCAGACTGAAATAACAATAGCAACAGCAATAAAATCATGACAATCCTCAAGTTGGAGGATTCAGCTAGGTTCAAATATTAATTTCATAGCTTGTCCATTCCATAGGCAGGCAGTAGCTGAGGGTTCAGAGCAATCATCACACAGCAGCTGCAGCCGTGGGGTGCATTCAGGCCACAAGGACTGTAGGAGAAAATAACCTTAAGGGCGATAAGCCAAATGTTTTAATGACACCAGCATAGGCAAATTTCGTCCATCAGGTAGGATACATACAAGAGAGTGGTCTTGTGATAAAACTGGCAGGAATGGGATCTCATCCTGGTCTAGTATACCAGACTTTCAGCCCCCTCCCAGTGGGAGTTACAGATGGGTCGATATATAGGGCTGTGCAAGGTACATGCACTAGCTATAAAGATAAAACAAAACTTCCTGCAAAATGCTCTTACCTCCTGGACATTTTGGGTACACTACCATGACCTTTGGAGGCCATTCAGCTGTTTGTATTATTGCAGGAATACACAAGAGGCCTTTCACCAAAGTGCCAGAAGGGCCAGCCATTGCTCCATGTGTTGAAATGTCCAGGGACAGGTCCATTCAACAGTGTCTCCAGGGCTTAATGCAGTAGGGGTTGGCAGCAGAATGTTGCTCTGCTGACCATATCCTGGCTTCAATAACTCTTCTTTGGTCTGGATGTACAATTGTATAGGAGAGGCTGCAAGGTGTGTGAGCATATACTCAGGGCTAAAAGCTCCTTTAGGTGGCTTCTCATTAAAACGCCAAAGAACTGTCCACTGGTGAACTGACCAACCCTGTAAACTACTGGTGTTTGACTTCAGGCCAGATTTCAACAAACCATTGTGCCTCTCTTATCATGCCTGCCCCAGTAGGGTTATATGGTACATGAAATTTCCACTCTATTCCTAATTGCTGCACCATTCTTGTAACGCATGTCCAGTAAAATGGGTGCCTTGATCACTTTCAATCACCTACAGCTGGACAAAGGGTGCAAAGAGATGCTCCAGGCTCCTCTTGGAGGTTTGCTGATCTGCACAACATGCAGGAAAAGCAACTAATAGTCCAGTATCCATGTCCACACCAGTCATGGCATATTGATATCCTTCTGATATGGACAGAGGCCCAATATAGTCTATTTGCCACCTGACAAGGGGTATTGGCCCCCTTATTATTGTCCCATGTTGCTGTGGGACTCAGTGTAAGTCCCTCTTAGAGCACACAAGGCTCTCCTTCTGTGCTCTGCTGACTTCTTCAAAGGTCCATGGCAATCCCCACCAACAAGCTACAGCTCACATGGTCTTTTGCCTCGTGTGCAACAAATGCCGTTGTAGCCATTTGGCCACATTCAGGGCAGGCTTTCCTTCTAGCCAGCACACCTGGGCCAATGTGTCTGCTTCATCATTACCTGTGGATGCCAAAGGCAAATGGCCAGTCACATGATATACAGTAACTGTCTTATTCTGACCAGAGGCCCATAGGTCTTGCCACAACTCTTGCCCCGAAAGGGGCCAGTGACCAACCATCCAGTTGGCATGGTACCATGTCGGTAGCCACAGGGTCAAGCCCTGATAGCCCAGCTGTCAGTGAAGACAACTGTGAGGGAAGCCTCCTGGCTGATTATGAGCCATACTTCCCACAACCCAGCCCACTGGCTGCTCTTCCCCTCTCCATCCTCCATCCATATTGTCTCAGTCTTAGGATGGAAAGCCACAGCCCTCCACTTCACAGGCTGCCCACTAGAGCCGTCTGTGTACCAAGCATATGCAGGTATAGAGGTTTTTCCCTCCTGATGAGTCTTGGCTACCAATAGCTCAAAAGCAAGTACTTTCTGCTTTCCACTGGTATAGGTCACTGGACCCAATAAGCATTAGAGTTCTCCACTTAAGGGGCTAGTAGAGAAGATGCTGGGCTGCTGTAAATATGTGCCCCAATTGGCCTGTGTGGGTGTCTGTGCCACGCCACTCCATGGTATTTGGGTCCAGTCTCACACTCACCCCACGATGGGATAGGTGGTTATTACCTTGATCAGAGCTGTTCCAGCAATGGGCTCCATAGCCAGAAAGGCATGGTACACAGCAGCCAGTTGATTCTCTATCAAGGTGTACTGGACCTCTCCTCTCTCCATAGTTGTGACCAGAATCCAATAGGTTGGTGTGTCCATTCAAGCCACTGCCAATGACCCCATCCATAACCATCTTTGGTTACATGAACATCTAGTTCACAGGGCCTTGATGAGTCCATTACATTCAAGGTCTGTACAGCCGTGACTGCCCACTTGGCAGCAGTAAAAGCAGCTGCACATGTCTCATCCTAGTCCCACCTGATGTCCTTTCATACCAACCGATATAAGGGCTTCAGAATTTGTGCCAAGTGTGGGATAAACACTCTCCAGTAGGTCAAAAGACAGCAAAACTCTTGTAATACTGCCACAGTGGTAGGGGTGGGGAAAGCCTGGACATTGTCTATAACTGCTTCAGGAACAACTTTAGTTTTACTCGACCAGACAAACCCCAAGAATTTCACAGACAAACCAGGTCCCTGAACCTTGGTGCTGTTCACAGCCCATCCTTTTTCCTGTAGATATTGCAAGAGTCGAGGAACTGCCCCTTCTAAATCTGCAAGAGAAAAAATGTGAGCATAATATCATCAATGTAGTGATACATTCACACTGTCTGTGGTTTCTTCCATGTGGCCACATCCTGGGCTACAAGTCCATGACAGATGGTGTGACTGTGGAGGTTTCCCTGTGGAAGGAGAGTGAATGTCCACTGCCGGCCTTCCCACATGAAGGCAAACTGCTCCTGGCTTTCCTGTGCTATGTCCATAGAGAAGAAAGCATTAGCAAGGTCTACTACATAATGATATGTTCCCAGTTCATGGCTGAGGGTGTCCAGAATGTCTGCTAAAGAGGGGAGAGCAGCATGCAAAGTGGGTGTGACTTTATTCAATTCCCTGTAGTCCACAGTCATATGCCAGGTGCCACCTGGCTTTCTCACTGGCCACACTGGGGAATTAAAAGTACTATGAGTGGGCTTTACGATGCCCACCCTCTCCAACTCCTGTAGTGTCTCCAGTTTCCTTATGCCTCCCAGACAATTTATACTGCTTAGTATTTGTCACCCACCGAAGTGACAAATTTTTTTTTTCAAGAGAATGGAAATCTAAGACTTTCTGGATCTGGATTTTTAACATGGTGGTTGCAGCTGATGTCTCTTACCAGATCAGGTGTCAGTCGGGTGCCCTGATCCAGAGTGGGTGTTGTGAGGTGTCACTGTGTCCCATGACTCACTGGAGCCGCTAACCGAGCTCAGCACCTACCATCATTTGGTACCTTGAGGTGCTTTCCAGTCTCTCACTTGTCCCAAGAGCAGACAGAGCTGAGCCGGAGGCCAGGCGTCACCCGGAGGATACTGGCTGTTGGCCCAGTGGTCATGCTGTCTCTCAGCTGTTCCAACGGGGTCACTGCTGGGTTGGACAAGACTTCCTGAAGCCAGCCATGCAGTCTCCTGGGGCAGGTGGAAACCAACTGCTTTTGATCTTGGCCTTTCCAGAGCTACAGGTGGGTGCTTAGCATGTCCCCTCAGAACTGCCTTTACCACATGTACCCTCAGTCTGAACTCATCTGCAGTGGTCTGTAACCACAGGCCCTGCAGGATATCTACTCCCAAAATATATTCAGGGATGGGAGAAATGTACATGGTATATCCCTTTGGGGGTAAACACAGTATCCCCAGTGAGATCTGAGCTTTCTTCACTCTAATTGCCTTACCCACATAACCACCTATCACAGCAGGGGTTCCAAGAATATGCTCAGGGTTGCCGTGAATCAAAGAACACTCAGCTCCTGTGTCCACCAGTGCCAGGACATGTACATTCACAGGGGACCCATGAATTGCTAATTCTACACGTGGCCTCTGGTTCCCACCATGTCCCTCAAGGTGGGGACTTTGACCAACCCCCTCAGTTGAACCGTGATGTCCAAAATCCTCCTGTGGTGGTGAGGGCTCAGGCAAATCCTGTGTACTGTCTCCCATGAAGTTTTGCAGGGATACAGGTTGCACATGAGGCCTTGATTCTGGTTTTCATGTCCTGGACTTTAGCTGCTGGAACTGCTGCTCTGGCTTTAATTGGTGCCGTATTTCTAACAATATTCTATTGGGCTGTGCATCAAGTTTTTCTTTCACTACCCTGACCTTAATCAAATCAACCCCCCCCAGATCTGCTAAAGTACGAGTAGCCTCCCTTATGGGTTGCCCTAGGTTGGGGGCAAGAGTATTCACTAGGCACCCATGGAGAGATGTGGGAGCTGTATGCAGCACCAGATTTCTCATTCCTATAGTGAACACCTCGTCATCAGCGCCCTGGGAGTCCATATTATAGATAATATTTTTCATACCCAATTCCAGCAGTACCTGTTGGAGCTCTGCATGCATTTTCCAACTAATGGGAAAATATGGTAAATCACCCTGATTAGGCCAAACTATCTTGTTGGCAGCTTATCAGCCATTCCAGAAGTGTCTGATTCCCTGAGGTGTGATGGGCATTTTGCAACCTCTGCTGGAGGAAAGGGTGAGTTGTCAGGGAAGCCATTCTACTCATGTCAGTACCCGACACAATAATGTTTTCCACACCCATATCCCAGAGACATAAAAGCCATGTAGGCAGAGATTCCAATGGCCTTTGCTGGTACTGGACGCTTATGTCCCCCAGCTCATCCTGGATATAGGGGTGAAGCATGGAGTGCTCCATAACCTGGGGAGGGGGCTGCTCCTCACCCTGAGGGGCCTGCAGTTGTTTTGTTTTTATTTTCTTAATTACAGCTGGACAGGCCTTTAAAAACAGGAGAAGACTGTACCTCCAGCGGTGGCCTGGGTAGCAGATCCGCCAGTGGCCCTGTCTCCTCCCTTCTCCCTTGGGCTTCTCCACTAATGGCTCCTCCTGCACCATTTCTGGGGCTGAAGGCACTACTCTTTCCTCCCTCTACCCCATGGCCTCCTGCAAGACAGCTTTTCCTGCTGCCTGCCCCCTCACCGCTAAGGAGTCTTCTAGGAGTGGGACTTGTCTTTTCAGTAACTGTCTCTCTTCTTTAATAGCATCCCATAGGTTATTGCCCAGCCCCTCCAAGCAATGCTGAAGTGTGTCTCTCTCCTGCCTACTAAGTCCCTCTCTCTCCTCACTAACCCTCTCGATAATCCTTTCTCTTGTATAACATTTTCCACTATCTTGATGAAAAGACACTCTACAATTCCAGTTGTTACATGGTCCCCTAAGGTCTCCAAGCAGTCTTTCAACTCATGGAGGGCTAATTCTGCAGTTTCCTGTGTTTCCACCTTTCCCCAGTTCTGGGGAATGCCTCACCCCTCTAGGAGGTACTTTACCCTAGACCAATTCCCCAGTAGGGGTTCCCAACTTGGAAGCCCCACAGCTGGGGGGATAATAAAAGGTGAAACAGCACCATCTGCTGCTGCATCTGCTGGGGCCTCCCTACCATCCACAGAGGCAGCCCTCCCAAAGGTCGCACCCATTATGAAAGATTTCAGGTTCAGAGGCACCCTGCCAACTGCTGCCAGATGTAAGCCCAGGGACAAGAAATCCCGGGGCAAAATACCTCTGAAAACCAAAATCAAAGGGAGAAATAAAGTCTAAAACCTGTTTATTGTTTACAAACTGAAGTCCAGCACCATCTCTCTCTCCCCTGTTCCCAAAGAAGCAAGCCAGCAAGCAAGCCAGCCCCTCCTCTTAAACTCTCAGGTTCAGACACACCCTCAGTTGCCCGGGTAATTACCCATTGACACGGACATGAACTCCTCTCCACCCCTGAAGATATGCAAATACACTAAAGCCAGGCGAGATACTCTGGAAATGTTACAATTTTACCAACAACATAACACTTAATTTTTAATTAAAATTCAGAAAGTGATTTGTCATTATATGTCATGTAGTTAGCCACTTGTAGAATTAGGGAAGTTTTTCAGAAACAAATGATCTTGCCAAAAATGTAATGCAAACAAAGTTGTCCCCATATTGAGCTATGGGTCTCCTAATAGCTAATGAAAATATATCTTGTTCTCAGGAGACATTTTTTTTTAAATTTAGTCAGTTATTTTTTGAAATTTTTACATAGAGGTACAGAGTTAAAATTTTCAAAGATGGCCTTTCCTCTGCTATCAACAGTATTTTTATAAAAGACAAATATACAGTTGGCATATGGCTTATCAAATCTTTCTTTATCCATCTTTCTCTATCTCTTCCATTCATATGGAATACCACCTCACCATACCTTACAAATTAACCTTTAGCTGCTCACTTGAGAAAAGATTTATTTGGCTTAAGTCTATATTAACCAACTTACCCCAAGCTTAATAATAAAAATTAAATACTAATAGTACATATTTTAATGGCTATTATACAGTAGACATTATACTTGGCATTTTGCAGGCTTACATGGTAGACATCATTGGGGATAATATTCAAAATGTTAAAAAGCACTGATTTCTCTCTATAGACACTGATCATAATCACCAATATATCCTAGAGGTTGCTTAGAAGCTGATTATCAGCCCTAATGTACTAGTTTGCTAGGGCTGCCATAACCAAGTACCATGGCCTAGGTGCCTTAAACAACAGAAATTTATACATATTTTATAGTTTTCAAGGCTAGAAGTCTGAGATAAATGTTTTAGTAGCTTTGGTTGCTTCTGAGGGCCCCAAGGAAACAGTCTATTCCAGGATCTGCTTGAAGATCAACTCTTCTCACTGTGTTTTCTTATCTTCTTCCCCATCCATGTCTGTGTCTAAATCCCCACTCCTGATAAGGACACCAGTCATATTGGATCAGGACCCACACTAATGACCTCATCTAACTAAACCTCTTTAAAAGCCTTATTTCCAAATATGGTCACATTCTGAAGTACTTGGGGTTAAAACTTCAACGTACACATTTTTGAGGGATGCAATTCAGCCTATAATACCTACTTACATTATCTCCATTTTAAGATAAGGAAATGAACCCTAGTTCACTGTCCAGTAACAGTACATTCTGCAATGATCTGAAGTGTCTAAATTGAACTGAGAAAAATACACTGCCCTTAATTTTGAGTTGTTTTTTTTCCTATGGAAGGAACACAAAAACTGGAACAAGTAATAATTACTAGTTATTTATTTAAATACATCTGCTATGTTGTTCATTTGGGGTTTTCTTGTTTTTAGATTCCAGAAATAAGTGGAATCATATAGTATTTGTCTTTCTATGCCTGGCTTATTTCACTGAGCATAATACCCTCTAGATCCATCTGTGTTGTTGCAAATAGCAGGATTTCTTTATTTATGGGTGAATAATATTCCACTGTATATATGTAACACATCTTATTTATCCATTCATCTATTTAAAGACACTTTGGTTGCTTCTATATCTTGGCTATTGCAAAGAGTGCAGTGATCAACATAGGGGTGCATACGTCTTCTTGATTCTGGGATCTTGTTTTCGTTGGGTAAATTCCTATGAGTGAAATTACTGGATC
Source organism: Smutsia gigantea (assembly GCA_032199065.1). Taxonomy (NCBI): domain Eukaryota; kingdom Metazoa; phylum Chordata; class Mammalia; order Pholidota; family Manidae; genus Smutsia; species Smutsia gigantea. The sequence goes on from JAVSCE010019035.1 coordinate 39,231, forward strand.
AAATGGTATTTCTATTTTCAGTTTTTGGAGGATACTCCTGTCCTGCCAGTGGGTTTCAGCCCCAGGAAATTTCACTATGCATTCAATGTGACCAAAGAAATGACAGCAGAAAGTTCTTGTGGTGAAAGGGTTATACCCAACTTTATTTCCATGGTTCCAAGTTAATCAATCACTAAAAACCCATGCACTCAGAGCAAGTCTGCATGAAGTAAGCTGGTGTCTTACCAATGGGTTTCAGCCCCAGGCAAGTTCACTATGGATTCAATGTGACCAAAGAAATGACAGCAGAACGTTTCTGTGGGGGTGAAAGGGTTTATTACCCAGCTTGTTCTCCTGCAGTAGGTCAAGCAATAGCATCTCTGCCTCCACCCAGAGCACTGGGCTGAGCTCTCTATATAGTGCAATAGTAGCTTATTGCCTAAAGGTGTGGAAGCGGTAGCCTAGCAACAGGCCAGTTACATCATCAGGTGGTTTAGGTTCAGTGAGGATCTTGGCCATAGGAACCCCAACTTCCCCATACTCCACCCCTCCAGGATTCTCACCTTACAACCTACACACTCTCAATCTTCTGCAATGTTTCCTGTGTGAGAAACCTGGAGCACTGTAACCAGATTCCACAATAGCAACAGAGGATAACAACAACTTAGAGATAATAACAAAAATTAAGATACAGCAAGAACAAAAATTATAATCCTCAAGCCAGAGGAGGTTCCTAATAACAAAAATTATAATAATCCTCAAGCCAGAGGAAGTTCCCAATCCACAAAGAACTTAGGGGCTATTAGACACATGTTTTAATGACACCAACATAGGTAAATCTTGTCCATCTGGTAGGATGCATGCAAGAGAGTGGTCCTGTGATAGGACTGTAGCAGGAAGGGGTTCCCATCCAGGTCTAGTATACAATACTTTTACTCCTTTCCCCCATGGGGGTCACTGAAGGGTCTATATAACTGGAGGTGCATGCATTGGCCATAATGATAAAGCAAAACTCCCTGGTAAGATGCTCCTACCTTCTGGCCATTCAGGATATACTCCTGTGACATTTGGGGACCACTCTGCTGTTATTCCAGGAATACACAGGAAGCCAGCTTCCAGGCCTTGTCATCAAGGTGCCAGGAGAGCCAGTCATCCTTGATCCATGTGTCAAAAGGTTCAAGGCCACGTCCACTCAATGGAATCTCCAGGGTTCAGTGCAGTTGTGCTGGCAGCAAGATATTACTCTGGTAATATAAACCTCAGCTTCAGTGATTCTTCCTTCATTTGTACTTGCAATTGTATAGGGGATGCAGCCATATGTGTTAAAATGTCAACAGGGCTCAGGGTTCCCTTTCAGGGTCTCTCGTTCAAACACCATAGCACGGCCCATAAGCAGACTGAATATCCCCGCAGACTATTGGTATCTGACTTTAGTCCGGATTTTAACAAGCCATTGTGCCTCCCTATCATGCCTGCTATGGTAGGACTGTATGGAACATGAAATTTCCATTTGATTCCCAGCTGTCACACACGTTCTTGCAGCATATGTCCAGTAAAATGGGTGCCCTGATCACTCTCAATTACCTGTGGTCGGCCATAGGCAGCAAAGAGATGCTCCAGGCCACTTTTGGTCATCTCCTCGTCTGCACAATGGATAGGAAAAGCAAACAGAAGTCCAGTAGCTGTGTCTACATAAGTCATGGCATATCAGTATCTTTCTGACACAGGTAGAGGGCTAATATAATCTATCTGCCACCTGACGAGGGGTATAGGCCCCTTAGCTATTATCTCATATTGCTGTGGAACTCGGTGTAAGTCCCTTTTGGAGCACATGACACACTCCTGCTGGGCTCTAACTTCTTCAAAGGTCAAAGGCATGCCCACCTGATGGGCTACAGCCCACATTGTCTTTTGCCCCGCATGGAACAAATGCTTATGTAACCATTGGGCTACATCAAAGGCAGGCTTTCACTCTAACCAATGTATCTGGGCCAATTTATCTGCTTCATCATTTCCTGGGGATGCCAGTGGCAAATGGCCTATCACATGGTATACTGCAATTATTTTAGTCTGACCACAGGCCCATAAGTCTTCCCACAATTCTTGCTGCCAAAGAGGTCAGTGACCAACCAGCCAGTTGGCATGGTATCAGGTTGGTAGCCACAGGGTCAAGCCCCGATAGACAGCCCAGCTGTTAGTGCAGACAACTATAGGGGAGGACTCCTGGCTGATCACAGACACATGGCCCACAACTCTACACATTGGCTGCTCTTCCCCACTCCATCCTCCATCCATATTGTCTAAGTTTTAGGATGGAATGCTACGGCCTTCCATTTTGAGGGCTGCCCATGCCTGGAGCCATACATATACCATGCATCTTCTGGTGTAGGGGCTCTTCCCTCCTGATAGGGACTCTCTGCTACTAATGTTTCAAAAGCAAGTTCTTCCTGCTTTTAATAGTATATGTCACTGGCCCCATTAAATGCTGGAGTTCTTCACTCAAGGGGCTACTAGAGAGGGCACTATGCTGCTGTAGGTAAGCACCCCACTTGGCCAGTGTGGGTGTTTGTGCCATACCACTCCTTGACTTTTGGGTCCAGACTCGTACCCATCCCAAGCTGGGATAGGTGTTTGTTACCTTTATTGGGGCCATTCCAATGATGGGTTCTGTAGCCAGCAAGGCATGATAAACAGCAGCCAGTTGTTTTTCTATCAAAGTGTATCATACCTCTGCCCCTTTCCAGAGTTGTGACCAGAATCCAATAGGTTGGCGAGATTGTTCAAGCTGCTGACAGAGACCCCAGCCATAACCGTCTTCAGTCACATGAACATCCAGCTCACAGGGCCTTGATGGGTCTATCACACTCAAGGCCTGCACAGGCTTGTCTGCCCGTTTTTCTGTAGTAAAGGCAGATGCACATTTCTCAACCCAGTCCCACCTGATGCCCTTTCATACCAATTGGTATAAGGGCTTCAGAATTTGTACTGAGTGTGGGATAAACACTCTCCAGTAGCCTAGAAGACCCATAAACTCCTGTAGCAATGCTACAGCTGTAGGGATAGGAAAGGCCTGGACTTTATCTATAACTGCTTCTGGAATAACTTTGGTCTTACCTGACTAGACGACCCCCAAGAATTTGACATACAAACCAGGTCTCTGAACCTTGGTACTGTTCACAGCCCATCTTTACTCCTGTAGATGTTGCAGCAGTCTAGGTGTTGCACCTTTTAGATCTGAAAGAGAATCAGATATGAGCATGACATCATCAATATAATGGTACAGCTGTACCGTTGGCAGTTTCTCCCATGTAGCCAAGTCCTGGGCTACAAGTCCATGACAGATGGTGAACCTGTAGATGTATCCTTGTGGAAGGATGGTCAAAGTCCATTTCTGTCCTTCCCACATGAAAGCAAACTGTTCCTGACTTTCCTGATAAATGTCAATGGAAAAGAAGGCATTAGCAGGATCTACCACATAATGGTGTGTTCCTAGTTCATGGCTCCAGGTATCCATCAAGCCTGCAATAGAGGGGACAGCAGCATACATAAGGCGTATGACTTTATTCAGTTCTCTGTAATCCACGGTCATATGCCAGGAGCCATCTGGCTTTTTTACTGGCCACACTGGGGAATTAAAAGGACTATGGGTGGACTTTATAATACCCACTTTTTCCAGCTCATGGAGAGTTTCTGCAATCTCTTTATGCCCTCCTGGCAGTTTGTATTGTTTGGTATTTGTCACCTGCCGTGGCACAGGCAAAGCTATGAGCAGGTGCCTGGCATGTCCCCTCAGAACTGCCTTCACCACATGTACTCTCATTCTGAACTCACCTGCAGTGGTCTGCGACCATAGACCCTGCAGTATATCAATCCCCCAAATATACTCAGGGATAGGAGATATAGGCACAGTATACTCTTTTGGGAGTAGATGCCCTATTACCAAAGAGACTTGGGCTTGTTTCACTCTGATAGCCTTAACCCCATATCCAGCTATGATAGTGGGGGTCCCGGGGAACCATTCAGGGTTATCATGAATCAGTGAACATTCAGCCCTGTGTCCACCAGAGCCAGGACATGTTGTGTGTTCACTGGGTACCAATGGATAGATATTTCAACATGTGGCCTCTGGTCCCCCCAGGTCCTTCAGGGCAGATACCTCGACCTTCCCCTCAGTCAAACCATATTCCCCATTTATCTTCCTGTGTGGGCTCAAGTGAGGTTGGCTCACTCTCCAGCAGGAAGTTTTGGAAACACACAAGCTGGACTTGTGGCTCTGTCTCTGACCTTTGCCTCTTTGGTCTTAATGGCTGGAACTACTGTTCTGGTTTCGGTTGTTGCCATAGCTCCAGTAAATCCTATTTGGCTTCCTGTCTAATTTCCTTCCATCTGCTCCTGGTTCCTCATAACCTTCATGGAGCTCTTTAAATTCTTATTGTGAGTAGCAGATCTTATTTCTTTCTGTGTTCCCATTGCTTCAGCCTCTCCTAAGTCTGCTACTGTACGTGTCACCTCACTTATGGGCTGCCCTATGTGGGGAAAGAATGGCCACTAGAGACCCAAAGAGGGATGTGGAAGCCGTTAGAAGCACAATATTTCTCATCCCAGTAGTGCAAATCTCTTCATCTAGGCCGTAATTCTCTGAAGTATATATGACATTTCTATCCCTAGCTCTTGTAACTCCTGTTGGAGCTCTAACAGGACAGGATGGTAGATCACCCGGATTGGGCCACACAGCACAAAGTGCAGCCATAAACCAATCGAGGAGGGATTGACTCCCTGAGTTCTGATGTATATTTTGTAACTGCTGCCTCATGTTGGGCTGAATTGTCAGGGAAGCCAGCTTTCCCATCTCTGATCCCAACAGAACAATTCCATCCACCCCTAAATCCCACAGATGCAGGAGTGCAGGAGCCAAGCTGATACGGACTCCAAGGGCTTCTGCCTAAACTGGGAGCCCAAATCCACCAGCTCAACCTGAGTATAGGGGGGGAGCATAGAGTGCTCCACGACCTGGGGAAGGGGCTGCTCCTCTCCTTGGGGAGCTCTCGGCTGCTGAGTCTTTATTTTCTTTACAACTGCTGGGCATGCTTTCAATATTGGAGGGGCCAGTGCCTCTGTCACCACCCAGTCATCCTTCCACAGCTCCTCCATTTCTGGGGCTGATGGCATCTTTGTGTCCCCTCCCTCAAATGCCTTCTCTGCTACAACCTTCACCTTTTCTACTGTGCCTCGCAGCAATGCTAGCTCAGTCTTCAGCAGCTCTCTTACTTTCACCTCAATGTTTCACAGCTGGCATTCTCGTGACACCTCCACCTGTGCTTCCCTCAGGAATTTGACTTTTTCCTTGATGGCCTTTTCCTCCTTCAGAGCAGCTGGCAGTGCTGCCATTTTGTTATGTTAGAAATCTTTTACCTCATCAATGACACCTCACTGCTGGCGTTCTCATGCTGCCTCCTCTCATATCAATGCCATTTCTTTCTTCAGGGAATCCACAGAAGTTTGCATCTCATGTGCTCATGCCACCATTTCTTGGGTCTTTTTCAGGAGCATGTCCTTCTCTTCTGTAGACTTTTTTTTTTTGCCAACCCACAGTCCCCGCTGCCTCACAACAGGCACACTGTCTCTCAAAATACCTACTTACTATACCAAAGGCTATCCGTACAGCCTTAGGTATCACCTCCACTTGCCTCCAGTCCCAGGGTGGGGCCCAGTCCTCTAGGAGGCAAGCCACCTTAGAACCCATAACCACTGGGGGACAATCCACTGTCTCCCCATTCACAGAGGCAGCCTGCTGAAGCACTCCTCCCACAAGGGCAGCCTGTCTATTCCCTTGGTCAACAATGAACCCTGCTGATTTTGCCAGTTGTCTCACCAATGGATTTCAGCCCCAGGCAAGTTCACTATGGATTCAATGTGACCAAAGAAATGACAGTAGAATGTTTCTTTGGGGTGAGAAGGTTTATTACTCGGCTTGTTCTCTTGGCAGTAGGTCAAACACTAGTGTCTCTGCCTCTGCCCAGAGCACTGGGCTGAGCTCTCTGAATAGCGCAATAATAGCTTATTGCCTTAAGATGTGGATGTGGTAGCCTAGCAATAGGCCAATTACATCATCAGGTGGTTTAAGTTCAGTGAGGATCCTGGCCGTAGGAATCCCAACTTACCCACACTGGTCTCTGCCTCTGGGCTTCTCTGCCCACACAGCTGTCCTCTGGGCTTCTGTTCTCAGCAGTGCCACCACTCCAGCCTCCCCTCTGCTCTTCTGCTGTTGTCACCCATAGCACTGCACATGGCTCTTTATATAGAGTCAGCAACGATGCATTGCCCACATGTGTGTATTGAGCTAGCCAACCAGGCCAGGTGAGAATCCTGGGCACAGGAACCTTCATTTCTTCCACAGTTACCCATAGTTACCCTATGGTAAACGGTTAGGATCATAGGCTCTGAAACTATACTGCCAGGTTATAGCCTGGACCCCACCACTTACCAGCCCTATGGCTGTGGGCAAGTTATTTAACCTTGATTTCTTTATAAAATGTAGATAAATATAGAACCTATTTCATAGAGTTGCTGTGAAATTTAAATGAATTAATACTTGTGGAGAATCAGAACAGTGCTTAGAAAATAAGATGTACTCAGTTAAGTCTTGGCTGCCATTAGTTTCAGCGATATTATTTTTAGTACAATTTAATCAAAGTTGGGAATAATCCCACATCTTAAGAACAAGGAAGCTCATAGCATTTGGGATTGACTGTGCTCCCTGTGGCTGGACCCTTCCTTACATTCCAGCACAATGTGAGCTTCCTGACCAGGACCCAGGTTCTCAGTGACTTAGCTCTTACATTACCCAGATTTCAGCACTAAGCACAGTCCTCTTAGTGAGGACTTAGTTATTCCTCATTGCTATATTCCAATATTCCCAAAACCAGGTCCCTGAGTTGCTCAAGGGTCTTCCCAACACCCCTAAATCTGCATCCCCAGACCTCCAGCTGTATCTAGTTGAACAGGTATCTGGGACTCCCTCAGTCTGATCTTTCCCAATACCATGCTCATGCTTCCTTTTTTCTCCTCTAGACCAAATATCCCAGGTTCATACAGCTTTGATTCACACCCAAAAAAACAGTCTCCAATTTTTTTCCTCCCCTGTTTATATGCCCAGCCCTGTTAGGCTGCAGAGACCTCAGTTCTCTTGTGCCCCTAACCTGGCCTGTGCCAATGTCTCCCAAACCTCAGTCCCAGGCAGTGTGATGGAAACGAAAGATCACATAGCAACACACCACAGGTGACACAGGGATGTCATAGATATGATTGATAACATTAATCACAGTGATTTCAGGAGGCTGCTGAAGTTTTGAAGAACATCTCCCCAAGTGACATAGAAAAAAACACTGAAGTACTTGGCAATTAGATGCTGTTAAAGATAATCTACTTTGTAACAATAGTACTTCTGCTGTAGTTAGAAAATGAGTATTTCTTTTTGAGATATTAGTCATTCATTCTAAATAAAGAAACTATGAGGAAAAAAGCAGAATATTTGTCTTGTCTCTTTTTAGTCTTAAATAAATAAAACAGGAAGAATGAAGACTAAATTGTCTGCATAATCCCTTATGTCAACATACTACCCATTTTATTTTTGCTCATAAAAATATATTTTGTACTTAAAGTATTTTAAAATTTTTATCAAAATATATTTACATAAAATAAACATTTTTATTTCTAAGGAAAATACTCAGAACAAAACACTTATAGTTTGAGTGTACTAGTTTGGGTGATAGTGGCTACTTAGCCCTGATGTTATAAAAATATATCATGAATACTACCAAAGACCCCAAATAGTCAAAGCAATCTGAGAAAGACAAACCAAGCTGGAGGCTCCATTCACCTGACTTCCAGCTATACTATAAAGCTACCAAAATAATAGGGTGCTGACATAAACAAACACATAGACCAGTGGAACAGAATCAAGAGCCCAGAAGTAGACCCATGCAGGTACAGTGAACTATTGTTTGACAAGGGAGCCAATAATACTTAATGGATAAATGACAGTCTCTTCAATAAATTGTGCTGAGAAAATTGGACACTCACATGTAAAAGAATGAAACTAGACCCCTATCTTATACCACTCATAAAAATTAAATTGGAATGAATTAAGGAGTTAAATGTAAAACCTGAAACCATGAAACTCCTAGAAGAAAACATGGGGGAAAAGACCCTTGACATTGGCTTTAGCAAGGAATTTTTGGTATGATACCTAATGGGCAAGCAGCAAAAAAAATAAGTCTTCAGAGTATTCTAGGATATGTGGGTTATGCTATCACTTCTCTGATCAAGAGGATGATAGCAAATAATTAGTTGAAATGGACGGAAATGCAGCTCCCCCAAAGTATGGGAAAACTGTTACCAGAAGGGAAGGAACAATACAGTAGCTCTTCATTATGAAAAACATTACTGTTTTCAACTTTGACTTTCAAGAAATTACTGCAGCAAAGCAATACCTAGAAGACATTGCTTAGGCCTGCTATCTCACATATCAATGGAGTTGATAACCTTGTTTTCCTGACCATGAAAGGTTTAGATGTACTAAATCTTGATCCTGGAAATTCTGACATGTTTATCCACTACCAGCCCAGACCAGTGTCCCTAATGAACCCCAGGATCTGAACTAAATATAGACAATGACACTCTTGGCTCACTCTTTAGCAGAGAGAGCTCAATACTCAAAAAGAGATATAATTTCCCTTAACAGACCTGCTTATCATTGACGTTGAAATAATCTTGAGAAAATAGTTTTTCCTAATTACTACAGGATTCTTTCTGTTACTGGCCAAATCTATGCCTGGTCTTTGCCTTGGCATGCTTCTTCCACTCCACACTGTGGTTTTGAGCGTTAGGAGTGGACTGCTTAAGGGCAAGAGAAATACCACAAAAAGAGAAAGTTTTCATTAAAAAGAACTGGAGACATCAAGTTATATGTATAACAAAACAAGGAGAAAGGCACAAGACTGAGAAGAATTTGGGACCTTTCCATTTTAAGAGCAATGAGTCATTGGCCATTCCACAGTGGCCTAATGTCTACAGGGATTTATAAAAAATGAAGAACAATCCAGGCTATGCAGCAGAGGCACCACTCATTGAGCATATCCCACTAACTGTTCATTATATAAACTCCCAGGTGAGTAACCATTCTGGCAACAGCAGAAAAGGGTTCTGAAGTTGTAGCCTATCTCATTTCTAAAATATTCAAATACCTATTAAGATGATAAGTCACAATGTTTTTAAAGAAGTGTGACTCATTTACTATCTAGCAGATGAATAATCACTGGATTAGGAGTCCCTAACAGTATTACAGATGTAGTAATGTATTATAAATCTTTTTAATAACAGATCAAGAATTATGAACCTTGCCTTTTAATCCATATTGCTTTAAAAATCTGTTATAACCTAAGAACATGAAAATTAAATTGGCTTTTCTAGGATATTAGTAGAGAATTTATTATTGAATTTAGTGTCAGAAATATGGCCATAATGGTAACTCAAAACAAGGAAAATAAAAACCATCAGAACTAACAGCCACACACACAAAAAAAGCAAAAAGGAGTTTCAATTATAATATTCCCAAACTAAAGGTCTTCATCAATTTAAATTTATGTTTTAATAGCCCAGAAAATCAATTAGTAATACCTGACATGCAGGAAGTGAACTATGTGAAGGATGAGATTAAAATCTATACAATTTACCTCTGATTCCATACACAAAATAGAACAAAATAAACACGAATAATAAATCTATTGTTTTAAATTTAAATAGTTGACAATTTGATGAAGCGGACTCAACTCTAAAAATGTGATTACTCTGTCAAACAGTTGGGTGTTTTATAAGTGATGAATTGGTGAATTTAGTTCTGGGTTGTTAAATTTGATGGCCATAATCCAAGCCAACCTTGAATTGCTAATATGTCCAGGGGCTGCTCATCGGTGGAGCTTTCCATCCTGGTGGGTTGTTTTTCATCAGCCAGTGAATTTACCTACCAAACTGAAGTTAGTAGGTCTGCCAGCTCACTCCACTTCCTTTTAAATAGCTTAGATTTTTCATAGAGCAATAAAATAGAGGCTGCTATGAGATTAAATCAAACTAAGGTTCAAGGCTCATGGTGAAGAGAAACTGAGAATCCAGTATTAATTGGAGAGAGCTAATAAAGGTGGAAAGGTTTTTTCCCATCTCAGAGGGACAGCTGAGATATTGTTTTACTGCAGGTGATAAGTCGGCATATTACTTAGTCATTACACCTGCCAACCTTGAAAGGGTCTCTTTGTCATTACTTATAACTGCCAATTTAAAAGATGGCACCGTAGGGAATAAAAGAACCAACTGGAACAAATAGAGGCTTTACCACAGCTGCAGTCTGTCTACTCCAGTCAGCACAAATAACGAATCTTAGTAGGAAGGAGCAACCTGAAAGTACTTCTCCTTTTAGGACACCAGACATCACAGGCCTGAGATTTGGGCTCTGGCTTTAGGACCCAACTTTCATGGAGTACTGTGAAACAGGTGTTCAGGTTGATAACTGAGTGTAAAGGCTTGATTTGATCGCATAAATGCTGTCTTTGCATAGTAACTGGTTCTGGATGTATAAAGTTTTTCCTAGCAACTTTACTCTGAGTTCAAATTCTGGGGAAGACACAACCAATTAGTGAAAAGACTCAGTGCACCAATATGGGAAACACGAGGACAGCCCTGAAAGTCAGACTTAATCAAAACAAGAGCAGCTGAAACTGAGAAAGGACTTCTGTCTTACTAGAATATTTCTGTTGTGCCATTTATCTCCCTCCCATCACATGTGTGTGTTTAGGCATTTCAAGCTGGAGGCTCTTCCGGGTAGAGTGTAGGGCTCATCTGTTCACTGGGGTCTTATTTTGATTAGACCTTTCAGTTAAATTGGCATTTTATAGTTTGGAAACTGCCTTGGGGAGGGAGTTTGCAGTGGTGAACAGGGAGGGTACTGAAGCAGAAGGACACAATTTATAACCATTCTGATGGCCTGTTAACAGTGGAAGTTCATGCCATGAGGTTTTGAATGCATTTATGGGGACTATGTCAGCCCCCTAATGTGACTGCAAGTTAAAATTTAGCTGGAATGTAGCTTTAAAATATGATGGAATGACCTAGGCAGTCTTTTAAGAGTATAAATGGCTGGATATCAAGCTTGGACATTCTGATTTAAATGGACTAGGATGGGACCCAGTCATCACACTTTTTAAAAAGCTCCCTCAGATATTTATAATGTGAACATATTTCTAATGTGCAGCCAGGAGATACCTCCTTTATATCAAGAAAAGCAGGAGAAAGGCCAAGTACAAAGATAGAGTATGCTGTGATCTATAGGGACATGTCCACTGCTATTTGGAAAGGACTAATCAAATCCTTAGTTGTCCTTGCTCAGTCATGTGATGAGCTGCATCAGCATAGAGATGCTTGTTTCTTTACCAACTCTCTCATCTATCAGAAATACTTGCATAAAATTAAGCAGGGGATCTTAAGTTCCCTCCTCCAACAGTTAATATATATTACATAAATATATGGTGAATATATTATATATACACACACACACACACACACACACACACACACACACACATATATATATAAAATGGTAATATATAGATAGATATAGATATACATACAGAATGGTTTTATATATATATATGTAAATATTTTTTAAGCCATGGCTTAAAACAATACTGTTGTCAGGTGAAAATTCAAACTTAAGGAAATCCTGTGAAAGGAAAGCCACAATAATCATTATAACACTAATGGCCTTTCAAAATTATAAATCATCTCTAATTTGTCCTTAAATTCTCTTTTAAATTTGGCATTAAAGAGATCCTTCTATAGCTAAAATTTGATATTCAACCACAGTAAGGGAAGCTACAGTTTTTAAATTGACACAATTTCTTTGATAAAGTAAAGGCTGTCAAAATTATATGTAGAAGCCCCAAGGCAGAAGGAAAGATAGTTTCCATCTCTGTGGTAAATAAAGTTCTTGACTGAGTCTGGGTGAAAGAGGACAGTTGTTCAGCTGGCAATCTCCTGATAGTAATTCTTTAGCATGATGGAAAAAGGATTATGAAAGAGGGAACATAATTAGTTTTCATCACAGTGTCATGACAGAATCCTCCCGTCTGTGGGACTAGCATTATGGAAAAGATTATTATAACCACTGCCATTCCATAAATGAACAGCCTTATGCGACCTATGATAAAATATGTTTGACATCCCATGAAGCCTAAATCAAGAAAGCACAGCATATGAATTATGATTTAAGTTGCAGAGCAACCTCATGGGAAGAGAGCAGTTTAGTCCATGACAAACAATTAAGTCTGCAATTCCTCATGTTCCAAGTTTCAATGGGCTGATAAATAGGAAGTGCTGAATGACTGACTTTGTTGCAGAGTATACAACTCTGTGTCAGAATTAGACCTGATAATGGATGTTGATGAAATATTTCCCCATATAGTATTTGCCTTTCAGTGTAGTGGAGCAAACACCAAACTTGGTATTATGTTGTTCTGTGTTCTGATCTCAAATATTGAAATAAGTAACTGTGATCAATTCAGTATCTCTGGATCTTGCATTTTATCACCTGTGAACAGTAGCATGCTATTTATTTATTCATGCAAGAAATAGTTATTGTTGCTTATTATGCACTTAAACACCTTGCTAGGCACTGAGGTTAATCATACACAGGACTTTTCCTCAAACAGTGTATAGCCTAGACAACTGAGTAAATAAATATGAACTACTCAGTGCTGGAAGTGCAACAGTAGAAATATATAAAAAGTAGAAAAGGAAATGACTAACTTGGTTGAGGAGGGGAGGTGGGAATCTCAGTGTGGATTTCACAAAGCAAGAAATTCTTGAGCAAGATCATTAACTTAAAGGCCCATATTAGTTTAAGTCTCTGTGATATTAAAATTGAAAATAAAATAGTTCAATAATAAATTATGTATATGGGTCAATTGCTATCTCTGTATAAAATAAATTGCAAGAGATTCTCAAGATGGCGGAGTGAGTAGGGTGGCGGAAATCTCCTCCCAAAACCATATATATTTTGAAAATACATGAAATATAATTATTTCTAAAAGAGAGACCGGAAGATACAGTACATGAGTCAGTCTACATCTGTGAGAACCCAACATCTCACAGAAAAGGGTAAGATACAAAGCCATGACCTGGTGGGACCTGAGCACTCCCCCCAACCACAGCTCACCTGTGGGAGGAAAAGAATCAGAGTAGGGAGGGAGTGGAAGCACAGGACAGCTAAATAACCAGCCCTAGTAATCTGCTCCAGGGGCACAGACACACATTGCATGGTGCACTGGATATTAGAAGAGAAGAAAAGGAAAATCCAAGATTAAGACTGCAAACAGGTTCCCACAGCCGGCTGCTCTGGGACAAAAGAAAAGCAGGGACTTTAAAAGTCTTAAAGGGACAAGGGTTTAAGAGATGGACAAAACTGTCCTGGCATACTCAGCCCAGCAGGGTGGGAACTTTAAGGAACTTCAGGTGCCCTAACCCCCTGAGTGGCAATGCAGTTCTGAAACCCCTCACGGCGATAAGCAGCCTGCCGGTCATTCCCCCCTGCCAGCATTGCAAGCAAACCGGCTGACCCACAATTGCTGTAGAACAGCTGGGGAACAGCCCCGCCTACAGCAACGACACAGCTTAACACAGAGGATTCTCCCTGCATGCAGCTAACCAGACCCACCCAGGGCTGCTCCCTGTGCATGTTGACTCGCAAGGACAGTGGAGACCAGCACAGAGTCTGGACGGCACAAAGGGGCTTTGTTCTCATGGCAGAAAAAAACGCTGCTCGCCTGCGAACCCCGCCAGTGCCCTAGGCTGTCCCTAGGGTGGCCCGACCCACAGAAGCTGAGGTGATTAGCCCAGAGGCTGCTCCCTGTGTGCGGTTAACCAGCACAGACAGCTAATAAAGGCAAGGCAACTGGCAAGCACGAAAGGACTTTGTTCTCCCAGCTGACACATTTGCCACTTGCCGGCGACCACTCCCATCACCATGAAAAGGCAGAGGAAACTTGTTCAATCCAAAATCCCTCAAACGCTAGACAGAGGGCTTAGTGAGACTGAAATCACCAATCTTCCCAAAATAAAATGCAAAATAAAAGTCATAAGCATGATGATGGCACTACAGAGAAATATTCAAGAGCTGAGGGATAAATTCAGGAGGGAGATAACAGAAATGAAACAAATAATGGAAGGATTTAAGAGCAGACGGGATGAGGTGGAAGAGACCATTAATGGATTAGAAATCACAGAACAGGAATACAGAGAAGTTGAGGCAGAGAGGGATAAAAGGATCTCTAGGAATGGAAGAATATTAAGAGAACTGTGTGACCAATCCAAACGGAACAATATTCACATTATAGGGGTACCAGAAGAAGAAGAGAGAAAAACGGATGGAAAGTGTCACTGAGGATGTAATTGCTGAAAACTTCCCCAAACTGGGGAAGGAAATAGTCTCTCAGGCCATGGAAGTGCACAGAACTCCCAACACAAGGGATGAAGGAAGACAAAATCAAGACATATAATAATTACAATGGCAAAGATCAAGGATAAGGACAGACTATTAAAAGCCTCCAGAGAGAGAAAGAAGGTCACCTACAAAGGAGAACCTTCAGGCTGTCATCAGATTTCTCAGCAGAAAACTTACAAGCCAGAAGAGAATGGCATGATATATTCAAAGTAATGAAATAATAGGGCCTCAAAGCAAGAATACTGTATCCAGCAAGATTATCATTTAAGTTTGAGGGAGGGATTAAGCAATTCCCAGATAAGCAAAAGTTGAGGGAAGTTACCTCCCACAAAACACCTTGACAGTGTATTTTAAAGGGACTACTTTAGATGGAAGTACGCCTAAGGCTAAATAGCTGTCACCAGAGAGAATAAAACCACAGCAAAAACGTAGACTTACCAAATACTAACCAAATGCAAAGCAAAATTAGATATCCACAAAATCAGCCAAGGGAAACACAAAAGGTCCAGAATAAATTACCAAACATATAAAGAGTGGAGGAGGAAGGAAAAGAAGGGAGAGATATAAAGAATCATCAGACTGTGTTTATAATAGCATAATAAGTAAGTTAAGTTGGAGGGTTAGATAGTAAAGAAGCTGCCCTTGAACCTTTGGTAACCACGAATCCAAACCCTGCAATGGCAATAAGTACATATCTATTGATAATCACCCTAAATGTAAACGGACTGAATGCATTAATCAAAACACACAGAGTAATAGAACTGATAAAAAAGCAAGACCCATCTATTTGCTGCCTACAAGAGACACTTCAAACCCAAATACACACACAGACTAAAAGTGAAGAGATGGAAAAAGATATTTTACGCAAACAATAAGGAGTAAAAAGCAGATGTTGCAGTACTTGTACCAGACAAAATAGACTTCAAAACAAGGACAGTAACAAGAGACAAATAAGGACATTACATAATGATAAAGGGCTCAGTCCAACAAGAAATAACCATTATAAATATGCATGCACCCAACACAGGAGCACCTACATATGTTAAACAAATACTAACATAATTAAAGGAGAAAATAGAATGCAACACATTCATTTTAGGAGACTTCTACACACCACTCTCTCCAAAGGACAGATCAACCAGATAGAGAATAAGTAAAGACACAGAGGCACTGAACAACACATTAGAACAGATGGACCTAACAGACATCTACAGAACTCTACAACCAAAAGCAGCAGGATATACATTCTTCTCAAGTGCACATGGAACATTTTCCAGATTAGACCACAGACTAGGCCATAAAAAGAGTCTTAGTAAATTAAAAAAGATTGAAATTGTACCAAAGAACTTCTCAAATCACAAAGGTATAAAACTAGAAATAAATTTTACAAAGAAAATAAAAAGGCTCACAAATACATGGAGGCATAACAACATGTTCCTAAATAATCAATGGACCAGCGACCAAATTAAAACAGAGATCAAGCAATATATGGAGACAAACGCAAAAAACAGCACAACGCCCCACCTTCTGTGGGACACAGCAAAGGCACTTCTAAGAGGAAAGTATATAGCAATCCACACCTATTAAAAAAGGAAGAAAAATCCCAAATGAATAGTCTAAATTCACAATTATTGAAACTGGAAAAAGAAAAACAAATGAGGCCCAAAGTCAGCAGAAGGAGGGACATAATAAAGATTAGAGAAGAAATAAATAAAATGGAGAAGAATAAAACCATAGAAAAAAATTAATGAAACCAAGAGCTGGTTCTTTGAGAAAATAAACAAAATAGATAAACCACTAGCCAGACTTATTAAGAGAAAAACAGAATCTACACACATAAACAGAATCAAAATGAGGAAGGAAAAATCATAATGGACACCACAGAAATACAAAGAATGATGAGAGAATACTATGAAAATCTATGTGCTAACAAGCTGGATAACCTAGACAAAATGGAAAACTTTCTAGAAAAATACAACCTTCCAAGACTGACCAAGGAAAAAACCAAAAAATCTAAACAGACCAATTACCAGCAGTGAAATTGAATTGGTAATCAAAAGACTACCCAAGAACAAAATCCCCATACAAGATGGTCTCACTGTTGAATTTTATCAGACATTTAGAGAAGACATAATACACATTCTCCTTAAAGTTTTCAAACAAATAGAAGAGAAGGGTATACTTCCAAACTCATTCTATGAAGCCAGCATCACTCTATTACCAATACCGGGCTGACACACAAAAAAGAAAATTACAGACCAATATCCCTGATGAACATAGATGCAAAAATACTAAACAAAATATTAGCAAACCAAATTCAAAAATACATCAAGAGGATCATACACCATGATCAAGTGGGATTCATCTCAGGGATGCAAGGATGGTACAACATTCGAAAATCCATCAACATCATCCACCACATCAACAAAAAGAAGAACAAAAACCACATGATCATGTCCATAGTTGCTGAAAAAGCATTTGATAAAATTCAACATCCATTCATGATAAAAACTCTCAACAAAATGGGTATAGAGGGCAAATACCTCAACACCATAAAGGCCATATATGACAAACCCACAGCCAACATTATACTTAACAGCGAGAAGCTGAAAGCTTTTCCTTTAAGATCGGGAACAAGACAAGGATGCCCACTCTCCCCACTCTTATTCAACATAGTTTGGGAGGTCCTAGCCACGGCACTAAGACAACACAAAGAAATAAAAGACATCCAGCCTGGTAAGGAAGAGGGCAACCTGTCCCTGTTTGCAGATGACATGATATTGTTCATCTAAAACCCTAAAGAATCTACTCTAGAAATACTAGATCTAATATCTGAATTCAGCAATGTTGCAGGATACAAAATCCATATGCATAAATCTGTTGCATTCCTATACACTAATGATGAACTAGGAGAAAGAGAACTCAGGAAAACAATTCCATTCACAATCGCATCCAAATAAAATACCAAGGAATAAACCTCACCAAGGAAGAGAAAAACCTATACCCTGAAAACTACAAGACACTCTTAAGAGAAATTAAAGAGGATACTAATAAGTGGGAATTCATCCTGTGCTCCTGGGTAGGAATAATTAATATGGTCAAAATGGCCATCCTGCCTAAAGCAACCTATAGATTCAATGCAATACCTATCAAAATACCAACAGCATTCTCCAATGAACTGGAAGAAACAGTTCTAAAATTCTTATGGAACGGAAAAAGACCCCGAATAGCCCAAGCAATCCTGAGAGGGAAGAATAAAGGTGGGGGAATTATGCTCCCCAACTTCAAGCTTTACTACAAAGCCACAGTACTCAAGGCAATTTGGTACTGGCACAAGAACAGACCAATAGACCAATGGAACAGACTAGAGAGCTCTGATATAAACCCAACCATATATGGTCAATTAATATGTGATAAAGGAGCCATGGACATACAGTGGGGAAATGACAGCCTCTTCAACAGCTGGTGTTGGCAAAACTGGACAGCTACATGCAAGAGAATGAAACTGGAGTATTGTTTAACCCCATACACAAAAGTAAACTCGAAATGGATCAAGAACCTGAATGTAAGTCATGAAACCATAAAACTCTTAGAAGACAACATAGACAAAAGTCTCCTGTATGTAAGCATAAGCAACTTCTTCTTGAACACATCTCCTTGAGTAAAGGAAACAAAAGCAAAAATGAACTCATGGAACTACATCAAACTAAAAACTTTCTGTACAGGAAAGGACACCATCAACACAACAAAAAGGCATCCTACAGTACGGGAGAATATATTTGTAAATGACATAACTGACAAGGGCTTAACATCCAAAAAAAATAAAGAACTCACCCGCCTCAACACCCAAAAAGCAAATAACCCAATTAAAAAATGGGCAGAAGGTATGAAGAGACAGTTCTCCAAAGAAGAAATTCAGAGGGCCAACAGACACATGAAAAGATGTTCCACATCACTAATCACCAGGGAAATGCAAATTAAAACCACAATGAGATGCACCTCATACCAGTAAGAAGGGACACCATCCAAAAGACTAAGAACAACAAATGCTGGTGAGGATGTGGAGAAAGGGGAACTCTGCTACACTGCTGGTGGGAAGGTAAGCTAGTTCAACCACTGTGGAAATCAGTATGGAGGTTCCTCAAAAAAATAAAAATACAAATACCATTTGACCTGGTAATCCACTTCTTGGAATTTACCAAAATAATACAACTTCTTGGATTAAAAAAGACATATGCACCCCTATGTTTATTGCAGCACTTTTTACAATAGCCAAGATATGGAAACAACCTAAGTGTCCATCAGTAGATGAATGGATAAAGAAGATGTGGTACATATACACAATAGGATAGTATTCAGCTATAAGAAGGAAACAAATCCTGCCATTTGCAACAACATGGATGAAGCTGGAGGATATTATGCTCAGTGAAATAAGCCAGGTGGAGTAAGACAAGTGCCAAATGATTTACCTCATTTGTGGAGTATAACAACGAAGCAAAACTGAAGGAAGAAAATAGCAGCAGACTCACAAATTCCAAGAAGGAAGTAGTGGTTACCAAGGGGGAGGGTTGTGGAAGGGCAGGTGGGGAGGGTGGGAGAAGGGGATTGAGGGGTATTTTGTTTAGTACACATGGTGTGGGGGAATCACGGGGAAAACAGTGTAGCACAGAGAAGGCAAATAGTGAATCTGTGGCATCTTACTACCCCCAAGGATAGTGACTGCATTGGGTATGGATGGGGACTTGATAATATGGGTAAATGTAGTAACCACATTGTTTTTTCATATGAAACCTTTGTAAGAGTGTATATCAATAATACCTTAATAAAAAATAATAGTAATAAGAAAAAAGCAACAAGAGAGGACAGATCCCAATGTGCAAGTTGGGCTTGTGTCACATCAGCAAATGCCGCATTGACCAAAGCATGTCACAGAGCCAAGAGGTGGGGAAATAGATTCTCCTTTTTGATGAGATGAGCTGAAAATAACTTGTGGCCTTTTAATATATATATATATATACAACATAGATACACTCAATCTCAATCAAGTAAGTTGCCTGCTGTGTACCTAAAACTGACATGGCAGGTTGTATGTCCCTGGGCAAATTGCTTGGCATGGCTGGGCCTCAGCCTGTTTCCCACCTCTCTGTGTGGTTGGTTAAGCCCTGCCTATCCCTTGAGGCTGGACCTAGAGCCTCTTGACCCTTGTCAGATCATGGTTTCTCTGATGTTGTTGGACAGTCCCTGCATCAGTCCCCTGGGGTGCTTGTTTAAAATGCAGGTCTCTGGACTCCCCACAGACCGAGTGATTCAGACCACCATAAGTTCTGCAGCTTTGCATGCTCCCTGGGGGATGCTGAGCACCCAGCAGGAGTGCCTCTGTTTTTGGAGAAATCCTGATTCCCTGGGGACTCGGAGCTCCTTTCAGCTCCTCCCTAGGCCTGTTTGACTCCAGCCCAGAAGAAAAATGGGTGTAAGTTCCACCAGCCTGAGATGGTGGGTTCACATTATAAGGGGTCAAATCTGAGCCACCATGGCAGCTTCATGGGGGAAGGCATGGAACCCTCATTCCTGCATCACTGGCTCTCCCCTCAGCTGGCTCAAGTTCTTCATAGCACTCAGCACCACCTGGCAGGACAGTCTCTGTTTGTGTGAGTTTTATAAGGCTGGTTGTTTTGTTTACAACTATCTCTCCAGCTCCTAGGATAGTTCCTGGTACACAGAGCTGCTCCATGAATGTTTGGTGAATGACAAAAACAAAACAAAACAAAAAAAACAATGACAGCATGATATATGCTGAGAAATGAGGTTCAAAAACTAGAGAGAGACCACATAAAGGTGGCCTTGTCCATTGTTAAGGCTATATTCAAACCTGGGAGTCATTCAAAACCTTTTATGTAAGGAAAGGTCATAATTAACTATGCATACGATAAAAGTCACTCCAGTGCCAATATGCAGGAAGCATTATATTATGGGGATTTGTGGGCAGGGAAATCCATTAGGTGGCATTTGATATAACCAAAACGAAAGAGAATAGATCAAAGACCCTTAAGGAGAAGAGGTTATAAAATCAATTGATAATGAGGGTTAGATCTGAGCAGACTTGATAATCATTTGGATGTGGGGGAAGTGGCTTTCCAGGTTTCAGTGTGGACCACTGGATTGGTTGAACCAATCCCCCAAAAGGGGAACCGACTATAGGTATCATGGGGAAGGATAATGAATTTTGTTGTGGACATGTTCACCCTGAGTGCCTGAAGTGCACACGGGTGAACTGGACAGTAGACCATAGAGAGAGAGCTACAGGTTAGTTTTGTGTGGTGTGGTGTGATTCTTTATTTCCTCAGGATTGTGACTTTTCAAGGGACCACATCATATTCATATTTACATCCCTAACAACTGTCAATGTACCTGGGTCAATGTGTTATACTATCTGTTGAATTAATTTGAATATCATTCCTATTAATTTGATATCAAGAAAATTATAATAATAGCTTATAAGTAATCATGCATTGATTTTTTAATATAAGAATGTTGTATTAGGCAGGTTTCTTTCCATGTAGATCTCTTATAAGAATTTCTCTATTCTGTAAGAAAGATTGACTCTTCAGACTGCTGAATTTAGGCACAGAACTGGGCCAGTAAGCTCAACAACTTTCTCTTTCTGTGACTAGATGCCCTGCACAAAGGGACAGGGTCCAGGAGAGGGTTTGGTGCCAATAGTAACAAATAAGGCTTTCTTAGGCTGAGAAAAGAAGCAGGCAACCTATTGCTTCTGAGCATCTAAGCCCTTGTCTGAAAGTTCCACCAGTAATGATAACACTGACTCTGGTCTCCATCTGCCTGACTGTTGCATCAGTTTTCGATTTCATAAACTCCCACAGGCATCTTCATGGATCTTATTCTCCCTAACTGAAGCAAAATTGTGTTGTTCCTTATACAAGTCCTTCAAGTACTCCACTTTAAACAAAGTAGTTTTTATGTGACCTAGTTGAAAATATTATTTAAATAATCAAATTATTACATATATATATTCATTATAGGAACACATTAGAATTATGGACGAATCAATGCTTATTTTTAAAAAATCACCTGTAATTTACCAGAGAAACCACTATTTTTTGATGGCTCTTCTTCCAATCCTTTTGCTTTACATATATACATATTGTTTGTTTCTTTATATACAAAATAAGGTCATAACATAAGTGTATTTTGTAAAATGTATGATGATAATTCCATGTCATGAGATACACCTCATTTTATGACTTCATTTTACTTCTCTGTATTGATAAACAACAATTTATTTAATTTCTTGCTTTAAGGCATTTAGGCTACTTCCAACTTTATACTGTTATAAACACTGTGTTGAACATCCTTGTCTTAGTCGTTGTGCATATTTATGACATTTTCTTATAATATGTTCTTAAAATAAGGATTTTTTAAGATTTTTAGATTTTTTTCAGATTTTTTACCAACTCATGTGAATGAGCAAATTCATTATCATTATTTAAAATATTTGACAGTATAATAGGTGTTCTGGCATTTCCATTTACCTTCCAGATCCACACTCCAACCATTGCCACCCTGTTCTTTGCCACAGGAAGGTGATTCCCAAGGATCATTTCTACCAATTCCCTTGCCTCTGGTTTCTGGTTGGGTTTGGCCAGTGGACAACAGCAGCAGGACATTGGAATGATGCTGGGAATGTGTTTGTGCCCCTGGCTCCCTCTGGGCCAGCACAGTGGACTGCAAGTCTCCTATTGGCTGTCCCTTTCCTACAGCCACAGATCTCCCAGGGTTCCAGTAAAAACACCTTTTGTTTCTCCATCAGGCCGAAGATGGTGATAGTTTCCTGTGATCACTATTAACAGAACGATTCACTGCTCCTTATTGGTTACCTTAAGCTACCCACAACTCGAGCAGTCCCTTCATTAAACTCAGTTCAACTATCCCACAGAGTGTGTGATATGTTCTTATGGGGACTCTGATCAAAGTACAGAGAAGCACAAATCTGTAAACATAGAACTGACCCAGAATGGTCTATATGAAATGCCTATCAATAAAAAAATGACAAAGTAAACATTTTTCACCTCCCTTTCATACTGTGATATGCGAGTCTTTAAAACATTAGGACACCAACAGCAGAACAAAAAGACACCCAACAGTATGGGAGAATATATTCATAAATGACTCATCTGATAAGGGGTTAACATCCAAAATATATGCCTCAACAACCAAAAAACAATTAACCCAATTAAGAAATGGGCAGAGGACCTGAACAGACACTTCTCCAAAGAAGAAATACAAATGGTCAACAGATTCATAAAAAGATGCTCCACATCACCAATCATCAGGGAAATACAAATTAAAACAACAATGAAAATACCGTCTCACACCAGTTACAATGACCACCATCCAAAAGATAAGAAATAACGAATTTTTGCAAGGATACAGAGAGACAGGAACCCTCTTACACTGTTGGTGGGAATGTCATTTGGGGCAACCACTCTGGAAAGCAGCACAGAGGTTCCTCAAAAAGCTAAAAGTAGAAATACCATTTCATTCAGTAATTCCACTCCTAGAAATTTACCCAAAGAAAACAAAATCCCTGATTTGAAAAGATATATGTACTATGTTTATTGCCACACCATTTGCAAAAGACAAGATATGGAAGCAACGTAAGTGTCCATCAATAGATGAATAGATCAAGAAGAGGTGGTACATATACACAATGGAATATTATTCAGCCATAAAAAGATAAGAAATCCTGCCATTTGCAACAACATGGATGGATCTAGAGGGTATTAAGCTCAGTGAAATAAGCCAGGCAGAGAAAGACAAATACCATGTGCCTTCCTTTGTTTGTGGAACATAAAAACAAAACAGAAGGAACAAAACAGCAGTAGACTGATAGACACTGAGAAGTGACTAGTGGTTACTAAAGGGGGGGTGAGGGGATAAAGGAGTACAATAATTTGCCATCACAGTATAAGTTGAACATGGGGACTGTTGAATCACTGTGATGTACATTTGAAACCAACATAAGATTGTATATCAATGACACTTAAATAAATAAATAAATTCAACTAAGTCAGCATTTCAGGAATGTATAGCCAAAGACCGAAGTCAAAACATGCCAAAAATCTCATTCCAACCATAAAGCATTTCAAACTTTTCCAGAATGAACATTTTTTATGCTAATGATCACAGATTTTCTGAAGAGTTTAATTAAACACTGACACCTGGATGAAAACAGTGACCTAAAGTCCTTACCAAGCTGGGAAGTCATGAAGAGGCAGTGTTCACTTCCCAATAGTTGCAGATGACTAAAGACAGGGTGGCAGATGAATAATTACATATAGCCCTAGCTACGTCTTGAAATCTTCCTCATTTTTATCCAGACCCCTGTGCAGGTTAGTGACAACACTCAAGGACTCTTCCCATGATGGAAGCCAAAAAAAAAAAAAAAGTGATGAGCTTTTTCCCATTAACAGGTTGGTTTGGATCACACAAAAATAAATAAATAAATAAATAAATTGTTTTCAAAATGCTAAAAGAACAATTTGCTTTCTCATAAGAAAATAAAAATCATGTATTTTTACCATTTGATAAAAGAGGTAAATGGCTGATTTTAAATAACTATTAAAAATGTTTATTTATCAACAGATATAAAAGATGCTGAACATCACTAATCATCAGGGAAATGCAAATCAAAACCACAATGAATTATCATCTCCACCCATTAGAATGGCTATTATCAAAAAGACAAGAAATATAATTAGGTCGATACAAATGGTAATTTCAAAGCTTCAGCTAGGCATTTTTTGTAATTAAGGGAACTATCAGTTAAAAGGGAGAAAAATTGCTTTTTTAGATAATTTCTGATAGACAAGGATTGGAAAGATTAGGCAAGAAAAGGAACAAAGGGTTTGTGGAAGAAGCTAACCAGGCTTTGCATGAGAACATAGACACTAATGCCATTCTCGGCGTTGAGGATTGGGGTAAGAGAGGAGTGTTTCAGCTGGAGAAGTTTCTTCCTCTGGATCACTTTCAAAGCCCTGTTTCTGCGTCTGTAGTTGGGAAGCATTTGACTGTATAAGTCAGGGGTGGGATGGGGAAAGTGGCAATGGGTGATCTAACAGTTAACTGTTAGAGACTTAGAAGAATATGAGGCTTGGCCACAGCTTATCCAGGTGGAGAGCTCTCACAGGGAACCAGACTCACATAGTCATCCTAGCCTAGTAGGCTAGTGGACATAGAACATTCATGTCTGTTCTGATTGCCCTCGTTGAGCCCCACTCAAGTGTTAGTCTAGACTAAACAACTCAGCCTTGGGGAAATGCTCCTTCTGAAAAAGGAACTAAAACCTTGGTTGAGACCAATGTACTGGGTAGAATGAGATCTCCCAGTAGATGGGCTGAAACATTCTTGGTGAGTGTGCAAAAGTAGTGGTGGGCAAACCTGCATTCAGCAAAGCAACACTGGAACTTGACTTCTTCTGGAGCTGTTATTGTAGTAGGGGATAGTTCTGAAAAACAAGAAATAACAAGTGTTGGTGAGAGTGTGGAAAAAAGGGAACACTTGTGCGCTGATGGTGGGAAGGTAAATTGGTACAGTCACTATTGAAAACAGTATGGAGATTCCTCAAAAATTAAAAAAAGAACTACCACACAATCCAGCAATTCGCTTCTGGGTATTTTTCAAGAGAATGAAAACACTAATTCAAAAAGATACCTGAACCCCCATGTTTATTGTAGCACTATACACAATAGCCAAGAAGTGGTAACAACTTAAGGTCCACTGATGAGTGAATGGATATATAAAATGTGATAAACAAACACACACACATACACACACACACACATGCAAGAACTAATATTAAACCATAAAAAAGAATGAAATTTTGCCATTTGAGACAACATGGATAGACCTTGCAAGCATTATGCTGAATGAAATGTCAGACAGAGGAAGACAAACAGTATGATCTTGTTTATATGTGGACTCTAAAAAAAAGCTAACAAACAAACAAAAGGGTACAAACAACAGACTGTTGGTTACCAGATATGGGTAGTGGGGGATGGGCAAACTATGTGAAGGGATTAAAGGTGCAAACTTCCAGTTATAAAATAAATAAGTCCTGAGGATGTAATGTACAGCTTAGAGACTATAGTTAATACTGTATTGCTTATTCAAAAGTTTCTAAGAGTAGATTTAAAAAGTTCTCATCACAAGAAAGAAAAATTTTAACTAGGTATGGTGACAGATGTTAACTGGATTTAAGTGGTGATCCCTTTGCAATATATACAAATATTGTATCATTATGCTTTACACCTGAGACTAATATAATGTTCTATGTCAATTATACTCCAATAAAAACATTATTTATAAATTGTGAAAATGTACACTGGAGTGGAAGCCAGAATTCACCTACAGTTATCGATTAGACCTCAGTTATAAAACAGAGGTAAACTACTGATTTTAAATAAATATTCAAAAATGTTTATTTATCAAAAGATACATGAAAAGATGCTCAACATCACTAATAACGAGGGAAATGCTAATCAAAACCACAATGCATATAAATGATTTTATTGCATATAAAATCAGCATATTCAGAAATGTTCGGACCCAGCAGTTTCTTTAATATTGTGGCGTTGTCATATATTTTTCTGCTAAGATTTTGCTAAGGTAAAACACATTCTCAATGTTGGTGATCTGTTGCTTGTTTCAAACACAGTATTCCCTGGTAATCTGTATTCACTGCTTCTGCATCTGTGAGTCCCCTTCTGATATTGACAATCATGAAACAGCATCGCTGAACATAATCTCAAACCTTCTGCACATGGTGTACATCATATTGACTGAATGCTACATTTGTTCAGTCTCAGCATCATATGGCTGTGGAGTAACTGATGCCAACTAAAAAGTACCTGGCATGATGCTGGGAGGACGGTTTTACCAGCTAAGCTTGGTCACCAGACAATATCCCTGCAGGAAATCTTAAAAACATTTCTAGAGCAGCTTAAGGCATATCATTCTAAAATTAATGCAAGTTTATTTTAAAGATCATTTATTTTTCAGCTGTATTCCAATAAAGGATAGAATAATAACAGAAGTTGAGGGCTAGATGGATCATGCTTATAAAAAGCCCATTAGAAACCTCAAAGCTACATTAGACTGGTAAATGTAAAAATTCTGACATCATCAGGAATAGACACAATCATCTTCCTTGATGGTAGTAACAGATATGTATAAATAGACTCACTGTCACGTTATAGTTCAGAGAGTTTGTTTAGTCATAAAAAATGATATCTAATCTATCTCTCCCCCAGGCAGCAAAGTCTGACTGCTACTGGACCAAGTGCGCCAGGTGGGCATGCAGGGAAGCACCTTGGGGTGCCTAGAAATGAAGAGGTTTTATTTTTCCATTTTATATTGAAATTAGTTGTTTCAGACATCCTTAAAAGACCATGGATAACAAACACAAAATAAGATACCATCATAGAGAAGCTTAGGAAGTTAATAATTTGGTATAATTTTTAATTTTTGAATGGGAACAGAGATGGTGGAGTAGGTAGGCAAGAGATACACCTCCTGCCATACACATAACAAGGAAGCAACTACAGCAAATATGACTAACTCTGAACATGACCTGAAGACTGCAGAACAGACAATCTACACCTGGAGAAGAAGAGAATATCACAGAGAGAAGGGTAAAGTAGCAGAGCCATGTCTGAGTAGGACCCAAGCCCTTCCTTCATTCCAGCCCACAAGTGGGAGGGAGAAGAGCAGAGCAGGAAGGGGAGAAGTGCTCAGGAACTCTGTACCCTGGCCCTGGAGAACTGCTTTGGGAACATGAGACAATTTGCACTGGGCTTTGGTGATTAACAGGGCTGGACACCACAGAGAGTCAGAGCACTATGGGAAGCTGAGTCTCCTGCTGCTTGTGGAGGACAGGCACTCTCTGAGTGCCTGGTTCTGCTGAGACCCAACATAGAGGCAGCAGTTTGAAATATTTACCAGCAGCAGGAAGGGTGTCAGAGGGCCAAGGGTTGAACAAAGCTCTCTCTGTAGGTGAAAGGACAGGTGGAGGATGCTTTTCCAGCCCTTCTTTAACCCAACTTGTCAGGTGCTAATGGGAGCACCAAATGCTTCATACCCGTCACTGGTGGCTCAGCCCCAAGGTGCTTCCCTGCATGCCCACCTGGCGCACGTGGTCCAGTAGCAGTCAGACCTTGCTGCTTGGCATAAGGAGGGAAACTTTGCTGCCTGGGGGAGAGAGAGGTTTTCTGAGCTTTCATGGCCCTCTCTTGGCACAACTGAGAAGGCACCAGCAGGAGCCAGCTTGAAACACTCCTTCCTCCCTCCTGGAGGCTCAGCCCAATGCCATGCTCCCCTGCATACCTGTCCTGCCCACTGATCATCTCAGCAGCACTGTCATCACTGCATGGCAGGCAGAGAGCAGCCCTGCCCACAATTATCCCAGCACAGGCACTGCTGCTTGGCTTACAAAGGGCTGGCTGAGGTGAGCTTCCACTTGCACACACTATGACCACCCACTGCTAGCAGACAGGCAGAAAGGCAGCCTACCCATAGCCCACCGATAGCACCTGGGGGGCCACCACAAAGAGAACCAGGCATTGGTGAGTGAAGAGTCTTCAGCTTCTGGGCATTACAGGACACCTTCTTCATAAAGCCATTACTCTTTAGACCAGGAAGCACAGCAGATCTAATACAAAGGAAGAAGGACAGAAACCTCACAAAATGAGGAGGCAGAGCACTATGTTCCAAACAAAAGTACAGGATAAGACACCAGAAAGAGAGCTAAATTAAACAGATCAGCAATCTTCTTGATAAAGATTTCAAAGTAACAGCCATAAATAAGCTCACTGATCTGCAGAAATGTATTAGCGATCCCAAGATTTCAACAAAGAGAAAAAAGACTTGTAAAAGAGACACTTAGAAATGAAAAATACATGTATAAGAGAGGAAGAAAGGAACAGTATCTGAAATGAAAAATACAAGGGAGGGAATGAATAATAGATTGCTGCAATCAGAGGAGATAATCAATGAGGTGGAAATTAGAGAGCAGGAGCACAGTGAGATTGAGGAACAGAGAAAAAAGAATCTCTAGAAATGAGAGGATGCTAAGAGAGCTGTGTGACGACTCCAAACGAAATGATATTTGCATAATAGGGGTGCCAGAGGAGAAGAGAAACAAAGGGGTAGAGAGTCTCTTTGAAGAAATAATTTCTGAAAACTTCCACAATCTTTGGAAGGAAATAGATACCCAGGTTCTGGAAATGCAGAGAGCCCCTAACAAAAGGAACATAAGGAAAACAACACCAAATTTATAATAATTAAAGTTCCAAAGATTAAAGATAATGAGAGAGTATTGAAAGCAACCAGGGAGTGAAAAAAGATTACTTATAAGGGAAACCTATCCAGCTATCAGCATAAACTCTCACCAGAAACTTTACAGACCAGAAGAGAGGAGCATGAAATATTTAATGTACTGAAACACAAGGACCATCAACCAAGAATCCTCTACCCAGCAAGATCATCATACAAGATTGAAGAAGAGATTAAAAGTTTCCTCATGAATGAAAGCTGAAGGAATTCACCACCACTAAACCAGCCTTACAGGATATGACCTCTGTAGATGGAAATATTCTTGAGCCTAAGTATTTTTCACAGTGAATTGAAACCATAGTTTCAAAGTAGTAGACTAATTACTTACCAAACAAGTTTGAAGTGAGAACAAAAGTATTAAAATCAGTCAAGGGATACACAAAAAATGCAGATTATGACATCTAATAATAAAGTGAGGAGGAGTAAAAAGAAATACATTTGGATTGTGTTTGAAGTAGAGCAATCATTAACTTACTATAAACTGTTATATAGTTAGGAAGTCAATCATGAAGCTGATTGTAACCACAAACCTAAAGCCTATAATTGATACATAAAAATTAAAAAATAAATCCAATTACAACACTAAAGAAAACCATCAAATAACAAGAGAAATGTATAAGAGAGGAAGAAAGGAACAGAGAGGACCTACAAAGACAACCAGAAAACAATTAATAAAATGGCAGTAAGTACATACCTATCAATAACTACCTTAAATGTAAGTGGAGTGAATATACCATTCAAAAGACATAGGGTGGCAGATAGATAAAGAAACAAGACCCCTCCTTATGCTGCCTACAGAAGACTCATTTCAGACCCAAAGACACACAGACTCAAAGTGAAGGGATGGAAAGCTATTTCATGCAAGTAACAGGGAGAAAAAAGCAGGAGTAGCAGTACTTACATCAGAAAAAATAGACTTCAAAATAAATAAAGTAAAAAGAAATAAAGAAGAA
Organism: Smutsia gigantea; assembly: GCA_032199065.1. Lineage (NCBI taxonomy): Eukaryota > Metazoa > Chordata > Mammalia > Pholidota > Manidae > Smutsia > Smutsia gigantea. The sequence goes on from JAVSCE010019035.1 coordinate 69,120, forward strand.
CACTGTATAATGATAAAGGGATCAGACCAACAAGAGGATATAACCACTATAAATATCTATACAGCCAATATAGTAGCACCTAAGTATATAAAACAAAGAGTAAAAAAATGAAAGGGAGATATAGAGTGTAACTCAATAATATTAGGGGACCTTAAAACACCACCTACATTAAAAGACAGACCATCCAGACAGAATATAAACAAGGAAACAGGCACTGAACAACACATTCGATCATATGAACTTAACACATATGTACAGAACATTGCACCAAAAAGCAGCAGCATAGACATTTTTCTTAAGTGTATATGTAATGTTCTCCAAAATAGATCACATACTAGGCCACAAAAAAAGCCTTCATTAATTAAAAAACATTGAAATTATATCAAGCAATTTCTCAGACCACAATGGTATGAAACTAGAAATCAATTACACAAAGAAAACAAAAAAAAGGTGCAAACACATGGAGGCTAAACAACAGTCTCCTAAATAATCAAAAGATCAATTAACAAATTGGAACAGAAATCAGTACATGGAGACAAATAAAAACAAAAATACAACAGTCCAAAATTTTTGGGATGCTACAAAAGCAGTTCTAAGAGGAAAGTACAAACAATACAGGCCTCTCTTAAGAAGCAAAAACAATCCCAAATAAACAGCCTAAACTCACAACTAAGAAGTTATAAAAAGAAGAAAAGAAACCCAAAGTTAGTAGAAGAAGAGACATAATAAAGATCAGAGCAGAAATAAATAACATAGAGAATAAAACAATAGAAAAAAATCAATGAAACCAAGAACTGGCTCTTTGGGAAGAAAAATAAAATCAACAAACCCCTAGCAAGACTTATCAAAAATAAAGAGTGTTTACAAATAAAATCAGAAATGAAGAAGGAATAGTCACAATGGATACCACAGAAATACAAAGAATTATCAGAGAATATTATGAAAAATTATATCCCAATACTTTGTACAACCTAGAAGAAATGGACAAATTCCTAGAAAAATACAACCTCCGAATTATCTCAAGAAGACACAGAAAATATGAACAGGCCAATTACCAGTAATAAAATTGAAGTGGTAATTTAAAAACTACCAGTGAACAAAAAACAGGACCAGATGGCTCCACAGCTGAATTCTACCAAACATTTAAAGAGCTAATACTCATCCTTCTTAAAGTATTACAAAAAGTACAATAGGAAGGAATACTTCTAAATGTATTCTATGAGGCCAGCATCACTCTAGTACCAAAACCAGGCAAAGACACTACAGAAAAACATAATTGGTAATACGAGGGATATTACCAATATCCTTGATGAACATAGAGCAAAAATCCTCAACAAAATATTAGTAAACCAAATTCAAAAATACATAAAAAAGATCTTCCATCACAACCAAGTAGATTTATTCCAGGGATGCAAGGACGGTATAATATTATAAATCAATCAATATCACATACCACATTAACAAAAAGGATTAAAACCATGTGATCATCTCAGTAGATGTTGAGAAAGCATTTGACAAAATTCAACATTCATTTATGATATAAACTCTCAGCGAAATGGGTTTAGAGGATACATACCACAGCATAATAAAGGCCATATATTACAAGCCAACAGCTAACATCATACTTAATAGTGAAAAGGTGAAAGCTTTTCCTTCAAGCTCAAGAGCAAGACAAGGATGTCCAATCACACCATTTTTATTCAACATAGTACTCAAGGTCTTAGCATGGCAGACAACACAAAGATAAAAAAAAAAGGCATCCAAATTGGAAGGAAGAATTAAACTCACTATCTGCAGATGACATGATATATATACAAAACCCTAAAGACTCCACCAAAAAACTATTAAAACTAATAAGTGGATTCAGCAAAGTTGCAGGATACAGAATTAATATACAGGTATCTGTTGCATTCCTATATACTAACAATGAGCTAGTGGAAAGAGAAATCAGGAAGACAACTCCATTTAAAACTGCATCAAAAAGAATAAAATACTTAGGAATAAACCTAACCAAGGAGGTGAAAGACCTATACCCTGAAAACTATGAGACAGTGAAGAGAGAAATTAAAAGACACAAACAAATGGAAAGCTATCCCATGCTCATGGATAGGAAGAATTAATATTGTCAAAATAGCCATCCTGCCTAAAGCAATTTACAGATTCAGTGCAATCCCTATCAAAATACCAATGGTTTCTTCATGAAATAGAGCAAATCATCCTAAAATTCATATGGAACTATAAAGACCCTGAATAGCCAAAGCAATACTGAGAAAGAAGAACAAAGCTGGGGAGATTATGTGCCCTAATTTAAGGCTATACTGCAAAGCTACAGTAATCAAAACAGTACAGTACTGGCACAAGAAAAGACCCATAGATCAATGGAAAGAATAGTGAGCCCAGATATAAACCCACACATGTATTGTCAATTAATATATGAAAAAGGAGCCATAAATATACAATGGGTCAGTCTCTTCAATAACTGGTGCTGGGAAAACAGGATAGCTACATGGAAGAATATGAAACTGGATTACTGTATAACTACTCCATATGCAAAAGTAAACTCAATATGGATTAAAGATCCAAATATAAGACATGGAAGCATAAAATTCTTAGAAGAAAACATAGGCAAAATTCTTTTGAACATAAGCATGAGCAATTTTATTCTGGACACATCTCCTTGGGCAAGGGAAACCAAATTAAAAATAAACAACTGGTACTGCATCAAACTAAAAGTCTTCTTTACAGGAAAAGACACCATTAACAAAACAAAAAAGGCAGCCTACAATATGGAAAATATATTCATAAAAGATTTATCTGTTAAGGGGATAACATCAAAAATATATAAAGAACTCATAAAGCTAAACACCAAAAACACAAATAACCTGATTAAAAAATGGGTGGAGGACCTGAACAGAAATTTTTACAAAGAAGAATTACAGATGACCAACGGGCATATGAAAAGATGCTCCACATCACTAATCATCAGGGAAATGCAAATCAAAAACCACAGTAATATATCAGCTCCCACCAGTTCAGATGTCCACTATCCAGAAAAGAAATAACAAGTGTTGGCAAGGATTTGGAGAAAAGAGAATGCTGCTATACTGTTGGTGGGAATGTAAATTGGCACAGCCACTATGGAAAGCAGTATGGAGATTCCAAAAAAAATTTAATAATAGAAATACCATTATGACCCAGTAATTTCACTTCTGTGAATCTACCCAAAGAAAACAAAATTGCTGATTTGAAAAGATATCCTTATGTTTATTTTGCATTACATACAACAACCAAGAAATGGAAGCAACCAGTGTCCGTCAATAGACAAATGGATAAAGAAGATTTGGTATATATACACAAAGGAATATTATTCACCATAAAAAATGAAATCCTGAAATTTGCAACAACATGGATGGATCTAGAGGGTATTTTGCTAAGTGAAATGAGTCAGGCAGAGAAAGACAAATACCATATGATTTCACTTATTGTGGAATATAAAAACAAAGGAAAATAAGATGAAAAAGATAGAATAGACTCAGACACTGAGAAGTGACTGGTGATTACCATGGGGCAGGGCTTTGGGTGGGTGGGAGGGGGAGGGGAATAAAGGGGCACAAAAATTCTCCATCATAATATAACTTGGTTACAGGATAGTAGTACAGCATGGAGCAGTACAGTCAATGATTCTGTAACATCTCCCTATGCTGACAGATAGTAACTGAACTGGTTGAGGTAAGCATTTAATAATATGGGTAAGTGTTGAACCACTGTCATGTATACTTGAAAACAATGTAAGATTGCATATCAACTACTCTTCAATAAAAAATTTATTAATTTTTGTTGAGTCTGTACAGGTGCAAGAAAATAGATATATTAGATACTTAAGAGTTATATAAACAGCTTGAATTATGATATTTTGAGCAATAGTTTTGATCTTTTGGATAATTCCAACCTATGTTTCTGCTTGAAACTTCACCGTAGTTCTGAGATGTTTTTAAAACTTCAGGCATGTGAGGGGACCCAGGAGAACTAGATGTAATTAAAAGGCCCAGTGAACTTTTAATCCAGTGAACATTTTTGTCCCGTGCATCCCTAAAGGAGCACGACAGCCTCTAGGATTAATTTTTATTAAATTCAGTTTAAATGTTACAATTAAGTCTCAGTATAGTTTGTCTTGCCAACGGGCAGGTTTTGGCCCCAGGCAAGTTCACTATAGATTCAATGTGACCAAAGAAATGACAGCAGAACGTTCTTGGGGTGAAAGGGTTATACCCAACTTTACTTCCACGGTGGCAGGTCAATCACTAAAATCCCATCCACTCAGAGTGAGTCTGCATGCAAGCAAGCTGGTCTCTACCTCTGGGCCTCTGCCTGCACAGCCGTCCTCTGGGCCCCTCTGTCCTTCACTCCAGCCTCTGCTCTGCTCTTTTGCAGCCTTGCAGCCGTGCCACCGTGTCGCCCAGAGCACTGGGCAAGGCTCTTTATATAGAGTCAATAACAACGCATTGCCCACACGTGTGTAGTGAGCTAGCCGACCAGGGCCAGGTGAGAATCCTGGCCACAGAAACCTTCATTTTATTCACAATAGTTATCAACCATTGTAATTAATTCATGTCAGTTTAGTCTTGAGTACTTGAAATTTCAGATGAACACGGAAAATTAATACAACACCAAATAAAATATAAAAGGCTACTGGGTATAATCTCCATTTTCTAGTTCCTGCCAGAGTAAATGTATGTACAATTATATGAAAATTAGCTTTACTTATCATCTTCAACAAAACACAGTGTTTACCTTGTTTTTTGGAATCCCAAGTAGTTTGGAGTGTGATAAGTAATTCAGTGCTGCAGAGGATGAATTTCTTTGATGACAAAGAGAATTAAATGTAGAGGGAAATCCAGGCAAAAATACAACCTTTTCTCCTTAGCTTTAACCCACTACTTTTCAACATTAGAAAAGGATCACATCATAGACATCAGTATTTTAAATACTGTTAAAATAATTTACAGGTGCTAGATTATGACCAATGACACTATTCTTTAGATGGAGAGAAACAAATGGAGACTTAGAAGAAATTAAATCAATCTCATTAGCAAGAGTGCAGCAAAATTTAACTGAGACCCTACTATATGTAATACAAAGATAAGAAATAATCTCTAACTTCATGTTATTTATAACCTGATTAAAGGATAATATAAATTTATAAATAATAAGATAGAATAAATATGGGATAAAAATAAACAGTAAATATAATTACTATGAGAAATACTAAGTTCCATAAAGTTTCAAAGGAAAGAAAATATTCCATTTTGAGAGCAGCAGAGAATTTAGCATTTGAAAGCATCAGAAAAGATAGCATTTTACATGGGAAAAAATGTCCACAAAAGGGGAAGACAGGAATTTCAGGAGATAATAAAAGCACACATAAAATTAAGGAAGAAAAATGTAATGTATGCTGCACACAGAGAAAGCTAGATTACATGGCAGAATAGTTAAATATGTGGGACAAATAATTGGGAGATTGTATTGGATTAAGATTTTTAGATTTCACTCTGTAGACAGTAAGGAGACATAAAAATTGTATGTGCAGATAAAGCGTCATGGACAAAGTTATGACATATCTCAGCACTGAGTAGGGATAATTGGTGTGGGAAGTAACAGGAGTTGGGAAGACCAGTTAAGGTCCAGTCTCAGGAGTTTAGGTGAGAGGTATATAATTAAGCCTATTACTACAGCCAAGACAATTGTTGAAGAACCTTGTTACCCCACCTGAAGTTAACAGATATAGTTTTGTGAAAACAAGCCTTTTGCTAGAGCACCATAGTATGTAGTGAATATGCTGTAATATACTCAGAATCAGTCAAGACGATCACAGCTAACTATAATAATACTCAAAATAGTATGGTTAGAGTATTTCCAGGAGACTGACCTCAAGCTACCCAGCATCACTTTGAATAGGTGTTTTTGACACGTCATTATGGTGGGCTCTAGATAAAACACTGTACTGAATGGTTTGGAGGTGGGCCATTGTGGCAGCCGACACCAAAGACACTGGTTAAATCTAACTCCATGTTTATGCTTGCAATGTTTTTAAAATTTTTATTTCTTTTTTGTTCCTCTAGAAGGAGATGCAGTGGTAAGTTATACCTGTGCTGTTGGGATCTTTATTTCCCAAATCTGACTCCTTCTGCTGACATGAATGCCTTTCTTCAGAAAATAGTCTGAATCTAAATAAGATAAATAGGTGTCCTCTGGGGCTTATAGCAGGGATGCCTTCTGGACATTGCTGAATGCACTCAATTAGGACGTGTCATTCCCAGGTGGTGACAGCGACAAGGAATTAAATCCTAAAGACGTACAATCTGGGCATTTAAATTTGGGGTGACTAATTTGGTTGACTCCACTTGCAAGGTCTGACCAGCCACTGCAGGTGATTTGATTGCACGTAGATCAAAAATCTCCCCAGAACTGAGTGACCTTGTTAGGCAACTTCGTTACATCTTTTATGCAGTGAGTTATGCTCAGAAAAATGCAGATATTTTCCATTAACCTCTGAGGCAACAACAAATTTATCCATTTCCTTTCCTTGCTTACCTCACTCAAATTCAACAGAATCTCCTTCACTTCGCCTACTTGCCAACTTGTCATGGGGGCAGTGTGAACCAAGCCCCCAAGTGAGGCTGCTGTCTATGCCAAATCTCCAGGGCTCTTGAGTTTTAAGCTGGGTTCTTGGAATTCTGACTTCTCTAAAAGAATTCCAGATGTAATTTACAGTGCCTAGAAAAATGGAGAAAAACCTCTTACATTCCACAGTCTTACTAACAGACTAACTGAATGCATTTGTCAAACCAGATCAAGTCAGTCAGTCCAAACATATTTACTGTATGCCTAAAGTGTCAGGCACTGTGCCAGACACTTGCACGATGACAGATCATAGCCCCTGGAGAGAGACAAAGTGGCCGATAGGACAAGTTTTAGAATCTGGTAGACCTGGGCTTCCATTCCACCTCTAATTTTTGCTGTGGTTTTGATACAATGTTTTATTTCTCTGAGCCCCAGTTTCTGCATCTGCAAATAAGGATAATAATTCCTCATTGGCTGATGAGTAGCAGCGATACTAGTGAAAAGCTTGGTTTTGTGCAAATAATGAGGATCCCCAAATGTCTGTGGCCTGTTGTTGCAGGGTTTCATTTTCTCTTGTTTTGGCTGGATTTAGTTTCGGTTCATTTTGTTTTGTTTTAGAAAAATCACTCTTGAGGGGAGAGGAGTGGAGCAAATTAAACAGTAAAATAATGCTTAATCACACCAATGAACAGCTCTCCTTTTTCAGTAAATATTTAACCATTAAAACACTAATGTCTTAAATGAAATAATAAAAGCAGATATCTTTTATCTTAAGGTCATAAGGTATACTTCACGTGTATGGACATAAATAATAACAAAAACCCTGAAACACAACTTTATTCTTAAGACCACAGAAGGGAATACTTAGAAGCAGGGTTCAGTTACTCTCTGTTAGTATCACCTCTCATGGGTGCTACTAATTGGTCAAGGCCAGGCCTTAGTCAGACTCTGGCACAGATTCTACTGTCTGATAGGAAAGCACTGAACATGCCACTTTGCCGAGTGTGCTGAGAACAGGCAGGACTGGAATTGTTGCTATGTTACCGAAAAGACCGCAAGCTCAGGATATTCCCACAGCAATCTATGCAACATGCAGAAAAATCAGTGGGGTTTTTGCCAGAACTACTAACAGCCAAATGGCCATGTGAAAAATGTATGATTCTTTTTGTAACCTAGATCTTGGGACATATATGATATTACAGGGAAATTAACACATGTTAAAGATCTTGTTAGATTCAGCCCCTTGAGTTATTGTCATTAGCATCGGTCTACTGTGCCATATCACATCACTGAAGGCTCAAATCAGAGTTGTGTAATAAGACAGACACAGGCCATCAGAGACACATAAGAGGACAGTGACTCAAAGGACCCACAGTTTCTGTAGGTCAACATGGGCTAAGGGTTTGCCGACTCTCCTGGTTTCACCCACAGGAACACTCGTGCTTGTGTGGTAAACGCCACAGAGGTCATCGTATCTCAAGCCACCCTTCCTCCACCAAAGCAAGGCCATGTCCACCTGTAAAAGGCTTCCTTAGATCACAAAAATTTAGGTTAAGATAAATAAAAAAGAATAAAATAAAGGGATTTGACCCTGTTGGATGTCTGGTCCTTTAGGATTTTCTGAAAGCAGAATTCTGAGTTAGCAATGAGGGATTTCTCTTTTAACTCAGAATCAACTTTTTCTTCTCCCTCCCTTGATCTGACAGACTGCCCTGAAGGCATTAAGCGTCCTGGGTTTAATCCCAATGGGCTTCTAGATCTAACCTATATGATTTCTACTGCCTCTGCTTTTCTCTTACTGTGAATTTTCCATTGACATTAATTAAGCTCCCTTTAGTGTTATGAGCTTCTCAGTGTCTGATCTAAAGCCTTTCACACATAAAAAATAACAAGCGGGAAAGAAAGAAGTTGAGCCATAAAAGAGATGTGGAATCTGTTCAAGCTGCTACATCATAAAAAGGTCAGCTCTTTAAATGGTCAAGTTCAATATGATGAATTCAGGTTAAACCCTCCCTCTGTGAGTTCACACACCCCTCTGCAGGCGTGTTAATGCCTGGGAAGGATCTGCAAGGCTTCCTTTCTCTTGGTGGTACAGATTACATTTCAGCAGTTGAACCTGCCTTGAAAGTGAATAGTCCTGGGGCTCTCAGTTGACATCAAGTCAAACAGAACTTAAACAAAACTACATTTTAGAAATTAAAGAGCAAGTAGTCCATAGTGACAGTCCAAGAAAACACACCAAGGGCAAGACTTTTAAAAGGACTTTTAATACTGATCATCTTTTTTTTTTATAACAGGTTTAGATTGTTTAAAAAAATTTTTTTTTAATGTACCATAGCAGGTCAAACACATTAAAGGTCTCCTAGGGTAATGATATATTGAGACACTCCATGATTTTTACTCTACTGCTAACCACAACATACACATTTTCTCTTTGTAGCATTCTTGGTTAATCATGTCTCCCAAGATGTGAGGCAGAATCACAACCCTACCAAACCTATTACACTCTCTTCCATGATGTTACATACCACAAGTTCCCCAAGGAATATTTACAACAAAGATGATGTCCTCCAAGCAAATAAATATTTTATTACTAGCCAAGACTCCACTCCCTGACTCTCACGAAAGCCATGAAGGCCTTACCTACTCTTTTCCACTTTAACTCGAACCTGCCTGAGACAAAAGCCCACCCAGACACTACTCCCTGCCTCCTTTCTCTTGAGCTCTGGCCTCATTTTAGTACATTCTCACAAGCTGGAGGAAATATGGCCTTATTTTAACACCCAATCTCTCAGGAAAAACCTGCAAAAGAGAAAAAATCCACAAGAGAGATATTCTTACACAAACATAAAAAAGTTGTATCTCTTTACAACCCACATAAAAGTCTTCACTGTCTGAATACCTGCCTGAACAGATAACTTTGAGGACTTACCCCATGTCTCTGCAAGGGTCAGTCGAGGTGGTTTGGAATGTGACATTAGTCAGGAGCTTCCCACACAGTGCTGTGTGTAAGAATTGTCTGGGAAGTGGGTGAAACCCAGGAACACACACGTATGAGTGAGGGAAGCACCTCTAGTTTCTGAGGTAGGCTTTTGCAGAATATATTTGGGAACCATTGCTTATAATAAGACACAATATCATCCCTGTGAAGTGACTTACTTGAAGAATAGCAAAGAGAATTTTTTAAACTACGGAAGGAAGATAGTTAACAGAACTAAGTAGGTAAATAGCAACATATAACATTATCAGGGAAAAAGTGTTTAGTTTATAGAAAAGGAACTCCATGTGATACTATGAGAGGTTTGAGGGCATATGTCATGTAAGAATATCTTAAAGGAGAGGTTCAAGTGTCTGCATACATAATTTTCTCAAAGGATCACAGGAGATCTAGTTTTTTCTCCAAATATGATGCAAGTCAAATAATTTTTCCAAGACATTACCCTTTACCTCCTACCTTGGCTGTAGACTGAGAAAACTGCCATGTTATTTATCTGTAACACAGGGATTCAAGAAGCACACTTAAATTCCAGGAACCACAGAAACTGTCTTATTTTCCCTTATACTAGCTGCCTAACTGCAAGTTTAACAAAAGATTCTCACCATGCTGTATAAATTCCTTGCTCCAGCAAAGCCTCCAGGGATTTCTCCAATTCTGAAAGGAGAGAAACATTCTATACTAGCAACTAATCATATGAATTATTGTTTTCCTCTTAAAAAAGAATAACTAAAAACAACCGAGGCCCTCCAACTTAGCACTAGAGGAGTCTGGAACCAAAAGATCTAAGACGTTTTTAAAAATAATTTAAAACATAGCTAGTCTACACTTTAACAGTGAGAAATAACCCAAAAAGTGTATATATAAAACATCATCTTAACCAAGAAGCTGGTAATGAATTTTTAGTGAGGACTATTTAGTAAATAATTTAGATAAAGAATTCAGAAATAACCATTGATATTGTATTTCCTTTAATATATTAAATCACTATTATTACCAGTAGAGCTTCAAAATACCTCGTGTTAGTACAAGCACTATACATTATTTAATAAAAAATTGCCTTCCAGACTTCCGGGAAGATGGCGGTGTGAGCAGGGCGGCAGAAATCTCCTCCCAACACTATATTTATCTACGAAAACACAGAAAATACATCTACTCCTAAAAGAGAGACGAGAATACACAGGAAAGCGCACAGCGAGCAGCTACACCCGAGAGGACTCGGCACCCCAAGAGGCGGGTAAGATACGGAGCCGTGCCCCGGCGGGACCCGAGCCCTCCCCCACCCCAGCGCACCGGCAGGAGGAGAGGATTCAGAGCCGGGAGGGAGTGGAAGCACACTCCGCGAAGTAGCCAGCCCCGGTGATCTGCGTGGGGAGCGCTGACCCACATTGCGCAGTGCAGCGGGGATTGGAGAGACAGAGGGGCAGGATCTGAGCGGGGAATGCGCCAGGGTGCTTGCAGCCGGCTCCGGGAAGGAAAAAAAAAAAAGTGCGCGCTTTCCTCAGCGGTCTTAAAGAGACAGGAGCCCAGTGGAGGAGCCGGATCGCCCCAGCACACTCAGCCCAGCAGGCTGGGAGTCCTGGGGAGTTTCAGACGCCTTAGCTGGCGACTGAGGAAGCGTAGCCATACTTAACACTTCTCACTGAGATCAACAGCCTCCTACTCGTTCCCACCCCTGCCAGAGCGATAAAGGGCCCTGTGGAGCGGCACAGTCACAGCTGTGGAATAGTGGGGCAATAGCGCCACCTAGAGCATTCCCACAGAATCTACGTCCGGTGGGCATTTATTTGTTTTTTTTGTTTTGTTTTGTTTTTGTTTTTTCTTTTCTTTCTTTTTTTTCTTTTTTTCTTTCTTTCTTTCCTTTTTTTCTTTTTTTATCTTTTTTTCTCTCTTTTTTTTTCTTCTCTTTTTAATGTCTTAAAGAGCCCAGCTGACATACGTGGCAACTATCAGTGACCAAATTATACAGCCATGAAAAGACAGAGGAATATGGTTCAGACCAAAATCAACCAGAAACCCCAGAGAGGGAGTCTGAAGGGATGGAAATGCACAGCCTCCCTGAAAAAGAATTCAGAAAAAAAGTCATAACCATGCTGATGGACCTACAGAGAAATGTGCAAGAGCTGAGGGAGGAAGTGAGGGAACTGACGAAAGACAATACAGAAATCAGACAAGCGATCGACGGGCTTAACAGCAGAATGTATGAGATGCAAGAGACTGTTAATGGAATAGAAAACAGAGAACAGGAGTACAGAGCAGCTGAGGCAGAGAGAGATAAAAGGATTTCTAGGAAAGAAAGAATATTAAGACAACTGTGTGACCAATCCAAACGGAACAATAATCGCATTATAGGAGTACCAGAGGAAGAAGAGAGAGAAAAAGGGATAGAAAGTGTCTTTGAAGAAATAATTGCTGAAAACGTTCCCTCACTGGGGAAGGAAGTAGTCTGGCGGTCCACAGAAGCTCATAGACCTCCCAACACAAGGGAGCCAAGGAAGACAACACCAAGACACATAATAATTAACATGGCAAAGATCAAAGATAAAGACAGGGTATTAAAGGCAGCTAGAGAGAGAAAAAAGATCACCTACAAAGGAAAACCGACCAGACTGTCATCAAACTTCTCAACAGAAACCTTACAGGCCAGAAGAGAATGGCATGATATATTTAACGTTATGAAACAGAAGGGCCTCGAACCAAGAATATTGTATCCAGCACGATTATCATTTAAATATGATGGAGGGATTAAACAATTTCCAGATAAATGAAAGTTAACAGAGTTTGCCTCTCATAAACCACCACTACAGGATATCTTAAATGGACTGCTCTAGAGGGAAGCACACCTAAGGCTAAAAAGATGTCACCAGAGAAAAAAAATCATAGCAAAGAAAGCAGACCATCCAAATACTAACTAAAGGCAAAGAATAAAACACCTATTATAGAAAGAATGGAGGAGGAGGAATAAGAAGGGAGAGAAATAAAGAAACATCAGACTGTGTTTACAATAACTTAACAAGAAAGTTAAGTTAGATTGTTAGATAGTAAAGAAGCAACCCTTGAACCCTTGGTAACCACGAATCTAAAGCCAGCAATGGCAATAAGTACATACCTATCAATAATCACCCTAAATGTAAATGGACTGAATGCACCAATCAAAAGACACAGAGTAACAGAATGGATAAAAAAGCAAGACCCATCTATATGCTGCCTACAAGAAACTCACCTCAAATCCAAAGATATACACAGACTAAAAGTGAACGGATGGAAAAAGATATTTCATGCAAACAACAAAGAGAAAAAAGCAGGTGTTCCAGTACTTGTATCAGACAAAATAGACTTTAAAACGAAGAAAGTAGCAAAAGATAAAGAAGGACATTAAATAATGATAAAGAGGTCAGTCCAACAAGAAGATATAACCATTATAAATATATATACACCCAACACAGCAGTGCCAGCATATGTGAGACAAATACTAACAGAATTAAAGGAGGAAATAGACAGCAATGCATTCATCTTAGGAGACTTCAACACACCACTCACTCCAGAGGACAGATCAACCAGAGAGAAAATAAGTAAAGACACAGAGGCACTGAACAACACACTAGAACAGATGGACCTAACAGACATCTACAGAACTCTACACCCAAAGAAACAGGATACACATTCTTCTCAAGTGCACGTGGAACATTTTCCAGAATAGACCACATACTAGGCCACAAAAAGAACCTCAGTAATTTCAAAAATATTGAAATCCTACCAACCAACTTCTCAGATCACCAAGGTATAAAACTAGAAATAAATTTTGGAAAGAAATCAAAAAGGCTCACAAATGCATGGAGACTTAACAACACTCTCCTAATTAATCAGTGGGTTAACGACCAAATCAAAACAGAAATCAAAGAATATATGGAGACTAATGACAACAACAACACAAATCCACAACTTCTGTGGGACGCAGCAAAGGCAATTCTAAGAGGAAAGTATATTGCAATCCAGGCCTATTTAAAGAAGGAAGAACATTCCCAAATGAATAGTCGAAAGACACAATTACTGAAATTGGAAAAAGAAGAACAAATGGGACCCAAAGTCACCAGAAGGAGGGACATAATAAAGATTAGAGAAGAAATCAATAAAATTGAGAAGAATAAAACAATAGAAAAAATAAGTAAAACCAAGAGCTGGTTCTTTGAAAAAATAAACAAAATAGATAAACCCCTAGCCAGACTCATTAAGAGAAAAAGAGAATCTACACACATAAACACAATCAGAAATGAGAAAGGAAATATCACGACGGACCCCACAGAAATACAAAGAATCATAAGAGAATATTATGAGAATCTATATGCTAACAAGCTGGAAAACATAGAAGAAATGGACAACTTCTTAGAAAAATACAACCTTCCAAGACTGACCAAGCAAGAAACAGAAAAACTAAACAGACCAATCACCAGTGACGAAATCGAATTGGTAATCAAAAAACTACCCAAGAACAAAACCCCTGGGCCTGATGGATTCACCTCTGAATTCTACCAGACATATAGAGAAGAAATAACACCGATTCTCCTTAAAGTTTTCCAAAAAATAGAAGAGGAGGGAATACTTCCAAACTCATTCTATGAAGCCAGCATCACTCTAATACCAAAACCGGGCAAAGACCTCACCAAAAAAGAAAATTACAGACCAATATCCCTGATGAACGTAGATGCAAAAATACTCAACAAAATATTAGCAAACCGAATTCAAAAATACATCAAGAGGATCATACACCATGATCAAGTGGGATTCATCCCAGTGATGCAAGGATGGTACAACATTCGAAAATCCATCAACATCATCCACCACATCAACAAAAAGAACAAAAACCAAATGACCATCTACATAGATGCTGAAAAAGCATTTGACAAAATTCAGCATCCATTCCTGATTAAAACTCTCAACAAAATGGGTATAGAGGGCAAGTACCTCAACATCATAAAGGCTATATATGACAAACCCACAGCTAACATCATACTTAACAGCGAGACGCTGAGAGCTTTTCATCTAAGATCGGGAACAAGACAAGGATGCCCACTCTCTCCACTGTTACTCAACATAGTACTGGATGTCCTAGCCACAGCAATCAGACAAAACAAAGACATCCAAGGCATCCAGATTGGTAAAGAAGAAGTCAAATTGTCACTATTTGCAGATGACATGATACTGTACATAAAAAACCCTAAAGATTCCATTCCAAAACTACTAGAACTAATATCTGAATTCAGCAAAGTTGCAGGATACAAAATTAACACACAGAAATCTGTTGCTTTCCTATACACTAATGATGAACTAACAGAAAGAGAAATCAGAAAAACAACTCCATTCACAATTGCATCAAAAAGAATAAAATACCTAGGAATAAACTCAACGAAAGAAGTGAAAGACCTGTACTCTGAAAACTACAAGACACTCCTATGAGAAATTAAAGAGGACACTAACAAATGGAAATGCATCCTATGCTCTTGGCTAGGAAGAATAAATATTGTCAAAATGGCTATACTACCTAAAGCAATCTACAGATTCAATGCAATCCCTATCAAACTACCAACAGCTTTCTTCAATGAACTGGAACAAATAATTCTAAAATTCATATGGAACCACAAAAGACCCCGAATAGCCAAAGCAATCCTGAGAAGGAGGAATAAAACAGGGGGAATTACACTCCCTGACTTCAAGCTCTACTACAAAGCCACAGTAATCAAGACAATTTGGTATTGGCACAAAAACAGACCCACAGACCAGTGGAACAGAATAGAAAATCCAAACATTAACCCAAACATATACAGTCAATTAATATTTGATAAAAGTGCCTTGGATATACAATGGGGAGATGACAGCCTCTTCAGCGGCTGGTGTTGGAAACACTGGACAGCTACATGTAAGAGAATGAAACTGGACTACTGTCTAGCCCCATACACAAAGGTAAACTCAAGGTGGATCAAAGACTTGAATGTAAGTCATGAAACCATAAAACTCTTAGAAAAAAACATAGGCAAAAATCTCCTGGACATAAACATGAGCAACTTCTTCATAAACATATCTCCTCGGGCAAGGGAAACAAAATCAAAAATGAACATGTGGGACTATATCAAGGTGAAAAGCTTCTGTACAGCAAAGGACACCATCAGTAGAACAAAAAGACATCCTACAGTATGGGAGAATATATTCATAAAAAACGTATCTGATAAAGGGTTGACATCCAAAATATATAAAGAACTCATGCACCTTAACAAACAGAAAGCAAATAATCCAATTAAGAAATGGGCAGAGGACATGAATAGACACTTCTCCAAAGAAGAAATTCAGATGGCCAACAGGCACATGAAAAGATGCTCCACATCGCTAATCATCAGAGAAATGCAGATTAAAACCACAATGAGATATCACCTCACACCAGTGAGGATGGCCAACATCCAAAACACAAACCGCAACAAATGTTGGCGAGGATGTGGAGAAAAGGGAACCCTCCTACACTGCTGGTGGGACTGCAAATTAGTTCAACCATTGTGGAAAGCAGTATGGAGGTTCCTCAAAAAACTCAAAATAGAAATACCATTTCACCCAGGAATTCCACTCCTAGGAATTTACCCTAAGAATGCAGCAGCCCAATTTGAAAAGGACAGATGCACCCCTATGTTTATTGCAGCACTATTTACAATAGCCAAGAAATGGAAGCAACCTAAGGGTCCATCAGTAGATGAATGGATAAAGAAGATGTGGTACATATACACAATGGAATATTATTCAGCCATAAGAAGAAAACAAATCCTACCATTTGCAACAACATGGATGGAGCTAGAGGGTATTATGCTCAGTGAAATAAGCCAAGCCGAAAAAGACAAGTATCAAATGATTTCACTCATATGTGGAGTATAAGAACAAAGAAAAAAACTGAAGGAACAAAACAGCAGCAGACTCACAGAACCCAAGAACGGACTAATAGTTACCAAAGGGAAAGGGACTGGGGAAAATGGGCGGGAAGGGAGGGATAAGAGGGAAAAAGGGGCATTACGATTAGCAGATGTAATGTTGGGGGGGCACGGGCAGGCAGTACAACTCAGAGAACACAAGTAGTGATTCTATAGCATCTCACTACGCTGATGGACAGTGACTGTAATGGGGTTGGTGGGGGGGACCTGATGAAGGGGTAGTTTAATAATCGTAATATTGCACATGTAATTGTAAATTAATGATAATAAAATAAATTATATTAAAAAAAATTGCCTTCCAGTTAGCTGGTTTGCTATGAAAGAGCAACATAGGTCTTCCTCACTTAATAGACATATTGCTAGGCGATTGTGAACACAATTCAATTTTAGTAAATCAAATAAAAATTTGCAAGTGCTTTTCATTATCTGACGGGGCCTGCCAGCAGGAGTCGAACAGTTCCTGAGTGGGGGCGTTGGGCTGTATATACAAGACAACAGGAGGGCAAACTGTCTGGTACAGAATGCAGAATGCCAAGAAGCTTTATTCTGGCATGGCTTATATACACCTGAACTGCCTACAGATTAGATTCACACACCTTTCTCAAGGACCTCAATCCAATCGCTTAAGTATTGCCCACAGATCAATCCAATCAGACATTAATCCAATACTTAAGTCACCTACCCCTAGGGGCATCTGGTCTTGAGATAAGACCTCCCTGCATTCCTGAGATACTTTTACCTGGAATTTAGGAAACTTTTCTAGGTTTCTTTCAGAGTCAGGCCTGCTTCAGGCCTTCGATGGAGACTAGGCACAAAAACACAACCAGTCCTGTCCTGTACTCTTGCTCCTTCTGTCCCAACCGCTCTCCACAATTATCCTTCTTAGATGCCATCAACTGATAGTTTGCAGAGTTAACACTTAGGTTCAATTCCCTTCCTCCCAACTTTTGCGTATCAGCTTGTCATATTATGTTGAGGTAAGTTCCCTCTGTACTTACTTTATTGAGTTTTTATCATGAAAGAATGTTGAATGTTGTCAAATTCTCTTTCTGCATTATTGAGGTGATCATATGATTTGTATCTTTCATCTTATTTATGTGTTGTATCACTTTTATTGATTTCCAGATGTTGAACCATCCTTGTTTCCCTGGAATGAATCCCACTGTGCTATTAAATTCAGTTTACTGATGTTTTGTTGAGGATTTTGCATCTATGTTTATCAGGGGTAATTTTATTTTCTTCTAGTGTTCTTATCTGGCTTTGGCGTCAGGGTTATGCTTGCTTGTAAAATGAGTTTGAGTGTATTCACAACTCTTCTGTTTCTTGGAATGGTTTGAGGATTGATATTAATTCTTTAAATATTTGGTAGAATTCACCAGTGAAGCCATTAAATGCTGGAGTTGTCTTTGTGGAAAGAATTTTAATTACTGATTCAATCTCCTTACTCATAACTGTTAATAATCTGTTAAGATATTCTATTTCTCCATGATTCATTTTTGGCAGGTTGTATGTTTCTAGGAATTTATCCATTTCTTCTTCTAGGCTGTCTCATTTGTTGGTATACAATTTTTCATAATAATCTCATGATTGTATTTCTGTGATGTCAGTGGTGACTTCTTTTATTTCCGATTATAACAATTTGTCTATTTTATCTTTTCAGACAACCAGCTCTTAGTTTCATTGATCTTTCCTGTATTTTTAGTCTCTATTTCTTTATTTCTGCTCTGATCTTCACTACTTCCTTCCTTCTACTAACTTTGGACTTAGTTTCTTCTTCTTTTTGTAGTACTTGAGGTATAAAGTTAGACTGTTTATTTGATATTTTTCTTGTTTCTTAATTTAGGTATTTATCACTAGAAACTTCCGTTTTAGAGCTGCTTCTGCTGTATTCAATAAGTTTTGGTATGTTGTGTTTCGACTTTAATTTTTCTCAAGATAAGTTTTTTTCTTTTGATTTCTTCTTTGAACCATTGGTTTGTTCAGTAGCATGTTGTTTAATCTCCATATATTAGTGAATATTTTAGTTTTCTTTTTATAACTGACTTCTAGTTTCATACCAGTGTAGTCAGAAAACATACTTATATGATTTCAATTTTCTGGAATTTATGTAGACTTTTGTGGTCTAAAATGTGATCTATATTCTGGGACTGTTTCATGTATGCTTGAGAAGAATTTGTATTCTGTTACTCTTGGATGGAATATTCTGTAAATGTGTTAGGTCTGTCTGATCTAATATATAATTTAAGGCCAGTGTTTCCTTGTTGATTTTCTGTCTGGATTTTCCATCCACTGTTGAAAATAAGGTATTGAATTACCCTACTGTTACTATACAGCTGTCTATTTCTCCCTTCAGATACATAAAGCAATATTTGCTTTATATATTTAGGCGCTCCTAAATTGGGTACATAAATATCTACAATTGTTATATCCTCTTAATGAATTGACCTTTATCATTATATAATGACATTTTTTGTCTCTTGTTACAGTCTTTGGCTTAAGATCCATTTTTTCTGATGTTAGAATGGCCGTCACTGCCTCCTTTTGGTTTCCATTCGCAGGGAACATATTTTTCAGTCCTTTCACTTTCAGTTTGATTTGGTCCTTAAAGCTGAGGTGAATCTCTTACAGGCAGCAGATAGTTGAGGTATTCTTGTTTTTGTTTCTTTAATCTATAGCCACTCTGTGTCTCTGAAGACACAAATAATTGAACAATTATTCCATTCTCATGGATTGGAAATTAATACTGTTAAAACTTCCGAACCACCCAAAGTGATCTAAAGATTCAATGTAATCCCTATAAAAATCCCAATATCATTTTTCATGTCAGGGTATGTGATATGGCACAGGGGTGAAAAAAAAGAGAAGAGAGAGGAGCATGAATCACACAGTCATTTTGGAGAGGGAAACAAACTGCAGAAGTATGATGGGTTTTTCAAAGTTGATTGACTCACTAGAGATTTGAGGTCATGGTTGTGTTATGATTAGATATGATTAATATAAACCTTACCTCTACTTTTAACTTTTTTACCTTTAAAAGACAGAAATAAAGATAGAATGAGCAAGAAAATCAAGATATGAATTCAAACATAACTTTAATGGTTGGTTTAACCCTGTGTCCCAAATAACTTGTGTCCTGTTAGAGAGCTGCAGAGTAGTGTTCATTGAATTCATATAACAGACAAGTTCGCAAGCACAGGTTCTGAAATCACGTAGCACTACCACTAAGTAGCTATATGTTATGAGCCTTTTAAGTCTCAGTTTTCTCATCTATAAAACAGGGGGATTATATCTAATTCATAGAGTTGCTGTGAAGATTAAATGTGTGCTAACATGTGTCAAATCCTCACCATAAAGACTAACACACAGTATTTAAACAATGAATGGTAGTAAGTTTTATTACTTGTGAAATGAGTGATCAGGTTTTCAAAAATATTTAAGTTGTGAATGTTGCCTCAATATACTTGCCTCTGATCTGTAAACTGTCCAGAAATAAGGAATAAAAGAAAGCAAAGTGCATTTAGCTGGATAATCAGCTAATGCTAATTAAGAATTGACTGTTCTTGAGAAGACAAGTAGTGACTCTACAGCATCTCACTATGCTGATGGACAGTTACTGTAATGGGGTATGTGGTGGGACCTGATAATGTTGCTCGTGATTGTTTATAAATGATACCAAAAGAAAAAAAAAAGAATTGACTGTTCTTATTATTTCTTATTTGATTTACTTTTTAAAATTTTTAATCCTCATTCCAATGACTTTAACCTTTCAGATCAACACATAATAGAAATGTTTAATCTTTATTCAGATCAAACTATATCTCTGTTTTAAAAAAGCTAAAAAAGCTATTTATTGTTTTTACTCCACTGAAGATTTTCCATCCAATGAAACAGAGATTCCTCCTTGATTTAGGGCAATAAAGAGAAGATAAAAAGTAAAAAGGAGTTGTTAAAATACAATTAATATTCAGATATACTAAAGAAGGAGGAAATAACAAAGATGGACTCTAGTAAGCCCACACATTAAATAAATTTCTGTGACAATATGCCAGTTCCTAAAGCATGGTAGTAATGGAGAAAGTACAAAGGAAACACTGTGAAGAAGAAAAAGGCATCCAGAAAGCCCAGTGGCAGGGTCCATGAAGTAAAGACAGAGAGTTCACATATGGGAGATGGGTAATTATTTCATTTCCAATCACTGACATCAATGTACATATTTCTTATAGATTATTTTGGTATCATTAATCTACAATTACATGTGCAATATTATGGTGATTGAACTACCCCCTTCATCAGGTCCCCCCACCAACCCCATTACAGTCACTGTCCATCAGCGTAGTGAGATGCTATACAGTCACTACTTGTCTTCTATGAGTTTTACAGCCCTCCCAGTGCCCCCCAACACTATATCTGCTAATCGTAATGCCCCTTTTTCCCCCTTGTCCCGCCCTTCCCACCCATCCTCCCCAGTCCCTTTCCCTTTGGTGACTATTAGTCGGTTTTTGGGTTCTGTCAGTCTGCTGCTGTTTTGTTTCTTCAGTTTTTTCTTTTTTCTTAAACTCCACATATGACTGAAATCATTTAGTACTTGTCTTTTTCAGCTTGGCTTATTGCACTGAGCATAATGCTCTCTAGCTCCATCCATGTTGTTGCAAATGGTAGGATTTGTTTTCTTCTTATGGCTGTATAATATTTCATTGTGTATATGTACCACATCTTCTTTATCCATTCATCTACTGATGGACACTTAGGTTGTTTCCATTTCTTGGCTATTGTACATAGTGCTGAGATAAACATAGGGATGCATGTTTTTTTCAAATTGGGCTGCTGCATTCTTAGGGTAAATTCCTAGGAGAGGAATTCCTGGGTCAAATGGTATTTCTATTTTGAGTTTTTTGAGGAACCTCCATACAGCTTTCCACAATGGTTGAACTAATTTGCATTCCCACCAGCAGTGGAGGAGGGTTCCCTTTTCTCCACATCCTCGCCAACATTTGTTGTTGTTTGTGTTTTGGATGTTGGCCATCCTAACTGGTGTGAGGTGATATCTCATTGTGGTTTTAATCTGCATTTCTCTAATGATTAGCGATGTGGAGCATCTTTTCATGTGCTTGTTGGCCATCTGAGTTTCTTCTTTGGAGAAATGTCTATTCATATCCTCTGCCCATTTCTTAATTGGATTCTTTATGTTTGTTGAGGTGCGTGAGTTCTTTATATATTTGGATGTCAACCCCTTATCGGATACATCATTTATGAATATATTCTCCCATACTGTAGGATGTCTTTTTGTTCTACTGATGGTGTCTTGCTGTACAGAACCTTTTAAGCTTGATATAGTCCCACTTGTTCATTTTTGCTTTTGTTTCCCTTGCTTGGGTAGATATGTTCATGAAGAAGTCATTCATATTTATGTCCAAGAGATTTTTGCCTATAATTTTTTTCTAAGAGTTTTATGGTTTCTTGACTTACATTCAGGTCTTTGATCCATTTTGAGTGACTTTTGGGTATGGGGTTAGACAGTAGGCCAGTTTCATTCTCTTACATGTAGCTGTCCAGTTTTTCCAACACCAGCTGCTGAAGAGGCTGTCATCTCCCCATTGTATAGCCGAGGCTCCTTTATCAAATATTAATTGACTGTATATGTTTGGGTTAAGGTTTGGATTTTCTATTCTGTTCCACTGGTCTGTGGGTCTGTTTTTGTGCCAGTACCAAATTGTCTTGATTACTGTGGCTTTGTAGTAGAGCTTGAAGTCAGGGAGTGTAATTCCCCCTGTTTTATTCCTCCTTCTCAGGATTGCTTTGGTTATTTGGGTTTTTTTGTGGTTCCATATGAATTTTAGAATTATTTGTTCCAGTTCATTGAAGAAAACTGTTGGTATTTTGATAGGTATTGCACTGAATCTATAGATTGCTTTAGGTGGTATAGCCATTTTGACAATATTTATTCTTCCTAGCCAAGAGCATGGGATGAATTTCCATTTGTTAGTGTCTTCTTTTATTTGTCTTAGGAGTGTCTTGTAGTTTTCAGACTACAGGTCTTTCACTTCTTTCATTAGGTTTATTCCTAGGTATTTATTCTTTTTGATGCAATTGTGAATGGAATTGTTTTTCTGATTTCTCTTTCTGTTAGTTCATCATTAGTGTATAGGAAAGCAACAGATTTCTGTGTGTTAATTTTGTATCCCGCAATTTTGCTGAATTCAGATATTAGTTCTAGTAGTTTTGGAGTGGAGTCTTTAGGGTTTTTTATGTACAATGTCATGTCATCTGCAAATAGTGACAATTTGACTTCTTCTTTACCAATCTGGATGCTTTGTATGTCTTTGTTTTGTCGGATTGCCATGGCTGGGACCTCCAGTACTATGTTGAATAACAGTGGAGAGAGTGGGCATCCCTGTCTTGTTCCCGATCTTAGACGAAAAGCTTTCAGCTTCTCGCTGTTAAGTATGATGTTAGCTGAGGGTTTGTCATATATGGCCTTTATGATGTTGAGGTACTTGCCGTCTATACCCATTTTGTTGAGAGTTTTAATCAGGAATGATGCTGAATTTTGTCAAATGCTTTTTCAGCATCTATGGAGATGATTATGTGGTTTTTGTTCTTCTTTCTGTTGATGTAGTGGATGATGTTGATGGATTTTTGAATGTTGTACCATCCTTGCCTCCCTGGGATGAATCCCACTTGATCATGGTGTATGATCCTCTTGATATATTTTTGAATTTGGTTTGCTAATATTTTGTTGAGTATTTTTGCATCTACGTTCATCAGGGATATTGGTCTCTAATTTTCTTTTCTGGTGAGATCTTTGCCCGGTTTTGCTATTAGAGTGATGTTTGCTTCATAGAATGAGTTTGGAAATATTCCCTCCTCTTCTATTTTTTGAAAAACTTTAAGGAGAATGTGTGTTATTTGTTCTCCATATGTCTGGTAGAATTCAGAGGTGAATCCATTTGGCCTGGGTGTTTTGTTCTTGGGTAATGTTTTGATTATCAATTCAATTTCATTGCTGGTGATTGGTCTCATCAGTTTTTCTGTTTCTTGCTTGGTCTGTCTTGAAAGGTTTTGTTTTTCTAAGAAGTTGTCCATTTCTTCTATGTTTTCCTGCTTGTTAGCACATAGATTCTCACAATAGTCTCTTAAAATTCTTTGTATTTCTGTGGTTTCCATCATTATTTTTCCTTTCTTGTTTCTGATTCTGTTTATGTGTGTAGATTCTCTTTTTCTCTTAATGAGTCTGGCTAGGGGTTTATCTATTTTGTTTATTTTTTCAAAGAACCAGCTCTTGGTTTCATTGATTTTTTCTATTGTTTTATTCTTCTCAATTTTATTTATTTCTTCTCTGATCTTTATTATGTCCTTCCCTCTGGTGACTTTGGGTCCCATTTGTTCTTCTTTTTCCTATTTCAGTAATTGTTTCTTTAGACTATTCATTTGGGAATGTTCTTCCTCTTTAAATAGGCGTGCATTGCAATATACTTTCCTCTTAGAACTGCCTTTACTGCATCCCACAGAAGTTGTGGCTTTGTGTTATTGTTGTTATTAATCTCCATATATTCTTTGATTTTTATTTTGATTTTGTCGTTTACCCATTCATTAATAAGAGAATGTTGTTAAGTCTCCATGTATTTGTGAGCCTTTTTCTTTTCTTTCTAAAAGTTATTTCTACTTTTATACCTTTGTGATCTGAGCAGTTGGTTGGTAGAATTTCAATATTTTTGAATTTACTTATGTTCTTCTTTTGGCCTAGTATGTGGTCTATTTTGGAAAATGTTCCATGTGGACTTGAGAAGAATGTGTATCCTGTTGCTTTTGTGTGTAGAGTTCTGTAGATGTCTGTTAGGTCCATCTGTTCTAGTGTGTTGTTCAGTGCCTCTGTGTCTTTACTTATTTTCTCTCTGGTTGATCTATCCTTTGCAGTGAGTGGTGTGTTGAAGTCACCTAAAATGAATGCATTGCTTTCTATTTCCTCCTTTAATTCTGTTAGTGTTTGTTTCACATATGCCGGCACTCCCATGTTGGGTGCATATATATTTATAATGGTTATATCCTCTTGTTGGATTGACCCCTTTATATTTTTGTAATGGCCTTCTTCATCTCTTGCTACTTTCTTCGTTTTGAAGTCTATTTTGTCTGATACAAGTACTGCAACACCTGCTTTTTTCTCGTTGTTGGCTTGAAATATCTTTTTCCATCCCTTCACTTTTAGTCTGTGTATATCTTTGGGTTTGAGGTGAGTTTCTTCTGGCAGCCTATAGATGAGTCTTGCTTTTTTATCCATTCTGTTACTCTGTGTCTTTTAATTGGTGCATTCAGTCCATTTACATTTAGGGTGATTATCGATAGATATGCACTTATTGCCTTTGCTGTCTTTAGATTCGTGGTTACCAAAGGTTCAAGGTTTGCTTCTTTACTATCTAACAATCTAACTTAACTTTCTTGTTAAGTTATTGTAAACACAGTCTGCTGTTTCTATATTTCTCTCCTTCTTATTCTTCCTCCTCCATTCTTCATATACTAGGTGTTTTATTCTTTGCCTTTAGTTAGTATTTGGATGATCTGCTTTCTTTGCTATGATTTTATTTTCTCTTTTGACCTCTTTTTAGCCTTAGGAGTGCTTCCCTCTAGAGCAGTTCCTTTAAGATGTCTTGTGGAGGTGGTTTATGGGAGACAAATTCTCTCAACTTTCGCTTGTCTAGAAATTTTTAATTCCTCCGTCATATTTAAATGGTAATCGTGCTGGATACAATATTCTTGGTTTAAGGCCCTTCTGTTTTATTACATTTAATTCATCATGCCATTTTCTTCTGGCCTGTAAGGTTCCTGTTGAGAAGTCTGATGATAGTCTGATGGGTTTTCCTTTGTAGGTGATCTTTTTTCTCTCTCTAGCTGCCTTTAATACTCTGTCCTTATCTTTGATCTTTGCCATTTTAATTATTATGTGTCTTGGTGGTGTCTTCCTTGGGTCCCTTGTGTTGGGGGATATGTGGGCTTACATGTACTGAGACTATTTCCTTCCCCAGCATAGGGAAGTTTTCAGCAATTATTTCCTCAAAGACACTTTCTATCCCTTTTTCTCTCTCTTATTCCTCTGGTACTGCTATAATATGAATATTGTTCCTTTTGGATTGGTCAAACAGTTCTCTTAATATTCTTTCATTCCTAGAGATCCTTTAACTCTCTCTGCCTCAGCTGCTCTGTATTCCTGTTCTCTGATTTCTATTCCATTAACCGTCTCTTGCATCTCGTCCAGTCTGTTGCTAAGCTCATCGATGGCTTGTCTTATTTCTGCATTGTCTTTCCTGACTTCTCTCACTTCCTCCCTAAGCTCTTGCATATTTCTCTGTAGATCCATCAGCATGGTTATGATTTTTATTCTGAATTCTTTTTCAGGAATATTGCACATTTACATCCCTTCAGTTCCCTCTCTGATGTTGTCTGGGTCTGGGTAAGCTTGGTCTGTACCATATTCCTCTGTCTTTTCATGGCAATAGAAGTGGTCGCTCCTAGGTTCCATATGTCAGCTGGGCTCTTTAAGACTTAAAAAAAAAGGAAGAGAAAGAAAAGGGAAAAAAAGAGGGAAGAGAAAAAAAAGAAGAAAAGAGAAAAAAAGAAAGAAAGAAAAGAAAGGAAAAAAAGCCCACTGGGAGTAGATTCTGTAAGGATGCTGTAGGTGGTGCTGTTGCTCCTCTATTCTGGAGCCATGGTTGCTCAGCACCGCAGCGCCCTTTGTAGCTGTCGCCAGGGCGGGAACGAATGGGAGGCTGCTGTTCTCTATGTGAAGTTTCAGTGCAGCTACTTTTTCCCAGTCGCCATCCAAGGGGTCCGAAATTCCTCAGGAACTCTCCGTCTGCTAGGCTGAACGTTCTTGGACGATCCTGGTCCCTTGCCTTTTTAAGACTGCCAAAAAAAAGCACGCGCTTTTTCTCTTGTCCCAGGGAGCCTGCTGCAAGCACCCGGGCACGTTCCTAGCTCAAAACCTGCACGTTCTGTCTCTCCTATCTCCGATACACCACGTGATGTGTGTCAGTGCTCCCGGCGCAGATCACCAGGGCTGGTTATTTCGCGAGTCTGTCCTTCCACTCCCTCCTGGCTCTGAATCCTCTTCTCCCACTGGGTCGTGGCTCCGTACCTTACCCGCCTCACGGGGTGCCGAGTCCTCTCAGGTGTAGATGCACGCTGTGTGCTGTCATGTATATTCTGGTCTCTCTTTTAGGAATAGTTGTATTTGCTGTATTTTCATAGATATATATGGTTTTGGGAGGAGATTTCCACTGCCCTGCTCACACCGCCATGTTCCCGGAACTCCCCATGTACTTTTTATATTACTAATACTTTATTTTATGTCTCAGTTATAAATGTAAAGCAACATAAAAGTTAAGAAAAAACTTCACATTGACTCATTCAATCATTCCATCATTGATTTGAGTAATTTCAACGAGTGACTGCCAAAATGATAAGGCCCTAAACATACAGAAAACACTGGGTTTACTGCTCCCAAAAACTCTCCTACTTAAACAGTTGACCACTGTGATGCCCTGACCCAGGAGGAGCCTAGAGAAGAAAGCACTCATACCCACCTTTGGAGCAATTTTTTGACATTCACAGGGTGCTGTGGGTGCTTCGCTTCACATTTCTTTGATATACTTGAAGCATTCTCCCCTGACTGACCTTGTTGCCTCATCCTGTGATGTTGCAAAAGCTGTTCAGTCACAATGGCCATTCATTCCTGTATGAATGGCCATTGTGACTGAACAGCTTTTGCAACATCACAGAGTCCTTTTTATTCTTCTGGTAAATTTTTAAATAATTGACCCAGGATCTCTATTAGTCCCATTATTTAGCCATTTAACTAGCCTTTTGTTGCTTATTGCATGACAGTCTTTATGAATTAAATCTATCGTCAAGATGATAGTTCTACTAATAGTTTGTGCAAGAGCCAAAGGACCAAGATCACATTCTCTTATGGGACAATTTAGACCAGAAAGTAACTGAGGAACACATCCAGCTCCCCAGCAAATGGACTTACTGTCATTTGTTTTCTTGTTATCAACTGCTCTGCTGTAACAGCAATGTGCATACTGCAAAAGGTGTACAGTAATGCATTTTAGATAGAAATGCCAAACTACAAGACAATCTTTCTGTGAGAAAAAAAAAAATTGCATTTTATAGTTTTTTTTTCTGAGGTTTTCACAAACATCATAAGGTAAGTCTGGAGGAAAAGGAAATGTTCTATACATTTCTGCTAAATCACCATTAACTGTGAATATAGTGGGTGTGCCTGGCTCTTCTTTAAAGAGAGGCATTACATTTCCCTTTAATAAATCTTAGTGCAGTGCAACTAGATTTAACTAGTTATTCTTCCAGAGTCTAATAAATGGGATTATAACTGAAAATCTATGCATTTCCTAGTTTATTGCCTCATGCCTAGTGTTTAAAAGAAAGGAAGGAAATTGGGTTGGAATGTTTCAAAAGGCTAACACTTGTACCTCAGTCACATCATAACTAAAGAGAGATTTCCCTTGTTTAGAGGTTATTCGGCAGGAGACAAAGAAAATGAAAAGCAGCTATGAAAAGCTTAGCTTGGGTTTATGACAAATGGAGCTGTGTTCACACTTTAAAATAAGCCCTTTCCCCCTGTCTTGCTAATTTCAATGAATGACTGTCATTCATTGTCAGAGGAGACGCATTAATTGTTAGCCGGGAAAATGTTCTTTCAGAGGATTCAGGGAAGCCTTTATTGTTCGGCAATTAATCATATGGAAAGTAAATTAAAGTGTTGCTCTCACATGTAACTTCATATGTATGAATTTTAGGGAAAAAACAAATTGCAGGCTTTTAAATACACACACACACACCACACACACACACACACACACACACACATCATCAAGCTGAGTCCCTATGATACTGCTGTCCAGCTCAGATGAAAGATTTAAAAGCATCACGGCAGCTGCCTGGTTTAGGATATTAAATAGCTTTCAAAGGAACAAGTCAAGGTCTTTTGACTTATACATGTTGTCTATTTGGATAGGACCAGTATGCCATATGTCTGTCAAAATAAAGCCAACTTCTTCCATCAGAAATGGTAAAATTCACCATGAAGGTGTAACTGAGCTTGAAATAATTACCTTTGTAGCATTAGGTAAGGTGGTTAGAAATGATATTTTCAAAAATATCAGAATGGTAGTTTCAGCCTGGGCTTCCACAGTGAAACTATGCTTGAAGAGTGTTGGTGTCTCAGTGAAGGTAGGAATGGATTAGGATCCCACCTTTATACTTTATTCATTTTTTCAACATAAAGTTCTGAAGTATAGGGGAATACAAGAAAAATGCAAATGCTCTGTTATCACTTGTGTCTGTGTGAGGAATTATTCCCTGCCAATGAATTATGCTAAGGTGATAATGATACCCTTTATGAAAAAATTGAATTCTCCCCCACAAAAAGATTTGGATTCATGTTGAAATCTCTTAAAGGGAGGTTAATATCTATTTTATCTGTTGTATTTAACATCACTTTTCTGTACAATTCACAGTGATTTTTTTCCAAACATAATGGAAAAATGTGTCTTTTTTCAAAATGTCAAGCTCTTCCAGCTTCAGATAAGCCTGTTAAGGCCATGTTCCTCAGAGGGCATAACAGGTGGCCTGCTCACAATGAGTCAGTGCTATCCAGATGGGACAATCAGATAAGAATGTCTCTTCTAGATGTTTCTCATGGTCTTAGAGTTTATTTAGAAATGCAGTGAAAAGATTAATAGAGAATAAATGAAAAAGTTTATTCTGTAAGATAATGACAATTAATAGTTTAGAATACACTAAATTCAAGTGGGCACATGTGCATGCACACACATAAATGTGACATGTCATATGCTTCTGTAAACTGTAAACTCTTTAATGACATAGTGTGTCTTAATTCACCACTGACTCTCCAGCATATGTTTGGTATCTACTAAGTGCTTAACAATATCACAGAGCATGTTAACTAAATATCAGATCCCTAGTAAATGATGAAATCTTTTGATTAGGTATGGCTGAATGAACAGTTTTCTTCCAAGCTAATATGGGATCCTCCTTTTTGATTCTGATAATTCTATTTTGGGTGTCCTGCATTTTCCCCATGATAATCTACAATTATCAGACTGTCTATAGTTGTCTACTGTTAATAGCACAAACAATGAAATCCCCATGAACTCATTTCTAAAACACTACAGCCTTTATTCACTAGGGTCTGTCAAACTGTCAGATAGACATAAACTAAGGAATAACATCTCTTTTGAGCTCTGTGGTCTAAGCCTTTCTCTCACTTTGCTTTCTTTACTATGGTTTGTTCCTTTATTAGCAACAGGAAAGAGTTTCTTCTTGTTTGTTTTGTTCCTGAAAACATCTCAAGGTTGTAGTTTAAGCTAAAAAGCAGTCCTAGTATTGGGCAGAAACAGATATTATGAAACTCCTTGAGTAACACTACTAAAATCTATTCTTAGATGGCATTATTAAAAAGCAAAAAACAGATTCAATGCAACACTTATGAACATTCCAATGGCATTTATCACAGAAATAGAAAAAACAATCCTAAAACTTGTATAGAACCCCAAAAGACCCCAAATAGCAAAAGCAATCCTGAGAAAGAACAAAACTAGAGGCATCACACTTCCTGATTTCAAACTATACTACAAAACTATAGTTTAAAAAACAGTATGGTACTAGCACAAAAAAAGACACATGGACCACTGGAACAGAATTGAGAGACCGGAAATAAACCCTTACATATACAGTCAACTAATAGTTGACTACAGAGCAAGAACACTCAGTGGGGAAAACATAGATCTTCAATAAATGGAGTTGGGATAACTGGATAATTACATGTAGAAGAAAGAAATTGGACCCATATCTTACACCACTTGAAATTGATTAAATTTAAATGTAACACCAAAACTATGAAACCAAACCTGTGGAAGAAAAAGGGAAAAAGCTTTCTGAAGTTGTTTTTAGGAATGAATTTTTGGATTTGATACTGAAAGTAAAAGTAACAAAAGTAAAATAAATAAGTGGGACTGTGTCAAACAGCTTCTGCACAGCAAAAGAAACAATCAGCAAAACAACAAGACAACCTACGGAATTGGAGAAAATATTTTCAAACCACATAACCAAAAAGGGAATAATATCCAAACTAAAGAACTCATGTAACTCAGTAACAGAAAAACAAACAAGCCAATTAAACAATGAGCAGAGGAACTGAATAGATGTTTTTCAGAGAAGATAAACAAATGGCCAGTAGGTACATGGAAAGGTGCTCAACAACAATAATCATCAGGGAAATGCAAATCAAAACCAGAATGAGGTATCACCTTATACCTGTTTGAAAGGCTGTCATCAAAAAGACAAGAAATAACAAGTTTTGGTGAGGATGTCGAGAAAAGCGAACCCTTGTGCGCTGTTGGTGGGCATGTAAACTGGTACAGCCACCATAGAAAACAGTATGGAGGCTCCTCAAAAAATTGAAAACAGAACTACTACATGATCCAGCAATCCCACTTTTGGGTATATATCCAGAGGAAATTAAATCAGGGTCTCAAAAGAAATATCTGCAATCCCATGTTCACTGCATTATTGGGCATAATAGCCAAGATATGGAAACAACCCAAGGGCCTGCTAACAAGTGAATGAATAAAGAAGTGGTATACACACACACACACACACACACACACACACACACACACACACACGGGAATGTCGTTCAGCCATAAACAAGAAGGAACTCCTGCCAGCTGCGTCACAGGTGGACTGCGAGGGCATTTCACAAAGTGAAATAAGACAGAGAAAGACAAATATTGTCTGATCGGACTTACATGTAGAATCTAAAAAGTCAAACTCATAGTACCTGATATTAGAGTAGTAGTTACCAGGGTTTGGGGGTAGTAAGGGAGAATGGGGAGACTGTGGTCAAAGAGTACAAATTTCCACTTATAAAAGCAATAAGATCTGGGGATCTAACATACAGCATGGTGATTATAGTTAACAATACTGTATCATATACTTTAAAGTTGCCAAGAGACCTCTTAAATATTCTCACCACAAAAACGAAATGGTAATTTTGTGACATGGTGGAGGTGTTAGCTAAAGCTATGGTGGTCATCATTTTGCAATATATGGACTTAACTACTCAACACAATGTATAGCTTAAATTTATACAATGTTACATGTCGATTATATCTCAATAAAGCTGGGAGAAAAGCCACAGCAACTGTTTTATAAGGAAGCCTTTTTTTCTTTGCTAATTTCCTAATTCTAATAATCTAAATGATACCAGAATATTTTTCTTTCTCATGGTTCAATACAGGAGCTACAACCAAGCAGATAATAACCCTAGGATTTTCTAAGAAGACATTGTCTTCCCTCCCCCAAAACCCCACTTTAAAAAAAGCTGTAAAACTTAAAATCTTCCTCTGACAATTGTCCAAATGTTCAAATGCTCCCTTTCCAATTTTTAGAAGAAAAAGAATTAAATACATTTTATTCTTAGTGAAGTCCTTTGCAATCATGTTATAGCTCAACCCTAACTTGCTTTTTATCTTCATCAGGGCCTAATGCCTGAAACAGTTATTTACTCATAGAAACAAACACAAAATGACACAGATTTGTTACAGGGACACTGAACATTTACAGATTTTCCCTACCATTTCTTTTCTTCTCACTTCAGGTCTTGTCATGCTCCTCTGAGATTTAATCACATATACAACAAAAAGTTGATGCTCATCTCCTACTTCCTCGGAGCTATAATTTTAGTTTCTTTGTTATTTGCAGCATTTATCTTTCCTAGCCCAGCAAATTTAGTCAAAATTATTTCTTTTTGCTCTTTAGGAAGTTACACTTTTCCTTTGTAATCATGTACTGGTGCAAAGCAATGGAAATAATAATGCATTATTCTATCACATTCCTGCAATAGATTTTACTTTCTTTCCTCAGAGCCATGAATTTCATGTGGTATCATATTTGTCCTCCCTGTATATGGTACGGGTGATCATCTGATTGGGTTAGGGCACTTGCTACAAAATATTTTCTTCAAATGTGGGGTATTTGTGCTTTTAGGCAACTTTCTGGGATTTAAGGTTGTAAAATCTAAGCACAAAAAAGTTTCCTTTCACAGGGCTCAACAATAATAGCTACAACTTATCAGGCACCTTACACATGTCATACTTTTACACAAATTATCTCAACCATGATCCTGCAGAGTACTGTTTTCTGCATCTTGCTGGAAGGAAGACAGAAGATCTGGAAAAAATGATTTGTCTTAGGCAACATCTAGTTAAACACTGGTCCATTTTACTATAAAGCCCATTTCACTGCCTCAGCATCCTACCTGTCTAGTTACAACAAATATTCCCTTTTTCATTTTTCCCCTATCCTATAATTTTAGTCATACCCATCAACTCTGAATCCACAGTGAAATCTATATTCTAGGGCAGTGTTTTTAAATTTGAGTACATCAGAACTACCTGGGGTGCAGATTGAAAATGTAGATTTTTGAGCCCTTTCTCCCAGAAAGTCTGGCTAAACATTTTATAGAGGGGCATATACATATGCATTTTAATAAAAGCATAATACATGCAGTCTGAGAATCATACTTTAAAAATACAGGCTTAAGTTCTATTTATATCCCATTGGGCCACACCTAAGGTTGCCTCATGCTAAAATGCCTCACTTTTA
Source organism: Smutsia gigantea (assembly GCA_032199065.1). NCBI lineage: Eukaryota > Metazoa > Chordata > Mammalia > Pholidota > Manidae > Smutsia > Smutsia gigantea. Next base: position 102,402 of record JAVSCE010019035.1, read on the forward strand.
CCATTAATTTAAGCCATAGATTTTTGTATTTTGTTTAATTTTGGGTTTTTTTTTCTTGATAGGTAGCGTATTTTACTTATTGAAACTTTAATGACATGCCACAATATGGGTCAACTTCAAGATGTTTTCCCTAAAATTTGTGTAATTCTATTGAGAAGTTCTAGAGTACTTCAATATCCTTTATTCCTACCAATTCCTTTATTCAATTTTTGTAACTTTCTTGTCAATGTCTTTTGTCCCTCCCATATTTGAGTTCACTTATACTAACAGGAACCTACTACTGATGTTATTCATTAGTGGGACAACCAGTGACATTAATTAAATACCCTTGAACTCTAGCAGACTCTGTGAGGAGTTGTGTTGCAAGAAAGGAAAGTCTAGTAGATCCATGACCAGACACACTAATTTAATCTAATAGGAGTGACACCAAAAAAAGCTCACATATGTTTACATTGCAAAGAAAAATGACAGAAACATCTATCCACATGGGAGCTACAAATTTATGCCTACTTGCAGATAAAAACCATTTGCAAGTACATGAACAATATTTGTTTAGTCTTTCACTTTGCACTAATTCTTGCTTAAATGTAGGCTAATAATCATGTTGAGACTCACCTTTAAAAGATTAAGTAAATTTGTATTGAACAGCTAATATCAATGCCTGGAGGGTCCAGAAACTCCTTTATATGATTTCTGCAAATTCCTAACCTTATTTACTCAGATTCCATCTCAGAAATGAAGTTCAGCCCTGTCCTCATTTCCACAAAATACCTGGCCACATGATTTCCGGAGTGTGATAATTTACTGAGGATTATAGGCATTACTGGGAGAAATTAGCCTACCCAATTAGCACTTTCGTCCACGCTAATGGCTCCGATCATTTCCTCCTTCCATTCCTGGTCAGTACATTCCAAAGCCCACACCCTGTCCACATCACCTGTCCCCACTAACCACAACTGCCTGGGGGTATAATGCTATTTATTTTCAGGGAAGTGCTTATTATCTAGGCAAGCCCAACCTCCCTGAAATTCTATGAATGAAATTTTCTCTATCTTGGTTTCATCAGCAAAGTCACCATTTGCACCAATAAATGGAATAACACTAATCAAACTAAAGTTTTTAGTATAAAATCAAAGATTATTACTCAATAAATATTATTTATACATCCATAATCCTATTTAAAACAAGAAACAATAATAACTACATGATCAATTACAGTTTGTGCTCCTTTGAACAATCTATTTCTAGTCTAATATATGTATTTGTGGCCTCTCGGTACCTAAAATTGATAACATGTTTGTGCTCTAAAATTATGCAGTTACTCAAAGGAGAGCTCCTTAGGACACTCATAGCAGATTTACATTTAATTTATGTGTACTTTATATATTCATTTTTAGTATGCATGTAGAAAATCTATCCAAAATATTAGAAGTGGACAAGGAGGTGGCTTAGAGGTGAGTCCAGTCTCTAAACAGTTAAAAGCAGGAGCCTGATAGCAAGGCAGTTTGAACAATCAAGTCCCAGCAGGCTCTGCCCACCAAGTGCAGGCAAGCCCACACACCTCGCAATATTACTTCACACTACCCTCTCTTAGCATAACTTGGCTTTTCATAAGCAAATAGGGGCTCCACAGGTGGAATGAGTAATTCAATGTGATAATTATATCAATTGATCTTATAACATTAATTCTAAATGAGCAGAATGTCAAATTTATATTTAGCATTTTCATTTTAAGAAAACAACTGAGTGTATATTTCATAAAGATAAAGCAGTTTTTATACTCAAAAAGATAAGCCCTTAACTATTTGGAAAACAATTACTTAGAATAGCTCCACATTTAAGAACTCTTAACAGTGGTGATAATATATACATATAACAGAAATAGCTACAGGTCAGGACTATCACTGATAAATTAATTAATACATATAAATAGCTAAATAGTAACCACCTCACTATTGTGTCCTTCTCATTATTATTATTTATTTAGATGAATGTGGCTTATTTTCCTCATATGAAACCATGGCATATCAAAAAATTTGTTCATCTTATAAAATAATTGCTTTCCTCTATTTGCTCTTTGTTTGCAAAGTCAATCTTTTCTTCATTAAGTTTTCGGATGGACTTAGGGGATGCTAACATAGGATGGCAGTTGCCTGCCAAATCAGAAAACTGCTCATATAAAAGTACATGTGTATTTTATGACATCCTGACATGCAGTGGATGTATTACTGACCTCTTAGCTGGTACATGCCAATAATAGGATAGCTGGCTGCTGATGTGATAGGAACTTCTGAGAAGACTTCAGGGGGAAAGTTAAAATGGATAAGAAAGACTATCTCAGTCAATTGGATGTGGTCTGTGCAAAATGGGATGCTTAACAGGAAAATGGAATACGTACGAAAAAAGAGTTATAAAGTTAGTCATGAGGCCTGTAATCTAGAGTTTTAATTAAATTCAAATTATAATTGTCAGCCATTATAAACAAAAATAAGAATTGAATGGAGTCTCATGTTAAGAAGACTCTCTCAAATCCTTAAATCATACAGAAATTTCCTCCCCAGTGTTTTGATAAGTGGCTATTCAGCTTTCTCTTTAGCATGTCTTAGGGCAATGAATTGTCTTCTTTACTAAGGACATTCCCATGTTAGAAATATCTTAATTATTAGGATATTCTATCTCAGTAATATCCCCTCACCATTGATAGTGGTGACACGACCACACAGAACAACCTACATCTGACCTGTTAGCCCTTAGAATACCTAAAAGAAAAACACTTACTCAATCCTTATTCTAGGACATGAAATATTTTGATCATTTTGTCTGTGCTAAAGTTCGAAAATGTCTACACTTCATTTCTTCTTTTCCTCACTTTTCATTTCTCTCTCAGCTCAGTAATATGAAATTACTGATCTTTTCATATCAATGCATTATCCCCATGCATACTTTTATAATTGTAGTAAAAAGAGACATTAAAATATGCTAATTCTCAATGAACTGGATTAAGTCCTTACATTCTGTTTTTCAGATTGATCACCCTTTCCCTTGAATCTGTTTCCCTCACTGGCTTCTCTTGATTCTTCTCTACCCCTCTAGCAGCTTTATGCTATTATATTTACCTTTTTCTTCTACCAGGCCCTTCTATACTAGTATTTCTCAGTGTTTTGGTTTCAATCTATTCCTTTTTTCATTCTTACTTCTTCTTAGGAACCCTCATCTGTTCTCATGATTTTAATTACCATTCTTAGGCTAAAAAATTATAATTCCTTATTATTCACACAGATCTCTTTCTTAACATCTGTAAGCCTGCTTACTGCACGTATCTCCACACAGGAACCCCTTTTCTAAATTAACAGGTCTAGAACAGATGTTTTATTCTCCCCACCCCTGTTTCTCACCTAGCACTCAGAATCCTTAGTGGAGGCACCCCCACTCAGCAGGTCACACAGACCAGAAGCCTAGGAGTCGCTTTTGCATTTTCCTTCTCCTTTTTCTCTACCTCCACATGGTGTCAATCATAAGCCTAATTGATTCTATCTGTTCTTTGGATCTTAAATCTGTGCTTTCCTCTTTATAACCCACTTTAGGACTTCTTTATCATTTTTCTAAACTCTTAATTGATTTCCTTTTTCTTAGTTTCAATACTTCTAGGCAATCTTCCATATCAACATCAGTATGTTTGTGCTAAAATACAAATTAGATCATGTTGCTCCAACTGCTTAAAGCTCTTCATTTGTTTTCTGTTTCCTATTGTCTTGCTCAAAGGTTCAGCCCCAGGCGAGTTCACTGCGGATTCAGTGAGATCAAGAAATGACAACAGGAGTGTTCTTGGGGTGAAAGTTCACACTCAGCTTTATTATCACAGCAGTAGGTGGAGCACTAGGGTCATATCTGCATCCAGCAGTTTGCAGGCCTGTGATCCACCTCTGTCTCTGTCTCCACCCAGAGCCCTGGGAGGAGCTCTTTATACAGTGACTCAGTCAATAATAGATCATTGCCAATGGGTGTGGAAGCATTAGTCTAGAGGTAGGCTAATTAAATGATCAAGTAGTTTAGGGTCAGCTGAGGATTCTGGCCATAAGAACTTGCATTTTTCCCACACCTATAAAATAAATCCCCCCAAATAAATCACATATTAGCATGGATAAAAGGCCTTTCACAATCTGGCCCCTCAGTATGCTTCCTTCCTTCTCCCCTGCCAATCTTCCCCACACTTTCTAGGCCTTAGCCATGCTAATAGTTCCATCTGCTTCTAAAGCACTACTCCAACTCAGCTGCTCCATCTTGTTACTCCTCTGTAAACAAATCACCACTCAAATTTATCCTAAAGCTTATGATCTTCAAAATAACATTCCCTAACCCACACTATTCTATGTTAACTCTTTTCTCCTGCGTACTTTGCTGTGACCTTAGTCCCATCGTATTATAATGTATGGGGCTTAGACCCATCTGCCCTATGGGGCTCTGAGCTTCTTGAAAAAAAAGATTGTTTCTTTACAATATGCTATCTTCCCTCTCCCTCCTGTGCATAGTCCATTGTAGTTCAAAAAATATTCATTAAACAAATAAATGTGATTACTATAATCCATAAATTATCATAAAATTCATAGTCTAGTAGGGAGAACAAATAAGTATGAATAAACATAAATAAACCATTAAAATATGACACATGCTGCATATTCCAGCCCAGGTCTATATGGGCATCACAGTAACACAGGCATCACAGGTTGGGCCCTCAAGGATATCACTCCAGTCCTGATATATTCATCTGTCCATGAATATAAGCACTAGATTCTGGGGAAATACTGATAATTCCAACTTTCCTACACAGAGATACAGAAACAAAGAGAAAATAGAAAAGAAAAAGGAAACAGGAGAAGCCTAGGATAACAGGCAAAAAGGTGGGCAGAGGGAAGAAAAGATAATTATTGAAGTAGTGGAGAGCCTGGCACACATAGGAACTAAACAAATATTTCTGAGTAAATAAGTGGTGATGGATAGGATAGAAGTAGTAAAAGGCAAGTCTAACCTTCATGCCCAAGGCATGGACTATGATGGGAGAGAAGCAGCCCAATTTTTAGGAGTTTAAGAAAATTGCCAGAGGAAGTGGCAATACATTCCTGATTATTTAATTCCACTAAAAAAATCATAACCACTACCTCAGACAAGCCCACAATCTGCCCAGCAGTCTCAGGTCCAAGGCTAACTGACCCTCCAACATCCACAGTGACATTTTCAAACCTTCTTTACCCTTCTCAAATGCCTGGTCCTCCCACCTCCTCCCTCATGATCAGGTGACATCATCTCTGCTTCACAGAGAAAGCAGAGGCCTTGAGGTGGGAATTCTCATCTTTCAAATGTAAAATACACACACCCATCTAGGACTACATCCATTTAATCCTCTCTCTTGTTACTGTAGAAGGAGGTTTCCCTTTCCTGTCCAAAGACTGTTCTTCCATTTAGCATAGTAGTCCATTTCACTTCTTCCAATGTCTTTTGAGTATTTAACTTCTTCCTCTTACTTTAATAAGTTCAGATTTGGTTAAGATTCCTTAACCCTTTCCTTGACCACACACATTTCCCTCCAGTTCTCAAGCTTTTCTCCTTTCCTCATTCTTTCCCAGTTAAGCTTCCTTAAAATGTTTCTGTACTTATTTACATTTTTAGCTCCATTTCCTCATCTCAAGTCCTCAGTTAACTCCAATATGATTTGCACCTCCATCCTTCCATCAAAATATCACTTTTTAAAGTCATCAAGGGACTTCATATCCATGATTTAAGAGATATTTTTCAGTCTCCATCTTACTGAACTTCAAAGCAATGCTTGACACTGTTGACTTCTCCCTCCTTTTTGAAACACACTGGCTATTTAGTTTCCATGACACAAATCTCCATGGTTTTTCTCTTACCATTCTTGCTGTTCTTTCTCCATCTCATTCGCAAACTCATTCTTTGCTACCTGGCCATTAAATGTAAGAAATTCCTTAACTGTGGCATGAAAACTACATTTTCTTCTTATACTATAATCTTTTCTTAAATAATCATAAATGAAATTATGGCATCAAAAAGCAACTGTATGGCAGTAATCAAGACAATCTGGTACTGGCACAAGAACAGACCTACAGATCAGTGGAACAGAATAGAGAGTCCAGACATTAACCCAAACATATATGGTCAATTAATATACAATAAAGGAACCATGGAAATACAATGCGGAAATGACAGCCTCTTCAACAGCTGGTGTGGCAAAACTGGACAGCTACATCTAAGAGAATGACACTGGATCATTGTCTAACCCCATACACAAAAGTAAATTCGAAATGGATCAAAGACCTGAATGTAGGACATGAAACCATAAAACTCTTAGAAAAAAACGTAGGCGAAAATCTCTCAGACATAAACATGAGCAACTTCTTCATGAACATATCTCCCCGGGCAAGGGAAACAAAAGCAAAAATAAACAAGTGGCACTATATCAAGCTGAAAAGCTTCTGTACAGCAAAGGACACCATTGGTAGAACAAAAAGACATCCTACAGTATGGTAGAATATATTCATAAATGACATATCCGATAAAGGGTTGACATCAAAAATATATAAAGAGCTCATGCACATCAACGAACAAAAAGTGAATAATACAATTAAAAAATGGGCAGAGGATCTGAACAGACACTTCTCCAAAGAAGAAATTCAGATGGCCAACAGGCACCTGAAAAGATGCTCCACATCACTAATCATCAGAGAAATGCCAATTAAAAAGACAATGAGATATCACCTCACACCAGTTAGGACGGCCAATATCCCAAACACAAACAACAACAAATGTTGGTGAGGATGTGCAGAAAGGGGAACCCTCCTACACTGCTGGTGGGAATGTGAATTAGTTCAACCATTGTGGAAAGCAATATGGAGGTTCCTCAAAAAACTAAATATACAAATACCATTTGACCCGGAATCTCATTCCTTGTAGTTTACCCAAAGAATAAAACTTCTTAGATTCAAAAAGACATATGCACCCCTATGTTTATTGCAGCACTATTTACAATAGCCAAGATATGGAGGCAACCTAAGTGTCCATAAGTAGATGAATGGATAAAGAAGAGGTGGTACATATACACAATGGAATACTATTCAGCCATAAGAAAGAAACAAATCCGACCATTTGCAGCAACATGGATGGAGCTAGAGTGTATTATGCTCAGTGAAATAAGTCAGGGGCGATAGATAAGTATCAAATGATTTCACTCATCTGTGGAGTATAAGAACAAAGAAAAAACTGAAGGAACAAAATAGCAGCAGACTCACAGACTCTAAGAAGAGACTATCAGTTACCAAATGGGAGAGGGGTGGGAGGGCAGGTAGGTTGGGAGGAAGAAGGGAATTAAGGGGTATTATGTTTAGTTCACATGGTGTGGGGGGTTCACGAGGAAGACAGCGTAGCACAGAGAAGGCAAACAGTGAATCTGTGGCATCTTACTACACTGATGGACAGTGACTGCATTGGGGTATGGGTGGGGACTTGGTAATATGGGTAAATGTAGTTACCACCTTGTTTTTTCATGTGAAACCTACATAAGAGTGTATATCAATAATACCTTAATAAAAAATAAAAAAAAGCAACTGTATGGCAAGTGGATAAACAGAAGTGGTATATCCATACAGTGGAACATTAATGAGACATAAAAAGGAAGGAAGTGATGCATGTTACAACATGGAATGGAGCTTGAAAGCATTATGCTAAGTGAAAGAAGCCAAATACAAAAGGCAACATATTGTATGGTTCCACTCCTGTGAGAGTCCAGAACAGGGAAATCTATAGGAACAGGCGGTAGATTAGGAGTTGCCTAGGTAGGGTTTGGGATTGAGGGAGGGTTAGGGGGATAGTGAAAGCATACAAATTTTCTTTTTTGGGAGATGAGAATGGTTTAAATAGATTGTGGTGATGTTTGTACATATCTGTAATACACTAAAAACCATCAAAACCACTTTAAATGGGTGAATTGCATGGTGTATGAACAGTATCTCAATAAATGCATTTATTAAAGTTAACAACAAAGCAACTACATGGGAATGAACCCAAATTTTATGTCCAACTTAGACCTCTACTTTGAATGCCAGGTTCATATAGCCAATCTCCATGCTTACTTCTTATATGCATCACTAGATCAGCATATAAAAAAAAGAAATCCTGGCTTCCTTTCCCAAATCGGATCTATTTCCAGTATCTCTATCTCAGTGAGGGCTGCTGCCACCTTCCTTTGACTATTTTGCAAGCCTCAAACCTATCAGTCATCTCTGAAACTACCCTTCCTCACTTGCCTTACCAAGTCAATGTTAGCTCTCATATAAATTTACTTCCCTGTACCTCAGCTACTACCACTCTTGTGCGACCTTCCATTATACCTAACTATACCATTGCAAGCACTTTCTAATTACCTATCCATATCCACTTGCCCTCTACCACTCACTTCAATCATTCTGTAATTCTGTTCAGAGCAGTTGCATCAAAATATAAATGTGGGTGTGAGGCATCCTTTTTCCCCATGCCCCATCCCAGTTTAAAAACCTTCAAAGGGTTTAAAGACTAAAACTCTTAACCTGGCCTACAGGGACCTGCCAAGACCGTCCCTTCCTCTCCCAGGTTTCATGTCACATCAAGCTCCTTGCCCCAGCCACACTTGTCTCCTTTCAGTCCACTGAACGGAGACATTTCTCCTTTGTCTGTGTTGTTCCCACTGTCTGAAACACTCTCACACCATTCACCCCTTCCTTTACCTTACTCTTCCCTTATGTCTCAGCTTCCCAGAGAAGATTCCCCTGGTAAGGTTAGTTACATGTCCTTATTCCACATTATTCTCTCCATCATCATTCCTGTCCCCATTATAATTGTGCATATACTTGTATCTTCATTTGGTTAATTACTATCTTTCCTACCAAACAACTACTTCTACGTGGGCACAGTCTTCATTTGTGTTTTTGTTGAAATGTTATTGGTTGTTATTTTACCATACTCTAATGCCTTACATAGTGTCTTTTTTTAAATATAGCTCACAATGGTAAATTCCTAAGAAATATTTCTTAATTCATAATTAGTTACAAGAGAAACATTTCATTTTACATAGGAATTTCTGTGCTCCCTTCTGAACCACCTAAAGGCAGGATTTGCCAGGCTGGGGGTCAGGGTGGTGAAACCTCCCGGCAGCAGCCTTCTCTAGACATTGAACTGCTTTCTAAAGGCAACATTTACATAACTGGGTTTTGTTTAGCTAAATAGGGTATGGAGAGATGACCTAGTTGGATATACAGAAATAATTTGGAAAATGCAGAGATAATGATATATTGAAGAGTTGTGGGGGAAAGTGATGAGCAGCTAAGAGTGAGAGAGAAATGTGGAATGGAAAACATCTACTGGGAATTTTTATGAAGTTTTGGTCTGTGGTGTCCAGTGTAAACAGTCTCCCCTGTTCCCCATTAAACCTGAGTAAAATTTAATTAACTTTTTAATGAGTAACGGAATTATTTCTGGTTTGGGCAGAAGCATGAGGGAGCAGGATGAACAAGTTGCTGAGTTCTACTTGAAGGTGGATGAAGGATATGAATAAAGCTCTTGGACATGATTCAAACACACCCAAGAATGCCCGTGAGTCTGAATAATTCCATTTCTCACCCGGTTTGGAGATTTAGAATTTAGGCCTGGGCATCTCTTTGGTTTTTGAGTGATCTCATGTTATCACATAAATCAGTATTGTGACATATTATCAAGGGAAGTATTTCAAATAAAGTGGCTTGACCATGCAAGATTTTTTCTCCCCATGATCAGAAAGCATTTCCAAGAATGTTCTCTAAACATAATTCAGCTTGTGTTTTTGTTTTTGTTCCTATAGCAGTGAATAATTAGGGACTCCAACTTTGTAAATTCTCTAGGTTTATGAAAATGTTAAGTAATGTAGTTTATACATGTACAATGAAGATGTGACTATTATCAATTCTGAAAAATCTGAATGAACTTTTTCAGGGTGTAAAAACATTTTGATGGGCTATATGGACAGGATCATTTGTTCACTCTGTACTAAAGCCAATGCATTATTTGGACTCATGAATACATTAATCCCAGAGACTATGTTGGGAGAGTAGACACTGTTTTGTGTCTGCAATTTTTCTAAACAGAGAAATTCTTCTTTATTGGTCATGCCTCACAGTAGCACTGTTAAGATAAGTCAATCTCCTTACCTTAACAGTATATGTGAATCCACTGACAGTGGGGTGAAATACACTGCTAGAATCATTAACAAGTGGGTGAGATAACTAGAATAAGCACTTTTGTGTCTGCGTTACCGTTTTAATTTATTTTCAACTACATCACATGAGTTTTGTAGGTCACAGGAGAGCTATCATGAGAAGAGCTGCAGAGTTAATGACAGTAGGATCCTACATTGGGAAGGATCCCCATACTACAAAGCATTTGTCATTGATTACTTCATTTTGTATTTAATCCGGCAAATTAAGAGAAGTATGGCTTCCAGTTTTACCAATAAGAAAAATGTGACCCAGATAAGTGAAATGATGCTTAGGATGTGCAACTGAAGGAGCTACAGCCAGAATCTCTGCTATTTAGTTTTAAAGAATTATAATTTTATATGTAACCTTTACACTAAAGATTGTGTGTTTCTAAAGATATAACACTAGCTCCATAGTATGATTTTCAAAGACCAGAACTGATCTTTTTTGTATCATGCACATTGAAAAATGAATTAAACCACTTTTCCTGGTCCTGATAATGGAAAGAGAGCTTTTTCTCATACAGGCATGATATCAATTTTTATAATACATAAACGTAGAATGGAAATAAAATAAAACAAAATTATTTATAAAGCACATGAGTTTTTCTAATACCCAACTGTGTAATGGAAACAGAGGAAAACAAAAACTATTTACAAAGTTTTTAATACATCAAAGAAAATAATTAATTATTAAATTTTTACATCCCATTATCTCTAAGTACATATTCAGTGAACTTGCTTAATGTGTTTTGAATTTTCAAGTACAGTAAAAAATATAAAAGACAAGGAGAAAAGAACTGAACCAGTTCATAAAACTGTAAAAACATATGTTCTCAAGCACAAGATCTATCAGCTTAATAAAGTCGTTTACTAAAAGAAAAGAAAATTTGGAAACAATGACATAGCCTAGACCAGAGGATATTTTCCAGGAAAGCAAAATAAATGTTTCAACAAATATTTAGAAAAACAACAGCTTACTTATTTTAAATGCTCCAAATGTTTTCATTTTTAAATTCAGAAAAAAATCCTATATCCAGTGAGAAATATGTCCAACCAGTCCCAAAACATTAACATTACTTTTCCTTTTTTACTCTCAATTAAAAATTGATTGTGCATATGATTATGCATTTGTAGAGACAAAGCTACTGACATTTTCTTTGACTGTATAGTGTAAGTGTGCATTCAGGGACGACTGAAGATTTCCATCAGGACTGTTCCCAAAATTTCCAACACCATTAAAATGAAAAATGGCATTAAAATGCATAGTTCTTGACACTGACAATGTTTTTGGTTACACCCATTCAAATAAGCAGAATTGTTTAAAGGAGCTGCAGAGTTACATCTCAGGTAAAGCAGAGTGACAGCAGATATAAATAGCTCCATTATTTACATATCTCTCGTACACTGCTCCAGAAATGAACAGGTTAGAATTTCATGTTGTTTTGTTTGCTTTTTTCCTCTATTAGCGGCTTTTCAACAGCTATCCTTAGGTTTTTCACCTGAAGAATGAATTCACATCCCAAACCAATTAGTGAGTAAATCTTCAACAATGTAATTGAAACTACAATTCATACTTTTGATCAAGAACAATATCAGAAGGTCAATAACTGCAATACAGAATCCTGTGGCAGTTCCTGACCTAGAGTTTTAAAGGAGAGAGGGAAACTAACTCTAAATAAATAAAAGGAGTATTTAGAAGGACAGAGATAGAAAAAGAGATAACAGAATATGTTGACGCAAATAAAGAAAAGTTTATTGGAATGAAAAGGAAAAAGACATAAAAGGTAATGGAGTAGGAATGGGAAGAAAGCAATAAAAAACCTAGAATACATTATTGGTCTCATACATAATAGTGTTGCAAAAAATTATTTTCTTGACTGAACTTGCTTCTATCAGCAGTTTTAATGTGTGAATTGTGTGTGATGGTGAGACCTTGCAGGTTAACACCATAAAAGAACAAGCTTTGTGCTGGGAGCACTCCATAAAGGATGTTCCTTACCTGCTTCCTTATTCCAGATGTCAGAAACTTGACTACAGATATCTCTTTGGCCAACGAGTTCAAACTCTCTGCCTGATAAAAGCTGAATGGGAAGTTTCTGAGCAGGACTTTCAAAAGACCCACAAAAGGTGAGAAGGTGTGCAGAAATTAGTTGAGGGTGATACTGCCCTGTGGCCTTGGACCACATGCAGTTTCCTTAAGCACAGAGAACGATGTCATGCTTGCATTTCTGTCTCTGATGGTTATCACACATTGATGGTAAATGTTCAAAGTGTGGTTTATGTCCAGTCGTGTAGTCCTAACTGCCTATGTCTACTGGGAAATACTTTCCTCCCCCCACTCCCATCCCCACTCTACTGCCTCCCTTGCCTTCAAAAGGAAGAATACAACTGCAGGGTAACTGTAATCTGGAATTCAACCACTGTTTTCAAATACTCTTCATTTGATAGGCAATAGAAACTCTAAAGGTACAAAAGGTGTGAAGAAGATTGTAAATAATGTTTCACCATTCCACCCACTCCCTTAAATTAACATGCAATCATGCCCCAAATCTGAGTGTTTATGAGCAGTCTGACTAGCCACTTCAAGAATAATATTTTACTTTGCAAAAGTGAGGGGACTCGGTCCTCTGCCTCTTATTTGGGCTATTTTCTATATATCAAAGGTACAAGAGAAGTATTCATCTCAAATTTAGAAGCCTCTCACCCTGCTCCAAACCACAGCTCCCCTAGCTTGAGCTGATATATGACCTCTCTATATCCATTGCTCCTGTTGACAGAGTAAACCCTTTCCCATCTACTCCACTTTACTGCTCTTTCTGATGACATTAGAGCAAATGCACAACCAGGGCAAAGTGCATCCTTCTTGGCCAGATTTAATTCCCTAACTATACTCCTTTAAGTAAACCTCAACTCATGGTCAAGGTTATTTAAGATTATACAGATTATCTGGAACCTGTCAGGTCTGGCTTCTTAACTTACTTGATTTAGATTTCTGGTTCACATATGGTTATTTCCTATGTTGAATTATTCAATGTAATCTCTCTCCCATTCTGAACAAGGACCACACCAACTGTTGTGGTTAAAAATTCTAATCTACTTGTTGGTTTCCTGTTTTGATATTTAATTCTCACCACTTTTAGGCAATATGAGTCCACTTAGTGAATGAATGTCAGGTGAATCAGAACCCTGGATCAAGCATATCAGGACCTTACTAAACAATTTTTACTCTTTCATCAGTGCATAGTTGCCCATGATTACAACATACAAAGATCTAGTAATCCTCATCTTTGGAGTTATCATCCCCTTCATGATGCATTCCATGATTTTTAAATTGAGTTGTTCCTTCTACTAACTTCTGCACGTAAAAGAATCCAAAAAGCAATGATAGATACTAGGCCTTCAAAATGTCTGGTTCTAAAATGTGTGTCTAACATGTTACTGGTAACTTGAAGTACCATAGTAATTATCTATAAATGATGTTCAACTTCACTCATTACAAAATAAATGAAAATTAAAATAAGATCTTATTGCAGTCCTGTGAAACCAGAAAAATCAATAAAATTAATTAATTATAACACATCAGTAAATTAAAATTGAAAATACAAAAACAAATGAGTAAATGGTGAAATGTACATTCTCAAGCCCTTATTGGCCTAATAATGAATCTTTTCAAAAGGCACAGGCCTCCTTTCTTTCAGTGCCCATTTATCTCATTTAAATCCAAATTCTGCTAACTCATTTAGCCTTGCCTCCTCAGATAGCATGGGGTGACTACTTTCAAAAGTTACCAAAATAAAGTAAAAAACCCAACTTTACTGTCATTAAAAAAAAAACAAAGATATATTAAATTTACCACCACAAAAGAAATGCCATTAAATAGAACACTTTGTACATTTTGATGCCAGGCAATTCATTATTCCTAATTCTCCAGGACCTTTCTAAACATTTCTTAAATTTTTATCAATGCATAGTTGCCCATGATAACAACATACAAACATCTAGTAACCTAACATAATGACATACAAAGGAGATGACACCTTGTCATTCAAGGGTGCTTCTGCCTCTAATTAAGTGACACTTCAGGACAAAGGAGCTTTTTAAATCTAAACAAAGAAAGTCACCTCAGTAAACTTCAATGTAGCTTAGGAGTACAGAAACCATCAAAATTGGACAAGTATGGGAATGAGAATTGCTAAAAAAATAATAGAAAGAGAATTAATAAAATGAAAGAATAGCTATAAAAGCATTTGAAATCTTTTATTGTCTAAACTTCATCATAGGCAGATTTGGAAACATCCATTAAGAAGAGGAAGCATCTGACAAAGAAACTATACATTAAACAAAAATGCGAAGATTCCAAATAATGAATCTTTGCCTTTATATGCACAGAGAAATCTCTCTCTCTCTCCTATCTCCAAAGCTGGTTTCATTAGCTAAAAGAGAAAGAAAAGGGGAAATGGTGTTTGCAATCATTAAAAGGATGATATATGAGATGTAGTATAACTACACATTACAAAGAAACAAAGACGTCAAAGTCAGCTCAAGAGAAAAGAGAAATTACTTACATGGGAAGGAGTATCAGACTAACATCTGATTTCTTAATAATAACAATACAATCTAGAGTTATATTTTCAAAAATGCTGATAGATAATTCACCATCTAGTAGTTTATAGTTTATAAACAGCAAAACTACCTTTCAATAAGGAAAGAAATTATACATTTTCAGACAAAAAAATGAGAACTTATAATTAACATACCTCCATTAAACTTTTAAAAACTATATTTCAGGATAAAGACAATGATTCCAGAGAGAAGTGAAATATAGAAAAGACAAATGAGAAAATAAAATGTTAACAATACTGAAATCTAAATAAACATTGACTGTATGAAATATCAGTAGATCTTAGAGCATTTAGAAAGTCCCTGTATTGTCTGGGAAGAAGATAAAGTTATTAGATTTAACCTTTGTTATCTTAAATATTCATGTTAGAATTTTTAGAATAAGGGATGTACAATTTTCAAACCAGTAAAGGAGAATAGGGAATGAAAGTAAAATCTAAATAACAAAAGTTAACCCAAGAAAAGGCAAGGAAAACAAACAAGAAAATGAAGAATAAATAAAAATAGAGAGCAATAATTCCAAACACATTGAATACAGTAAATTTACATAATTTTTATATGTATCAAATAACATGGCTTCAAAATATATAAAGCAAAAAAGAACCTCAAGGGGAAACTGACAAACATAATGTTGGAATAGGAAATTCTAATATATCTTTCTTGGTTATTGATACTAATTCCTTGAAATAAGTTCTTCATTTCCAAATTTTTTAATTTGAAAACAAACTTCTATATAATTCATTCTCCTAGATAAAAATTAATCAGCTATTTCCTACTTAATAAATTTGAGAATACAACTCAAAGAAAATAAGGGGAATAAATAATTAAAGAGTAAAAAATTAAAGAATCAATGAGCAAGAGTTGCTTCTTTGAAATGATAAATAAAACTTAAAATTATAATTGGTGAGAATGGTAAAAAAAAGTTAAACAGCTAAACACCAAAAGTAAAACAGTGGGCATAGCCACAGCTCTAGTGAAGATTTTAAAATTTGACAGAATATTGTGAAAAACTATACAATTAAATTTTAATATTTATACAAAATAGAAAAATTTCTTGAAAAATACAACTTACTGACTGTCCCAGGAGGAAGTAGACAACTTGACTTATCATATACTCATTAAAAAAATTTAATCTGTTCTTTAAAATCTTCCACGAAAGAATACATCAGTTTAGATGATTTTATAAACAAGTTATATGAAACATTCAAGAAGCAAATAAATTCAATATTAACCAATATCTTCCAGAAAATACAAAAAATGAAGTATCCCTTTAATGAGTTAGGTTAATAATAGAGTGTTGTACTAGAAACTCAATACTAATTCATTGGCTTAAAAAAGATTAATTTGTCTATGATATAACAGTCTACAGTTAGCATTCCAGGCAGAGGGCAAATGTCAGTCTAGAGCCAGGTTTCTTTAATTTTATTTTGAGGGTTTTTTTTTTGTCTGCCCTGAAGCTGCATTGCAGTCATAGCCATATTCTGGATAATAGGAAGTAGATAGAGAGGACTTGGGGTGGATGCCTCAATATTTTTAATCTCTGACTTGAAAATTGTGCATATTTTGCTCATTTGCTCGTATTCCATTAGTATAAACTTACTAAGCCGTAAACACCAAGCTTGAAAAGAGTCTGAGAATATTATCACTGCTCTACATAAGTGTGTTTAGGTAAGTTTCAACTCACTTCTATCAACAGAGGGAAATAAGACCAAGACAGCAGAGCAGGCAGATCCTGAGCTCACCTTACCCCATGGACAAACCAAAACTGCATCTATAGAACAACTCTTTCTGAGAACAACCTGAAGACTAGCTTAAAAACTCTTCCACAACTAAAGAAATAAAGAAAGAGCCATGTAAATATGGGAAGGAAGAACAGAGACATAGTCTTATCAAGAGTCACACCTCCAGCATGGCAGACCCACAAGTAGGAAGTATATCACAAAAATTCAAGTCCCACACTGGGCATCCCAGCCCTGGGGACCTATATTGGGAAATGAGCCCCCATAAATCTGGCTTTGAAAATCAGCAGGGCTTAACTCTGGGAAAACCAGAAAGCTATAGAGGAAACTGACACTTCTGCTCTCAAAGGCTCATGAACAAATTCACACTCACTTTGGACCCAATGCAAAGGTAGAATTTTGAAAAGCACCTGGGCCAAATGCAAAGATTTATAGACTAATTTTAGGACATGTGTGGATGGGCAGAGATCTGTAGGAACTTTTTCTGGAAACAGACCACTGTGGGGTACCAATCTTTTTCTCTCCTACCTAGCTGGACCAGTGCTGGTAGGTATCATTTATAACATTCTCTACTTACTGTACTAGTATTGGTTTCCATATTCCTGTGTTGCCCTGGAGACCCAATCAGCCCAACCAGTCAACACCAGCAGGTGTCCCCTCAGAGTGGCTCCTACTACACTACACCTGGTGGACAGTCTCAGGTGTGCCTGGAATTCCCCCCAAAGTGGCCTTACTACATGGTGGGGGGAAGCCCCACCTATCAACATGCCCACATAGATGGCAGGACCTCTCAGCCACTCTCCTGGGGGCTTGCCCTGCCCAGAAGCATACCTGCAGCAGTTGTCACCCAGCCACAACAGGAGAAAAAGGAAAGCCCAAAGAAACTAAGAGCTAGTTCTTTGAAAAGATTTTTAAAAAATTATAAAACTTTAGTTGGACTCATTAAGGCCCAAATAAAAAAATAGAAATGAAAGAGAAGACACAATTGACACCACAGAAATATGCAGGATACCAATACTACAAAAAAAATATGTGCCAGACATTTGGATAACCTAGAAGAGATGGATGAATTTCTAGAAACACGCAATCTTCCAAGACTGAACCAAGAAATAGAAAATCTGAACAGATTGTTCAGTAAGTAAGACTGATTCAGCAATGCAAAAACCCCCAACAAACAAAATACCAGAACCAGACAGATTCACAGGTGAATTCTACCAAACATTTACAGAAAAGTTAACACCTATCCTTCTCAAACTCTTCCAAAAAATTGAAAAGGAAGGAATCCTTCCAAATTCATTCTATGACTTGAGCATTAAGCTGACACCAAAACCAAAGACACTACAAAAGAACAAAACTACAGGCCAATATCCCTGATGAACACAGATACAAAAATCCTCAACAAAATATTAGCAAACTGAATTCAAAAATGCATTAAAAGAATTATACACCATGATCTAGAGGAATTTATTCTGCAAGGATGCAATGATGGTTCAATATCTGTATATCAATCAATCAAAGGAAGGATTAAAATCATGACATCATCTAAATATATGCAGAAAACGCATTTGACAACATTCAGCATCCATTCATGATAAAAACTCAGCAAAGTAGGTATAGGGAGAACATACCTCAACATAATAAAGGCCATAAGTAACAAGCCCATAGCTAACAACCTATTCAGTTGGGAAAAGCTGAAAGATTTTCCTCTAAGATCAGGAACAAGAGAAGAATGCCCACTCTTGCCATTTTCATTTAGTGTAATATTGGAAGTCCTAGCCATAGTAATCAGAAAAAAAAAAGAAGTAAAAGGCATAGAAATTGGTAAGGAAAAAGTAAAATTATCATGTCATCTGCAAATGTTTATGTTTTCACAAACATAAATAGATTATCATGTTTTCTGCATGTATTGAGATGATGTTATAATTTTAAAACTCTAAAGACCCAAACAAAAAATGAGTTAGTTCAGTACAGTTGCAGGATACAAAATTTGTATGCAGAAATAGGTTCTAATAATGAACTATCAGACAGAAATTGAAAAACAATCAATCCCATTTAGAATTGCATCAAAAATAATAAAATAAATTTAACCAAGGATGGGAAAGACCTGTACTGTGAATGCTATAAGCTATTGATGAAAGAAGTTGACAATGATGCAAATAAAGAGAAATATATCCCATGCTTGTGGACTGTAAAAATCAATATTGTTAAAATGTCCACACTACCCAAGTAACCTACAGATTCAGTGCAATTCTTATGAAAATACCAATAGCCTTTTTCACAGAACTAGAAAAAATAATCTTAAAATTTTTATGGAACCACGAAAGACCTCAAACAGGCAAAGCAATGTAAAGAAATAAAAACAAAGCTGGAGGTATCATACTACCAGATTTCAAGCTATACTACAAAGCTATAATAATCAAAACAGTTGGCACTTGCACAAAAACAGACATATGGATCAATATAACAACAGAAAATCCAGAAATAAACCAAGTTTATATGGCCCATTATTATACAACAAAAGAGACAAGAATATACAATGGGGAAAGACAGTCTCTTCAATAAATGGTGCTGGGAAAATTGGAAGCTACATGCAAATGAATGAGAATGGACCACACCACTTTCTTACAAAATATGTGAAAATAAAATGGATTAAAGTCCTAAATGTAAGATTTGAATCCATAAAACTTCTAAAAGAAAATCTAGGCAATAAATTCTTAGACACCAATATTAGCAATAGTTTTTGGATCTCTCCCCTTAGGCAAGACAAAAAAAACCCCAAAATAAACATATGAGACAAAAACAAATTAAAAAGCTCAGCACAGCAAAAAAAAAAAAGACTCATTAATAGAATGAAAAGGCAACCTGCTGAATGGAAGAAGATATTTGCAAGTGATGTATTGAATAAAGGATTAATAACTAAAAAATACAAAGACCTCATACAGCTTAATACCAGAAAACCCAAATAAGCCAATTAAAAAATGGGCGGAAAATCTGAATAGACATTTTTCTGAAAAGGACATAGAAATGGCCAACAGACATATGAAAATATGCTCAACATTGCTAGCCATCAAGGAAATGTAAATCAAAACTACAATAAGATATCATTTTATACCAACCAGAAAGGCTGTCATCAAAAAGATAACAAATAATAAGTATTGAAAAGGATGTGGACAAAAAGGAACCCTTGTACATTATTGGTAGGGATGTAAAATGATGCAGCCACTATGGAAAACAATCTGGAGGTTCCTCAAAAATTAAAACTAGAACTACTATATGATCCAGCAATTTCACTTCTTGGTATTTATCCACAGAAATGGAAAGAGTTATGCACTGCAATTTTTTCCTAGATACATCTCCTAGGGCAAAAGAAACAAAATAAAAAATGAACAAGTGGACTACACCAAACTAAAGAGCTTCTGTACAGTAAAGGACATCATCAGCAGAAAAAAAAGGCATCCTACAGTATGGGAGAATATATTCACAAATGACTTATCTGATAAAGGGTTAACATCCAAAATATATAAAGAACACATATGCCTGAACACCCAAAAAACAAATAACCCAATTAGTAATTAGGCAGAGGATCCGAACAGACACTTCTCCAAAGAAATACAAATGGCCAACAGGCCACGAAAAGATTTTCCACATTGCTAATCATCATGGAAATGCAAATCAAAACTACACTAGATATCACCTCATAACAGTTAGGATGGCCACTATGCAATAGACAAGAAATAACAAGTGCTGGTGAGGATGTGGAGAAACAGAAACCCTCCTACACTGTTGGTGAGAATGTAAATTGGTGCAACCACTGTGGAAATTAGCATGGAGGTTCTGCAAAAAACTAAAACTAAAAATACAGTAGGCACTAGTAATTCCTCTACTAGAAATATACCCAAAGAAAACAAAATCCCTCATTTGAAAAGATACATGAGCCCTGATGTTTATTGTCACAGTATTTGCAATAGTCAAGGTATGGAAGCAACCTAAGTGTCCATTAATAGACTAATGGAGAAAGAAGAGGTGGTACATATATGTAATGGAATATTATTCAGCCATAAAAGGGTAAGAAATCCTGCCATTTGCAACAAAATGGATGGATCTAGAAGGTATTATGATCAGTGAAATAAGCCAAGTGGAGAAAGACAAAGACCATATGATTTCATTTATCTGTGGAATATAGAACAAAGCAAAACAGAAGGAACAAAACAGCAGCAGACTCATAGACACTGAGAAGTGACTAGTGGTTACCAAGAGGGGAGGGGTTAGGTGGGGAGGGAAGGGGGAGGGGTATAAAGAGACACAATAATTCACAATCACAATATAAATTGATCATGGGCTGGTAGTACAGCATGGAGAATACAGTCAATGAATCTGTAACATCTTTCTGCATTGATAGATAGTAACTGCCCTAGAGGAGGCAAGGATTTGATAATGTAGGAAACTGCTGAACCACTGTGTGGTTTATTTGAAACCAACATAAGATTGTATATCAATGATATTTTAATAGAAAAAGATATATGCACCCTTATGTTCATTAAAGATTAATTATAATAGCCAAGATATGGAGGCAACCTGAATTTCCATTGTTAGATGAATGGATAAAAAAGAAGTGGTACAGATATATATAATGGAGTATTACCCATAGAAAAGAGTGAAATCTTGCCATTAGCAACAACATGGAGATACTGAGAGCTATTGTACTAAGTGAAATCAGTCAGACAAAGATAAATATTGTATGATATTACTTATATGTAGAATCTAAAAAACAAACAAGCAAAACAAAACAGAAACAGACTCATAAATACAGAGAACAAACTGATGATTGCCAGAGGAAAGGGGATGGCAGAAGAAGTGAATTAGATGAAGGAGATTAAGAGGGTTAAAATAAATAAGTGATGGTGATGAAAAGTATAGCATAGAAAATATAGCTAGTAACACAATAATTTTTTGTGATGACGGATGGTAAATAGACTTAATTGTGGTGACCATTTTGCAGTGTATATTATTGCCAAGCCACTTGTAAATCTGAAACTAATAGAATATTGTATGTCAGACTTCTGGGAAGATGGTGGCATGAGCAGGGCAGCAGAAATCTCCTCCCCAAAACATATATATTTGTGAAAATACAACAAACACAACTATTCCTAAAAGAGAGACCAGAAGATACAGTACAACAGTCAGGCTATAGCTACATCTGCGAGAACTCAGCGCCTCATGAAGCAGGTAAAATACAAAGCTGCGACCCGGTGGGACCCGAGCACTCCCCACCCCAGCGCACCGGCAGAGGAAAAGATTCAGAGCCGGGAGGAAGTGGAAGCACAGGTCCGCCAAATAACCAGACCGGGTGATCTGCGCTGGGAGCACTGACACACATTGCGTGGTGTATCGGAGATTATGGAAACAGAAGTGCAGGACCTGAGATGGAGACTGCAAGCGGATCCCCTCAGTCGGCTCCCCAAAACAAAAGAAAAGCACGTGTTTTTAAAAAAGTCTTAAAGAGACAAGGGCCCAACAGCAGAACCAAATCATCCCAGCGCACTTGGCCCAGTGGACTGGGAGTTTTGGGGAATTTTGGACCCCCTGGCTGGTGGCCGGGCATAGCAGCCGTGCCAAGGATCCCCACAGAGATCAGCAGCCTGCCATTCATTCCCCTAGCCTGGCGCAAAGGGTCTGGGAGCCTCCACTGCTGCAGAACCAGGGAGGAGAGGCATTGCCCACAGTGACCTCACAGAACCTACTCCCAGCTGGGGCGCAGCTAAGTGGGAAGAGCCCCAGAACCAGATTCGGAGGGCACCAAGGGGAACAGAATGCACCAAACGAGACTACAAACCCCTGCAGTACTATAAGCTAAGCTTAGGTGGCCTGCACCCAGGCAGTTTAGGGGATTATCCCAGAGACAGCCTCCTGGTGTGCTGGAAAAAAGCTCAGGCCCCTGAGAAGGGCAAGAAGAACAACAAGCAGGAAGGGACTTTGTTCTCCCAGCTGACACACATGGTGCCTACTAGCAACCACTTCTATCACCATGAAGACAGAGGAAAATATGGTACAGACAAAGATTAACCAGACAACCCCAGAGAAGGGGCCTGATGGGATAGACTTATACAATCTTCCTGAACAACAATTCAGAATAAAAGTCATAACCATGCTGATGGATCTACAGAGAAATATGCAAGAGCTAAGGGAGGAAGGGAGAAAAGACAATGCAAAAATCAGACAAGGGATCAACGGGCTTAGGAGCACACTGTATAAGGTGCAAGAGACTGTTAATGGAATAGAAATCAGAGAACAGGAATACACAGAAGCTGAGGCAGAGAGAGATAAAAGGATCTCTAGGAATGAAAGAATATTGAGAACTGTGTGACCAATCCAAATGGAACAGTATTTGCATTATAGGAGTACCAGAAGAAGAAGTGACAGAAAAAGGGATAGAAAGTGTCTTTGAAGAAACAATTGCTGAAAACTTCCCCAAGCTGGGGAAGGAAATAGTTTCTCAGTCCTTGGAAGCCCACAGATCCCCCAACACAAGGGACCCAAGGAAGACAACATCAAGACACATAATAATTAAAATGGCAAAGATCAAAGATAAGGACAGAGTATTAAATACAGCTAGAGAGAGAAAAAAGATCACCTTCAAAGGAAAACCCATCAGACTATCATCAGACTTCTCAACAGAAACCTTACAGGCCAGAAGAGAATGGCATGACATATTTAACATAATGATACAGAAGGACCTTGAACCAAGAATATTGTATCCAGCATGATTATCATATAAATATGAGGGAGGAATTAAACAATTCCCAGATGAGCGAAAGCTGAGGGAGTTTGCCTCCCATAAACCACCTCTACAGGATATCTTAAAGGGATTGCTCTAAATGGAAGCACTCCTAAGGATAAAAAGATGTCACCAGAGAAAATAAAATCATAGCAAAGAAAGCAGACCATCCAAATACTAACTAAAGGCAAAAAGTAAAATCAACTATCAACAAAACAGTCAAATGAAACGTAAAAGTGTACAGAATAAACACCTACTATATAGAGAATGGAGAAGAAAGAATAAGAAAGGAGAGAAATGAAGAATCATCAGACTGTGTTTATAATAACTTAAAAAGAAAGTTAAGTTATACTGTTAGATAGTAAACCCTTGAACCTTTGGTAACCATGGATCTAAAGCTAACAATGGCAATAAATACATATCTATCGACTATCACTCTAAATGTAAATGGACTGAAAGCACAAATGAAAAGACACAGAGTAATAGAATGGATAAAAAAGTAAGACCCATCTATATGCTGCTTACAAGAGACTCACCTCTAATCCAAAAATATACAAAGACTAAAGGTGAAAGGATGGAAAAAGATATTTCATGCAAACAACAGGAGAAAAAACAGGTGTTGCAGTACTTGTATCACACAAAATAGGCTTCAAAACGGAGAAAGTAGCAAGAGATAAAGAAGGACATTACATGTTGGGGGGGGGGCACGGAGAGGGCTGTACAACTCAGAGAAGACAAGTAGTGATTCTATAGCATCTCACTATGCTGATGGACAGTGACTGTAATGGGGTTGGTGGGGGGACCTGATGAAAGGGGTAGTTTAATAATGATAATATTGCACATATAATTGTAGACTAATGATACCAAAATAAATTATTTAAAAAAAGATTAAAAAAAAGAAGTACATTACATAATGATAAATGGGTCAGTCCCACAAGAAGATATAACCATTTTAAATACATATACACCCAACACAGGAGCACCAATATATGTGAAACAAATACTAACAGAATTAAAGGAGGAAATAGAAAGCAATGCATTCATTTTAGGAGACATCAACACATCACTCACTCCAAAGGACAGATCAACCAGACAGAAAGTAAGTAAAGACACAGAGGCACTGAACGACACACTAGAACAGATGGACCTAACAGACATCTAAAAAACTCTACACCCAAAAGCAGAAGGATACACATTCTTCTCAAGTGCACATGGAACGTTTTCCAGAATAGACCACATACTAGGCCACAAAAAGAACCTCAGTAAATTAAAACATATGGAAATTCAACCAACCAACTCCTCAGATCAAAAAGGCATAAAGCTAGAAATAAATTGTACAAAGAAAACAAAAAGGCTCACAAATGCATGGAGACTTAACAGCATGCTCCTAAATAATCAATGGATAAATGATCAATTAAAACAGAGATCAAACAATATATAGAGACTAATGACAGCAGTAACACAAAGCTGCAACTTCTGTGGGATGCAGAAAACAGTTCTAAGAGGAAAGTATATTGCAATCCAGGCCTATTTAGAGAAGGAAGAACAATCCCAAATGAATAGTCTAAAGACACAATTATTGAAATTGGAAAGAGAAGAACAAGTGAGGCCCAAAGTCACCAGAAGGAGGGACATAATAAAGATCAGAGAAGAAATAAATAAAATTGAGAAGAATACAATAGGAAAAAATCAATGAAATCAATAATTGGTTCTTTGAGAAAATAAACAAAATAGATAAACCCCTAGGGCAAACTTATTAAGAGAGAAAGAAAATCTACACACATAAACAGAATCAGAAATAAGAAAGGAAAAATCATTACAGACCCCACAGAAATACAAAGAATTATAAGAAAATACTATGAAAATCTATATGTTAACAAGCTGGAAAACCTAGAAGAAATGGGCAACTTCTTAGAAAAATACAACCTTCTAAGAATGACCAAGCAAGGAACAGAGAACCTAAACAGACCAATCACCAGCAACGAAATTGAATCGGAAATCAAAAAACTACCCAAGAACAAAACCCCTGGACCAGATGGATTCACCTCTGAATTTCACCAGACATATAGAGAAGAAATAATACCCATTCTCATTAAAGTTTTTTAAAAAATAGAAGAAGAGGGAATACTTCCAAACTCATTCTATGAAGCCAGCATCACTCTAATACCAAAAAAGGGCAAAGACCTCACCAGAAAAGAAAATTGCAGACCAATATCCCTGATGAGCATAGATGCAAAAATACTCAACAAAATATTAGCAAACCGAATTCAATAATACATCAAGAGGATCATACACCATGATCAAGTGGGATTCATCCAAGGGATGCAAGAATGGTACAACATTCGAAATTCCATCAACATCATCAACCACGTCAACAAAAAGAACAAAAACCACATGATGACCTCCATAGATGCTGAAAGGCATATGACAAAATTCAGCATCAATTAATGATTAAAACTCTCAAAAAATGGGTATAGAGGGCAAGTACCTCAACATCATAAAGGCCGTATATGACAAACCCACAGACAACATCATACTTACCAGTGAGAAGCTGAAAGCTTTTCATCTAAGTTCTGGAACAAGACAGGGATGCCCACTCTCTATACTGTTATTCAACATAGTACTGGAGGTCCTAGCCACGGCAATCAGACAAAACAGAGAAATACAAGGCATCCAGATTGGTAAAGAAGAAGTCAAATTGTCACTATTTGCAGATGACATGATATTGTACATAAAAACCCCCAAGGACTCCACTCAAAACTACTAGAATTAATATCTGAATTCAGCCAAGCTGCAGGATACAAAATTAACACACAGAAATCTGTTGCTTTCCTATACAGTAATGATGAACTAACAGAGAGAATCAGAAAAACAATTCCATTCACAATTGCATCAAAAAGAATAAAATACCTAGGAATAAACCTAACGGAGGAAGTGAAAGACCTGTACTCTGAAAACTACAAGACACTCTTAAGAGAAATTAAAGAGGACACTAACAAATGGAAATTCATCCCATGCTCTTGGCTAGGAAAAATAAATATTGTCAAAATGGCTATACTACCTAAAGCAATCAACAGATTCAATGCAATCCCTGTCAAAATACCAATAGCATTCTTCAATGAACTGGAACAAATAGTTCTAAAATTCACATAAACCACAAAAGACCCCAAATAGCCAAAACAATCCTGAGAAGGAGGAATAAAACAGGAGGAATTACCCTCCCTGACTTCAAGCTCTACTACAAAGCCACAGTAATCAAGACAATTTGGTATTGGCAGAAGAACAGACCCATAGACCAGTGGAACAGAATGGAAAATCCAGACATTAACCTAAACATATATGGTCAATTAATATTTGATAAAGGAGCCTTGGATATACAATGGGCAGATAACAACCTCTTCAGCAGCTGGTGTTGGCAAAACTAGACACCTACATGTAAGAGAATGAAACTGGACTACTGTCTAACCCCACACACAAAAGACAACTCAAAATGGATCAATGACCTGAATGTAAGTCATGAAACCATAAAACTATTAGAAGAGAAATTAGGCACAAATCTCTTGGACATAAACATGAGCAACTTCTTCATAAACATATCTCCCCGGGCAAGGGAAACTAAAGCAAAAATGAACAAGTGGGAGTATATCAAGCTGAAAAGCTTCTGTAAAGCAAAGGACACCATCAGTAGAACAAAAAGACTTCCTACAGTTTGGGAGAATATATTCAGAAATGACATGTCAGATAAGGGGTTGACATCCAAAATATATAAAGAACTCACGCACCTCAACAAATAAAAAGTAAATAATCCAACTAAGCAATGGGCAGAGGATATGAATAGAAACTTCTCCAAAGAAGAAATTCAGATGGCCAGCAGGCCCATTAAATGATGCTCCACATCGCTAATCATCAGAGAAATGCAAATTAAAACCACAATGAGATATCACCTCACACCAGTAAGGATGGCCGCCATCCAAAAAAAAACAACAATAAATGTTGGTGAGGATGTGGAGAAATTGGAACCCTCCTACACTGCTGGTGGAACTGCAAATTAGTAGAACCATTGTGGAAAGCAGTATGGAGGTTCCTCAAAAAACTTAAAATAGAAATACCATTTGACCCAGGAATTCCACTCCTAGGAATTTACCCCAAGAACCCAGCAGCCTGGTTTGAAAATGACATATGCACCCCTATGTTTATCACAGTGCTATTTACAATAGCCAAGAAATGGAAGCAACCTAAGTGTCCATCAGTAGATGAATGGATAAAGAAGATGTGGTACATATACACAATGGAATACTATTCAGCCATAAGAAGAAAATAAATCCTACCATTTGCAACAACATGGATGGAGCTAGAGGGTATTATGCTTAGTGAAATAAGCCAAGCCGAAAAAGACAAGTATCAAATGATTTCACTCATATGTGGAGCATAAGAGCAAAGAAAGAAAAACCTGAAGGAACAAAACAGCAGCAGATTCCCAGAACGCAAGAATGGACTAACAGTTACCAAAGGGAAAGGGACTGGGGAGGATGGGTGGGAAGGGAGGGACAAGGGTGAAAAAGGGGCACTACGATTAGCGATACAATTTTGGGGGGGCACGCGGAGGGCTGTACAACTCAGAGAAGACAAGTAGTGATTCTATAGCATCTCACTACGCTGATGGGCAGTGACTGTAATGGGGTTGGTGGGGGGGACCTGATGAAGGGGGTAGTTTAATAACCATCATGTTGCACATGCAATTGTAGATTAATGATACCAAAATAAAAGTAAAAAATATATATTGTATGTCAAGTATACTTCAATAAAGAAAAAAGAAACTATGCAAGTAAAGAATGGATGACTACCTGTCAGGTGTGCTGTGGTAGGAATTCCTTCATCAAAATAAAGGTTTCTTTTGTTTGAATCTAAGAGTCTTTCATACTCCCAAGTATCTTTGAATTTATAACATAGGTTTCTCAAAAAGCAGATAATGGGAAAACAACAGAAGAAGAAGAAAATGAATGCAAAATAAAAAATTGAAGGCACCAAAGCAAGCCATTCATTTAAAATGTCCCTGTACTTGGAGCTGGAAAATCATATCATCTTAGCTGAAAGATCATAGTTCAAGAGATGATTCAGTTCTCTGCTGTCTTAAATCTATGAATTAAAGTGAATTTACCAATCAAGGGCTATTTTTTTCTCTTTCTCTTTTTTTTTTGGTATCATTAATATATAATTACATGAGCAACATTGTGGTTACTAAATTCCCCCCATTTTCAAGTCCCCACCATATACCGCACTACAGTCACTGTCCATCAGCATAGTGAGATGCTATAGAGTCACTACTTGTCTCCTCTGTGCTATACTGCAACCAAGGGCTATTTATGTGTTTTATATATAACTACCATCATTATATTCCATAATTGTTTCATTAGCTGGTGAAGAAGGAAAGCTCCAATTTTATGTGATATCTTCTATACTAGATGTCTGTACATAATATTTCATTTAGCCTTTCTGTAACTGCCTTTTTATAGATGAAGAAAATTAGAATTAAAGTGGCTAAGCCAATTGTCTGAGGTCAGTTATGTTCCTGGGTTCCCATTTATCTGATTTACATGAGGACTTCTTTTTACCTAGCTGTGGCAGTCCGTGTATTGAGGGGTTTGGAATCACTATATGACACTGTAAGACAATAGTAACAAGTCATTCCAGATAGAGTTTCATATCTTTAAAATAAAATAAGTATAATTTTATGTAGAAACTAATGTATCTAATTGTGTTTTGAAGAAATACATGAAAATTATTATCTGTAAAATAATTTGACTTATTGATGAAAAGGCTCAAAAAAGGTGTGACCACAGTCAAAATTACCAACAGTTGCACATCTTTTAAGGAAACATTAATCATAATATCAAAACTTTTAAATCACTTTAAGTTGGAAAGGTCATATTTCTAGTTTATTATTCCCCAAATTGAATAAATTGACTTAATTCCCTCAATTTTAATTAAATTTTAGCTCACTAATAGTTCATTACTGACAAAATGAGTGTAATTTACTGTTTTATAGGGAAGAATAAAATATGCAAGTTTGTCTTCAGTGACAATATATTCTATTTAGTATTTGGATTTTATCTAATTTTTCAGTAATAATTTCTCTCAGACATTTAAAGCTTAATTCAACAAGAAACTCATTTGTGAGAGAAAATCATATTTTCTCTAAGGCCTTACTAGCTTATGGGGTGAATATATTATCCTATTTTTTAGCCATTTCATGATAGTCTGGGAACATTTCAACTTATTCCAGAAATAAAGACCATTTAATGAGGATCACCAAGACATGTCAACAAAATGGTCTAAAAGTGGTAATGTCTTGCTGTTTCCTGGAAGTCCCTTTTCCTGCTTCACATATTTCTCTTTGCCTTCGACCCTAGCTCTCTCTTTCTTTTATTTTTTATTTCCTTCTTTCTAATTCGATTTTGCCCACCTCTTGGGTGCTTTAGTTAGTAATTCTCTGGAAACAAGCTGTTTTGTTCATTTAATAGTCACTTTTGGCATTGTCCAAAACTTTTAATAAGACTTGGCAAATATTCCAGATTTTATACATACATAGAATTATATAAGTCATAATACTGTAAATTAGAACCTACTGAGCTAAGATACCACCACTTCCTAATTCTAACAGACAGACTATGGTCTGATACAGCATTGACGAGATGGAGAGAATGGAAGAGGCAGAACAGAACAATTCCACATCTCAGCAATGACTTTTGAAAGCAGGATAGACTATTTTGCTGACACCCTTAGAGAGAAAAAAATCCTGCATCTTAAAGGCATTTCATCATGTGTGGCATATCATACCACAGAGTAGTAATTGTTGACCACACTTTGCTTTATAAATATGGAAATAAATTCTATGGATTTAGTTTGTACATTATCATCATATGTGAAAACAAGATGACAGAGTGTGTGAATAGAAACATCTGAAATGGAGTCAGTAATGTCTAGAGGCCCTTCAATGGACCACTGGGGAAGCTGGTCTATGCATATCCACACCTGCATGGAGCATGAACTTTTAGACTGCCAGCCACAAGCAGCTACATTGTGTTGCAGTTCTCAGAATGAGGCTTATTCCACTGAACTGCAGCCTAGTAACCAGCAAAGTGACCTATCCTGTATAGACCAACTTACGCTCTTTTTGCATATGCTAATCATAATTCTTTCAGAACAACTTATGTAAGCCTGTGGTTTTTGCTTTCATAGATTCTGTCTTTTTCTACCCCTCTGGGAGCACATCTCAAGGTTTCTTCTGAATCTGTGTGTCCTGGATATGAATTCCTAAAGATGCCAAATAAACTTTTGGTTTACTTTGCAGCCTCAGCTCTTTCTTGTTCTACAGGTGTTAATCATAGCATAGTTAGCGCAACTGACATTTTCCCCACATAGTAGTAAGTTTTTTAAATGTCAGCTCTATAGTCAAAGCCTCCCACATCTTTACCTTTCAGTAGAATAAAATCCAAAGTCCTTCCTATGGCCTACTGTGATTGGTCATGATCTGGCCTGAGGGCCTCTCTGGGGTCACCTACCCCCATGCATCTCATCTCTGGCTACATGGGTCTCCTCGTTCGACTTCACACAGGGCAGCTACTCTCCTCCTCTTCAAGGCCACTGCAGAGCTGTTACCTCTGCCAGCATTCAGGTGGGCATCCATGTGGCTCCATTCACTATTTGTTTCAGTTCTTTGCTCAAATGTCACCTTCCCTGCTGGATCCCATCTCCTACCCTGCTTTTCTTTTCTCCAATATACTATATAGAATACAGCTATTAATTTTTTTTTTTGGTCTTCTTTCCATTATTTGAGTGTACACTTTTTGTTTTGTTCAAAAATGTATTCCTGGCACATAGAAGAGAACTGGCACAATGCAATATCTCAATAAATATTACTCTTGAGTGAAGAAATGCACAGTTAGTGTAATACAGTATTCAACTCACTTTAGGTATTCAGGCAGTATTTTGACTCCCTATTTAATGAGTCTAAGGTTGCTTATGTGATAATCATAGAAATTAAGCAGTTCCAAGTAGAAATGAATGAACCCCAGCCTCACATTCGTATCCCCTGATTGTAACCTGCATGCAGCTACTCATGAGAGTATTGGGACAATAAAGACTGGAGAGATAAGGGCAAATGTGAAAACATAAGAGGCACAAACACTCAGAGAATGTGCACTGCATTGCTGGATTGAAGAGCAAAGCATCAAGTATGTGCTGCTCTAAGCTTGTATGTTTTTAAAACTGCGTGTATCACACTACCCCACCATCCCTGGCCAGATCAAAAATAAAATTATCCTGCCCTTTGCAGTATGTACAATCTAGTCCAACAAATTTTTCCATATTTATGATTTAAAATTTTATCTAAAGTTAATCAAGTTCAGGTGTCCTAATCTCGATTCAGTAACTATGTCTTTCCCACAGCTCTTTCCAGCCCCTCACTGGTAAACCCCCCCTTTTTTTTCAGTTTGTGAATGGGAGAGAGTGAATGTGGCATTGGTGGTAAATGGATGGATCTGGCCACTCCTCATTTAGATATTCATTTGCTCCAAAGCGTTGGAAACCTTCAGAGGCTGAGGAACTCAAACTGTGTTCTCTCAGAGAAATCTGGAGCTGGCATATTAGAAGTATTTAGGTGCGCAGACAAGCCCTCCTTGCCTGCTGTTGGTCATCTTACAGAGACCTTCTCCTTCATGCCCATTCCCAGACCCAGAGCAGAGGTGTGCCCTGTAACCTCTGGGTGGGGTTGTCATTCAGAAAACTCAAGAAAAGAAGTGAGCACCATACCTGGATTTGGTAAGAAGTGAGGGAGAAGGGGAAAAGGAAAAATAAAACATTGAGTGTGACTGAATTTAGAAGCTAAAGGATGTAGTCTACCTAGTTCTCAAATGTGATCATCCTGTTTGACATTTCCAGCTTAGCCTTGGACAAGGGCACAATCAATAGTCTTGTCAAGAGGAGAGGGAAAGGTATCTTTACATCACCAAGTACATATATTAGTGCTACAGAAATCTCATCTTCTTCAGAGTATTCCCAATAAACTCTGCCACAAAATCAGTTGAGGGACTTTATTTATTTAGTGCCTACTATGTATCAAGCACTGTATTAAGTTTTACAGGAATTATCTCATTCAAACCTTAAGACAATCTGAGATAAATATTTTATTCCCATTTCACACATAAAACAGAGGCTCCAAGAAGCTTCATACCTTATTCAAGGTCATGTGGTAATAGGAACTTGATACACTTGCATATTCTCTTTCTCTCACCCAACCTCATTATTCTTACTATTCCCAATATATTTCAATGTTTCTGTGTTGTATCTTATCGTGTTCTAATATGTGCACAACATTTTATTGTGGCATCACTAACAGTGTCACCATGAAGTCAAAACCAACTCAGACATGGGCTGCAAGCTGACCAATGTAAGACTTTAAGTCAAGAGCATAGATGGGTGGGCAGCAGCCTCAATTCAGTTTGAAAGTCTTGTTTTGACAACACAGAGCTCTGTTTTGATTTCTTAATAAAAAATTTTAGGCAGGTTGTACATTTGTCAGTTTGAAGTTTCTAGCACTCCTTTCTGATTCATGCCCCCATCCCCACAATACCCTCAAACCCCCGCAGCTTTTGAAGGCATTTGAGTTTGGACCCTGTGATTAAGGTCAATCATAGATTTGTGGCAACTAGTAGTCCTTTGGACTGTCTAATTTGAAATCGTCTATTCCTACGGAAAAAATAAATTCTCATTTGAAAGGGAATTGAAGAAATAAAGACACATAGAAACTGTTCAAATAGAAGTATGGGTGGGGAGAATTCAGAATTAAAAACAAAATAGCTTCTTAAATAGGAAACCGAGTAAAAGTGAACACTATGCGAGCTGTCAAAGGTTAGTTCTGGATCCGAATCACAAATGTCAAAGGAAAGCAACACAATTAAAATAAAACTGGTTCTATGACTTTACCTTTGTTTAGGGTAAGCTATGAGGCACCCTAATATTTATATCCATTTCTTCGTGAGGGCTTAGATTCATGTGCAAGGGTAATTCAAATCTTCCAGGCAGATTAAACCAAACAGAAGTATACTCTGTCTAGAACTGTAGTGCCTCAAACCTGCTCACCAGCAATGGTTAACCTCTGACCCGCTAGGCTGAGGCAACTCTTCAGATGTTGACTATCAGTAGGCAGTAGATGAATCTGTGACAGAATCATTTGCTGAATAGTAGATTACTAGCCACTCCCCTCCTGTCTCCCTCCAACCTCACAGGACTTCTCAATTAGAGTCTCAAAGTGAGGCCTTGGGAATGTTTTTTAACCAGTGTAATCATGATTTTTTGATAACTCAAACTTGGAGACCACTGCCTTAAACTTAAACCATTGGTCTTCCTGCCTCATTTCATTTGACCTTGACCCCTGTTTTTCCTGGAAGTTTAGTTCTTATAGGATTTCTCTTACCGAACTGAATACCAGCATGCCTTCTGGCTGGCTCTCTTCTATCAAAGCCCAATCTCCAGCAAAACAAGGAGATTATATTTTGTAATTGCTTCTACTCTCCTTTCTCTGTCCTAGTATTGAAATAACTGACTGCCCTATTAAGTTGTCATGAACAGTGCTTATGAAACTAGAAGCTACAAAGCGGGTTGCTTTAAATAGCTAGTTATTCCCTATAAAATGGTGGAAGAAAACAATTTCCAAAGTAAACAAAGGCAAATAATTTAACAGATAAAATAGATCAGGCACAGACAATAGATAGTTTGCTTACCTCTGAGAAAACACAGCAACAACCACTTCTCTGGATTTTGTGCCTGCCAACCTTTACATCTTTATAAGAAGTAATTTATTTTATAGTTCAACAAGCCAAGTATTACATTATGTTTTCCCAGCTTTCCTACCAAGACCATAGAATAAATGTGCTGTTGGATTACCATGTATATATCCTTTTTAAATAGATTGAGAATATATGTAAATAATTTTGTCTCCTGAGCTTAGGCAGCATACAAAGACATTTAAGGATGTTCGCAGTAATGCAAAATTCATGACAATTCATTTGCTGTAATAGCAACTCTGAGTCACAATGAAGAATTGAGGACACATACAGGAAACAATTTTAGTAGGAGGACAACCTATGTGTATAAAATTTTTAAAATAACAAAGTTTTCAGTTAACTTCGGTTGCATAAGTGCTATGCCACCTAGGCAGCCAATTGTAAGGCAGGCCTCTCTGAGATCTGAAGAACACAGAGTTTGCTCAATATGGCATTTTGCAGAAGTCTCAGAATTGTGGAGAATCCCCAAAGGCAGTGGAAAAGTTCTTTTCTCAATGTCACATCCCATCAGAACATATACCATTCCTCATCAGTTGAACAAATACTAGTTCTCCAAACAAAACAACTGATAATGCTGTCGGGTAAATGGCAGAATTTCCAGAATCTCCTGCCTAAACTTAGCCCATTGACTTATCAATAGGCGTTTACCACTTCAGAGCCTTGAGGCCTCCAGAGTAACAAGTAGAGAGAAAATAGCTATTCTCTCATCCCCTCCATTCCTGGTACATAATTGATCTGATGTCTGCCATTCACCAAGGATCAGCCCATGGAGTTACTTCTGGAAGGGGCAGGCATGGGGAGGAGAGCATGAGCCACAGCCAGAGGAATCAGTCAGAGCCAAGCCTGGCTAGCAGCTGTAAGGAATACAAAACCTTTCTCCCAACCTATCCTTTCCCTTGACTTATTTCACTTTCATCAGTTTTGACTCACCCTGGGCTGGGAACACCCTAACCCTGTGAGCTACGAATGCTAAAGGACAACAGAATGTAGAGAAGCAAATATCTAATTTAAAGAATAACATTCAACCTTTTTACAGGGTAATTTGAAAAGAAATATCAAAATTTTCAATGCACGTACCTTGACTGTTAGAAATGTATTTGCATTAACAAATAACAAATTAAAGATGCACATAAAATGCTGCTTGTTGCAGCATTATTGCAAATAAAATCCTAAAAACATTTTAAGCTTTCACTGATACAAACTAGATGAAATAGACCATGGCAAATAATCTATCCTATGACCATAAAGAAAATAATAAAACAGTACTATATGTGTTAATTGGAATGAGATCCATGATATTTTGTCAAATTAAAAACTAAGTTACAAAATATTATTACATTATATTTATTTTACATTTGTCTATAAAATAATTTATGTATATGTATATAGTGCTTATATATGTATTGAACATTTCTGAAAAAATATATAAGATGCTGTCAATCATAATTATCTCTGAAGGTTGCAAATGGGGAATATGAAAGACTTGAGCACTTCCATTTACCACTTAATACTTTCTGTACTATTTTAGTACTTTTATTTTTTACTATTAGCCTATATTGACTTGAAATAAAATTAAAGATCAAAATCTTTAATAACACCCAGTTTGGGTAATAGTATAAAAATGCTCATATATTGTTACAGAAAGTGTTACTAGGTAATATTTCCAAGGGGGAAAATTTGGCAGTATATTTCAAAATTAAAATGTGTATGTTATTTGATCCAGAAATTCCTTCTCTAGAACTTATCCTCCATTTGTTCTGATACAAGCACAGGTTAGTGATTGCAGCATTATATATAAGAACAAAAATTGATATCTACCTAATTGTCCATCAATTGTACATCAATAAATGGATTGCTATGTAGTCGTTAAAAAGAATAAAAGAGCTCATCTGTGTATTATAATAAAATAATCACTAATATGTATTACTAGATATCAAACGCAGAATAAATGGAATGTTACCATTTGTGTTAATACAAAAAGTTATAAATACTTATATACTTCTAAATGTATAGAATAACTTTGAAAAGAAGTATTTAAAAAAATAGTAGTTTCCTCTCAAGAGATCTCCTAAAGAGAGGTGTGAAGGAGACTTAGTTTTACCGTATATCCTTTGTGCTTTCTGAATTGGGTACTATGTTTGTATTGCTTATTTTTAAAACTAATTCAAAATAATGTTAAAGTGTTTGACAAGGAAATTTAGATAGCAGCAACTGATTTTCCTTCCATTCAGAGAGCTAGATAACCTTTATTAATTTATTCAGCAAAAATTTATTAAAAACTTACAGTGTGCCAAGCACACATCTATGTCCTTAGCATGTCTCAGGTAATAAAACAAACAAACTCTCTGCACTTACGAGTTTATGTTTGGCATGGAGGGAGAAGGTGCAGGGCAGAGACTAACAATAACAGTAGATATAATAATGAATATGGTAGAAGTTGATAAGTAACATGGGGAAATAGTAGATTAGGTCAGAGGTATAGAAAAAGCAGAGGTCGAGGATGGGGAATAGGTTGCAATATTAAATACGGTGGCAGGGGATGCTTCATTAAGGTGAGATGAGAGCAAAGATTTGAAAAGGTAGAAATCTCAGTGGGTATCTAGGGAAAAGCCCTTCAGGCAAGAAGAATAGCTCAAGTGAAGACCTTGAGGTAGAAAGGTACCTGGTATGTTCAAGAGGCAAGAAGGTCAGTGGGGTTGGTGTGGAAAACTTGAGGAAGAAAGGAGTAGGGGATGAGAAAATAGAATTAACTGATTTCTCTTGTATGCTGTTATAAGAACTTCAGTTTTTACTCTGAGTGAAACAGACCATTGCAGAGTTTGAGCAGAGTTTGGCTTTGTTTACTTATCCAAGGATCACTCCAACCTCTGTGTTGAAAAACAGATTGTAGGGGAAAGGGTGGAAATGGAGAGATGTTGGAAGAGGCTACTGCAGAATGCAGGTGAGAGATAGTGTGGCTCAGGGAGCAGCAATGGTGATGGTGAGAAGTGACTGGATTTGAGTAATGCCTGCAGGATGGCCTGAGGGCTTGTATGGGAGGTGCGAGAGAGAAAAGCCAAGTATGATCCCAAAGTTCATCCAGTCCTTAAGCACAAACCCTTTGACACTTTCTCATCCATATCTTCATGTGACTTCTACAAAATCAGTGCAAGACGAAAAAGAAGGATCATAATAGAATGCTAGCTAACAAAAGGCTTACATTGTAAAAAAGACTGCCATGGGCTGTGTGTCCTCTGGAGGAAGGGTGCTTGCTGTTGCTTTTATTTTATTTTCTCTACAGTTGTCTGTTTTATTTTCACAAGGCCACAGTTATACTTGAGAATCTTCTTTAACGTATAT
The DNA here is from genome assembly GCA_032199065.1 of Smutsia gigantea. NCBI lineage: Eukaryota > Metazoa > Chordata > Mammalia > Pholidota > Manidae > Smutsia > Smutsia gigantea. The sequence goes on from JAVSCE010019035.1 coordinate 139,995, forward strand.
TCCTTCAGCATGTCTTATTTACTTTATGCAAAAAAAGTTACAAAGATGTATACAATTTTCCAAAAAAGAAATTTTGTTTCAACTATATCCTGGGTGAGAAAAATTCTGCCTAAATAATCTTGTGAGATCCACCTGCTGTTAAGCAGAGATATCTTCTTATGTTTTTTAATTGTCTATGCAACTTTTTCTTGCTTTCTGGCCACTTGTAACCCAAATAGCTCCTTCCCAGTGACTAAACCAAGAATATTCCTCCCATCAAGACAAAAATTGAAGAAAAATGACTAACTGTTTGTGACATTGATTTTGGTAATGGTTTCAAGGCTGTACAAGTAGGTCAGGACTCAACGGGTTGTATACTTTGAATGTGTGCATTTTCTGTATACCTCTATAGAGTTGTTTAAAAAAAGAAAAAGAGAATGAAAAGCTAACTGGATTATAGCCATGAATCTACTGACATAGAATCTGAGAATTGCTCTGCATTTATATTTTTGCAAAGGATTCCCCACTCCTTCAGGGATAAACATGCAAAGACTCACATTGTCCATTTTACTTGCCATTCTCCTACAGCAGGCCCAGGCTCATGTGGCCATTTTCCCAAGCACAAAAAGTCACTATGTGACTATATTTCAGAGCTTTCCCTTTGGTGACTGCATGAGATATGCACTGGGTACCTTAAATCCATGGAGAATGGAGCCTTTGGGATTTCTGCTTTGAAAATAAGATTTTATGAAGAAGTCTCCCTAGCAAGCTCCATGGAACAATGATAATATATGGGAACAACTGAAAAGATATGTCATATAGGAGAAAACCTTAATTCAAACACAATAGTCATTTGGTCAAAAATACAGATATTAACAAAGCACTCTCCATTTTTGTGGTTCAGAGCTATCAAATGGACTAATTTGTTTAAAAAAAAGTATGTGTCTTGTAAATATGCTGCACTTAAGGGTCCAAGTGTACCTATCTCTGTATCTGTATTATTATTTATGTTAAAGAAATTAGAAGTCTCTAATACTCTACCAATATCAAGTTACCCTTAAATAAGCCTTGTTACTGACACCTTAAAAAAATTTTTTTTTATTGAAGTCTGGTTGATATACAATCATATTAATTTCTAGTGTGCAACACATTGGCTCAACAGTTACTCATATTATTAAATCCTCACCCCAACTAGTACGCTTACTATCTGTCAACATAGGAAGATGTTACAGAAACATTGGCTATATTCTCCATACTGTACTACCATCTCTGTGACCAGCTTGCATTATGATTGAGAATTTTAGTTTCCCTCTATCACCTTCACCCTCTCCACTCACCCACCGCAACCCCTGCCCCATGGTAACCAAGAGTCACTTTTCAGGGTCTATGAGTCTACTGCTGTTTTGTTCCTTCTGTTTTGTTTTGTTTTTATATTCCACAAATGAGTGAAATCATATGGTCTTTGTCTTTCTCTGCCTGGCTTATTTCACTGAACATAATACCTTCTAGGTCCATCCATGTTGTTGCAATTGGCAGAATTCTATTTTTTTAATGACTAAATAATATTCCATTGTGTGTATGTACCACCTCTTCCTTATCCATTCATCTGTTGATGGACACTTAGGTTGCTTCATCATCTTGGCTATTGTAAATAATGCAGCAATAAACATAGGGGTGCATTTGTTTTTTTGAATCAGGGATTTTGTTTCTATTGGATAAATTCCTAAAAGTTGAATGCATGGGTCAAATGGTATTTCTGTTTTTACTTTTTTGAGGAACCTCCATACTGCTTCCCTCAGTGGCTGCACCAATTCATATTCCCACCGACAGTGCAGGATGGTTCACATTTCTCCATATCTCACAACACTTATTTCTTGTCTTTTGGATAGTGGCCATTATGACTGGTGTGAGGTGATATCTCATTGTGGTTTTAATTTGCATTTCCCTGATGATTAGCAATGTGGAACATCTTTTCATGTGTCTGTTAGCCATCTGTATTTCTTCTTTGGAGAAGTATCTGTTCAGGTCCTCCACCCATTTTTTAATCAGGTTATTATTATTTTTTTTTTTTGGTATTGTGGCATATGAGCTCTTTATACATTTTGGTTGTTAACACCTTATCAGATAAATTTTTTATGAATATATTCTCCCATACTGTACATTGCCTTTTTGTTCTTCTGATGGTGTCCTTTGCTGTACAGAAGCTTTTTAGTTTGGTATAGTCCCAATTGTTCATTTTTTATTTTGTTTTCCTTGCTCAAAGAAATGTATCCAGGAAAAAATTGCTCATATTTACACTCAAGAGATTTTTACCTATGTTTTTTTCTAAGAGTTTTATGGTTTCATGACTTACAGTCAGACCTTTGAGCCATTTCGAGTTTACTTTTGTGTGTGGAGTTCGGTAGTAATTCAGTTTCGTTCTCTTACATGTAGCTGTCCAGTTTTCCCAACACCAGTTATTAAAGAGGCTTTTTCTCCATTGTATATTCATTGCTCCTTTACCATATATTAATTGATAATATATGCATGGGTTTATATCTAGGCTCTCTATTCTGTTTCATTGATCTATGGGGTCAGTTCTTGTGCCAGCACAAAATTGTTTTAATTACTATTGCTTTATAGTATAGGTGGAAGTCAGGGAGCATCATATGTCCAGCTTTGTTCTTTCTCAGGATTGCTTGGTTACTAGGGGTCTTTTGTGGTTTCATATGATTTGGGGACTATTTGCTCTGGTTCATTGAAAAATTCCACTGGTGTTTTGATAGGGATTGCATTGAATCTGTAAATTGTTTTGGGAAGGATGGTCATTTTGACAATATTAATTCTTCTTATCCATGAACACAGGATAGTTTCCCATTTATTTGTGTCTTCCTTAATTTCTCTCATGAGTGCCCATAATTTTCAGATTATAAGTCTTTCACCTCTTTGGTTACATTTATTGCTAGGTAATTTATTCTTTTCGATGCAGTTGTAAATTGTTTGTTTCCCTGATTGCTGTTTCTGCTAGTTCGTTGTTAGTATATAGAGAATTCAACAGATTCCTGAGTAATTAATTTTGGATCCTGCAACTTTGCTGAATCCAGGGATTAGTTCTAAGAGATTTTTGGTGGAGTCCTTAGGGATATCTATGTAAAATATCATGTAATCTGCAAATAGTGACAGTTTTACTTCTTCCTTACAAATATGGATGCCTTTCATCTTTTTGTGTTGTTTGATTTCCATGCTAGGACCTCCAGTACTATGCTGAATAAAAGTGATGAAAGTGGACATCCTTGTCTTATCCTCATCTTAGCGGAAAAGCTTTCAGCATTTCACCATTAAGTATGTTAGCTGTGGGCTTGTCATATATGGCCGTTATTATGTTATGTTATGTATACTTTAAACCCATATTGTTGAGACTATTTATCATGAATGGATGTTGAATTTTGTCAGCATTTACTGAGCATCTACTGAAGTGATCATGTGGTTGTTATCCTTCTTTTCGTTAATGTGGTATATGATATTGATTGATTTACAAATATTACACCACCCTTGCTTCCCTGGAATAAGTCCCACTTGGTCATGATGGATGATCTTTTTAATGCATTTTTGCATTTGGTTTGCTAATATTTTTTTGCGGATTTTTCCATTGGTTTCAATTATTTTTTCATTACATATTGGTCTGTAATTTTCTTTTTTCATAGTGTCTTTGCCTGGTTTGGTATTAGAGTGACACTGGCCTTTTAGAATGAGTCTGGAAGTATTCTCTCCTCTTCTACTGTTTGGAATACTTTAAGAAGGATGAGTATTAGCTGTTCTTTAAATGTTGGGCAGAATTCAGCTGTGAAGCTATCCGGTCCTGGTGTTTTTCCTTCTTGGTAGTGTTTTGATTATCAATTCAATTTAATTACTGGTATTTGGTTTTTTCAGATTTTTTGTTTCTTCCTAGGTCAGTCTTAGAAGGTTGTATTTTTCTAGGAATTTGTCCATTTCTCCTAGGCTGTGCAAAGTATTGGTGTATAATTTTTCATGATATTCTCAATAATTCTTTGTATTTCTGTGGTATCCATTGTGACTATTCCTTCTTTGTTTTTGATCATGTTAATGTGTGTGCATTCTCTTTTTTTCTTGATAAGTCTGGCTCGGAGTTTATATTTTATTTTCTCAAAGAACCAGTTGTTTCCTTAATTTTTTCTTTTGTTTTATTCTTCTCTATTATTTATTTCTGCTCTGATCTTTATTATGTTCCTCCATCTACTAACTTTGATTTCATTTGTTCTTTTTCTAGTTTCTTTAATTGTGAGTTTTGTCTGTTTACTTGGGATAGTTCTTGTTTCTTGAGGTAGGCCTGTACTGGTATGTACTTCTCTATTAGAACAGCCTTTGTGGTGTCTCACAAATCTGGACTGCTGTTTCTGTTTTCATTTGTCCCATTTATTGCTTGATCTCTTTTTAATTTGATCATTGATCCATTGATTTTTAGGAGCATGTTGTTTAACCTCCATATGTTTGTTCGGGTTTTTTTTCTTTGTGTAATTTATTTCTGATTTCATACCATAGTGATCTAAAACCTACTTAATGCAATTTTAGTGTTTTTTAATTTATGGAGGCTCTTTTTGTGGCATAGTATGTGATCAATTCTGGAGAACACTCTCTGTACACTTGAGAAATATGTGCATCCTGCTACTTTTGGGTGGAGTGTTCTGTAGATGTCTATTAAACATATCTGAACTAATGTATTATCCAGTACCTCAGTTTTCTTATTTATTTTCTGTCTGTTTGATCTGTCTGTTGATGTGAGTGGTGTGTTCACATTTACTACAGTGAATGTGTTGTAATCTTTTTACAGTTTAATTCTATTAGTATTTGTTTTATATGTTTAGGTGCTACTAAGTTGGGTACATAGATATTTATAATGGTTATATACTCCTGTTGGACTAACCCCATTATCATTATGTAATGTCCTTCTTTGTCTGCTACTTTCTTTGTTTTGAAATCTATATTGTCTGCTAGAGTACTGATATCCTGCCCTTTGCTCCCTATTGTTTGTATGTCCATCCCTTCACTTTTAGTCTGTATAGGTTTTTGGATCTGAAATGAGCCTCCTGTAGGCAACACATAGATGGGTCTTGTTTCTTTATTCATTTTGCTGGCCTATGTGTTTTGATTGGTGCATTCAGTCCATTTACATTTAAGGTATTTATTGATAGGTATGTACTTATTGCCATTTTATTGTTTGCTAGTTGCTGGGTTTTCTTTAGGAGGGTTTTTTTTTTGGTATCATTAATCTACAGTTACATGTGCAACATTATGGTTACTAAACTCCCCACTTCATCAGGTCCTCCTCACTTACTGTTACAGTCACTGTCCATCAGCATAGTGAGATGATATAGAATCACTACTTGTCTTCTCTGAGAAGTACAGCCCTCCCTGTGGCCCCCCAACATTACATCTGCTGATCATAATGATCCTTTTTCCCCCTTGTCCTCCTTCCCACCAATCCTCCCCAGTCCCTTTCCCTTTGGTAACTGTTAGTCCATTCTTGGGTTCTGTGAGCCTGCTGCTGTTTTTTTCTTTCAGTGTTTTTCTTTGCTCTTATACTCCACATATGACTGAAATCATTTGATACTTGTCTTTTTCTGCATGGCTTATGTTACTGAGCATAATACACTCTAACACCATCCATGTGGTTGCAAATGTCTGGATTTATTTTCTTCTTATGGGTGAATAATATTCCATTGTGTATATGTACCACATCTTCTTTATCCATTCATCTACTGATGGACACAGGTTGCTCCCATTTCTTGGTTCTTGTAAATAGTGCTGTGATAAACATAGGGGTGCATATGTCTTTTTCAAACTGGGCTGCTGCATTCTTAGGGTAAATTCCTAGGAGTGGGAATACTGGGTCAAATGGTATTTCTATTTTGAGATTTTTGAGGAACCTCCATACTGCTTTCCACAATGGTTGAACTAATTTGCAGTCCCACCAGCAGTGTAGGAGGGTTCCCTTTTCTCCACATCCTCGCCAACATTTGTTGCGGTTTGTGTTTTGGATGTTGGCCATCCTCACTGGTGTGAGGTGATATCTCATTGTGATTTCAATTTGTATTTCTCTGATGATTAGCACTTTGGAGCATCTTTTCATGTGCCTGTTGGCCATCTGAATTTCTTCTTTGGAGAAGTATCTATTCATATACTCTGCCCATATTTTAACTGGATTATTTGCTTTTTGTTTGTTGAGGTGCATGAGTTCTTTATATATTTTGGATATCAACCCATTATCGGATATGTCATTTATGAATATATTCCCCGAAACTGTAGGATATCTTTTAGTTCTACTGATGGTGTCCTTTGCTGTACAGAAGCTTTTCATCTTGATATAGTCCCACTTGTTCATTTTTGCTTTTGTTTCCCTTGCCTGGGGAGATAAAAATAATGAAGCATTCGGTCATGTTTATGTCCAAGAGATTTTTGCCTATGTTTTATTCTAAGAGTTTTATGGTTTCATGACTTACATTCAGGTCTTTGATCCATTTTGAGTTTACTTTTGTATATGGGGTTAGACAGTAGTCCAGTTTCATTCTTTTACATGTAGCTGTCCAGTTTTTCCAACACCAGCTGCTGAAGAGGTTGTCATCTGCCGATTGTATATCTAAGGCTCCTTTATCAAATATTAATTGACTGTATATGTTTGAGTTAATGTTTGGATTTCCTATTCTGTTTCACCGGTATGTAGGTCTGTTCTTGTGCCAATACCAAATTGTCTTGATTACTGTAACTTTGTAGTAGAGCTTGAAGACTGGGAGCATAATTCCCCCTGTTTTATTCTTCCTTCTTAGGATTGATTTGGCTATTCACGGTCTTTTGTGGTTCCATATGAATTTTAGAATTATTTGTTCCAGTTCATTGAAGAAAGCTGTTGGTAGTTTGATAGGGATTGCATTGAATCTGTAGATTGCTGTAGGTAGTACAGCCATTTTGATAATATTTATTCTTCCTAGCCAAGAGCATGGGATAAATTTCCATTTGTTAGTGCCTCTTTAATTTCTTTTAGGAGTGTCTTGTGGTTTTCAGGGTATAGGTCTTTCACTTCCTTCGTTAGGTTTATTCCAAGGTATTTTATTCTTTTTGATGCAATTGTGAATGGAATTGTTTTTCTGATTTCTCTTTCAGCTAGTTCATCTTTAGTGTATAGGAAAGCAACAGGTTTCTGTATGTTAATTTTGTATCCTGCAACTTTGCTGAATTCAGATATTAGTTCTAGTAGTTTTGGAGTGGAGTCTTTAAGTTTTTTATGTACAATATCATGTCATCTGCAAATAGTGACAATTTGACTTTTCTTTACGCATCTGGATGCCTTGTTGGCCTTTGTTTTGTCTGATTGCTGTGGCTAGGACCTCCAGTACTATGTTGAATAACTGTGTGGAGAGTGAGCATCTCTGTCTTGTTCCCGATCTTAGATGAAAAGCTTTCAGCTTCTCATTGTTAAGTCTGATGTTGTCCGTGGGTTTGTCATTTATGGACATTATGATGTTGAGGTACTTGCCGTCTATACACATTTTTTTGAGAGTTTTAATCATGAATGGATGTTGAAGTTTGTCAAATGCTTTTTCAGCATCTATGGAGATGATCATGTGGTTTTTGTTCTTCTTTTTGTTGATGTGGTGGATGATGCTGATGGATTTTCAATGTTGTACCATCCTTGCATCCCTGGGATGAATCCCATTTGATTATGGTGTATGATCTTCTTGATGTATTTTTGAATTCTGTTTGATAGTATTTTGTTGAGTATTTTTGCATCTATATTCATCAGTGATATTGGTCTGCAATTTTCTTTTCTGGTGAGGTCTTTGAATGGTTTTGGTATTAGAGTGATGCTGGCTTCATAGAATGAGTTTGGATGTATTCCTTCCTCTTCTATTTTTTGGTAAATTATAATGAGAATGGGTATTATTTCTTTTCTATATGTCTGGTAAAATTCAGAGATGAAACCATCTGGCCCAGAGGATTTGTTCCTAGGTAGTTTTTTGATTACAGATTCAATTTCTTTCCTGGTAATTAGTCTGTTTAGGTTTTCTGTATCTTGCTTGGTCAGTCTTAGAAGGTTGTATTTTTCTAAGAAGTTGTCAATTTTTTCTAGGTTTTCCAGTTTGTTAGCATATAGATTTTCATAGCATTCTCCTATAATTCTTTGTATTTCTGTGGGGTCCATTGTGATTTTTCCCTTCTCATTTCTGATTCTGTTTATTTGTGTAAATTCTCTTTTTCTCTTAATAAGTATCACTAGGGGTTTATGTATTTTGTTTATTTTGTCAAAAAACCAGCTCTTGGTTTCACTGGGTTTTTTTTGTATTGTTTTATTCTTCTCAATTTTATTTATTTCTTCACTAATCTTTATTATGTCCCTCCTTCTGGTGACTTTGAGCCTCATTTTTTCTTCTTTTTCCTATTTCAATAATTGTGTCTTTAGTCTGTTCATTTGGGATTGTTCTTCCTTCTTTAAATAGGCCTGGATTGCAATATACTTTCCTCTTAGAACTGCCTTTGTTGTGTCCCTCAGAAGTTGTGACTTTGTGTTGTTTTTGTCATTTGTCTCCATGTATTGTTTGATCTCTGTTTTAATTTGGTCATTGACTCATTGATTATTTAGGAGCATGTTATTAAGTCTCCATGTATTTGTGAGCCTTTTTGTTTACCTTGTACAATTTATTTCTAGTTTTATACCTTTGTGATATGAGATGTTGGTTGGTAGAATTTCCATATTTTTGAAATTACTGAGGTTCCTTTTGTGGCCTAGTATGTGGTCTATTGTGTAAAATGTTCCATGTACACTTGAGAAGAATGTGTATCCTGCTACTTTTGGGTATAGAGTTCTGTAGATGTCTGTTAGGTCCATCTGTTCTAGTGTGTTGTTCAGAGCCTCTGTGTCTTTACTTATTTTCTGTCTGGTTAAACTGTCCTTTGGAGTGAGTGGTGTGTTGAAGTCTCCTAAAATGGATGCATTCCCTTCTATTTCCTCCTTTAATTCTGTTAGTATTTGTTTCACATATGTGGGCACTCCTGTGTTGCGTGTATATATATTTATAATGGTTATATCTTCTTGTTGGACTGACCCCTTTATCATTATATAATGTCTTTCTTTATCTCTTGCTAATTTCTTCATTTTGAAGTCTATTTTGTCCTATACAAGTACTGCAACACCTGCTTTTTTCTCCTTATTGTTTGCATGAAATATCTTTTTCCATCCCTTCACTTTTAGTCTGTGTATATCTTTTGGTTTGAGGTGAGTCTCTTGTAAGCAGCATATGGATGGGTCTTACTTTTTTATCCATTCTATTACTCTGTGTCTTTTGATTGGTGCATTCAGTCCATTTACATTTAGGGTGATTATCGATAGATATGTACTTATTGCCATTCTGGCTTTAGATTTGTGGTTACCAAATGTTCAATGGTAGCTTCCTTACTGTCTAACACTCTAACTTAACTCCCTTGTTAAGCTATTATAAACACAGTCTGATGATTCTTATTTCTCTCTTCTTCTTCTTCTCCATTCTTTATATACTAGGTATTTTATTCCGTACTCTTTTACATTTCCTTTGACTGTTTTTGTGGATAGTTGATTTTACTTTTTGCCTTTAGTTAGTATTTGGATGGCCTGCTTTATTTGCTATGACTTTATTTTCTCTGGTGACATCTTTTTTAGCCTTAGGAGTGCTTCCATCTAGAGCAGTCCCTTTAAGATATCCTGTAGAGGTGGTCTGTGGGAGGCAAATTTCCTCAGCTTTCACTTGCCTGGGAATTGTTTAATCACTCCCTCAAATTTAAGTGATAATCATGCTGGATACAGTATTCTTGGTTCAAGCCCCAAGTGTTTCATTACGTTAAGTATATCATGCCATTCTCTTCTTGCCTGTAAGGTTTCTGTTGAGAAGTCTGATGATAGTCTGATGGATTTTCCTCTGTAGGTGATCTTTTTTCTCTCTCTAGCTGCCTTTAATACTCTGTCCTTATCTTTATCTTTGCCATTTTAATTATAATATGTCTTGGTGCTGTCTTCCTTGGGTCCCTTGCATTGGGAGATCTGTGGGTTTCCATGGACTGCGAGACTATTTTCTTCCCTAGGTGGAAAAATTTTCAGCAATTATTTTTTCAAAGACACTTTCTATCCCTTTTTCTCTCTCTTCTTCCTCTGGTACTCCTATAATGTGAATATTGTTCCATTCGGATTGGTCACACAGTTCTATTAATGTTCTTTCATTCCTAGAGATCCTTTTATCTCTCTCTGCCTCAGCTTCTCTGTATTCCTGTTCTTTGATTTCTATTCCATGAACAGTCTCTTGCACCTCGTCCATTGTACTCTTAAGGCCTTCGATCGCTTGTCCGATTTCTGCATTGTCTATCCTCCCTTACTCCTTTAAATCTTGCATATTTCTCTGTGGGTCCATCAGCGTGATTATGACTTTTATTCTTAATTGTTTTTCAGGAAGACTGTGCAAGTCTATCCCATAACTCCCTCTCTCAGGGGTTTTCTGGGTCAACTTTGTCTGTACCATATTCCTCTGTCTTTTCATTGTGATAGAAGTGGTCGCTTGTAGGTGCCACGTGTGTCAGCAGGGAGAACAAAGTCCCTTCTGCTTGCTTTTCTCTTTACACTTCTCTGAGGCCTGAACTGGTTTGTCACACACCAGAAGGCAGTCTGTGCGATGATCCCCTGGGCTGCCTGTGTGCAGGGTCACCCTCAGCCTAGTCTATAGCACTGCTGGGGTTGAAGTCTTGATGGATACCTTCTGGTCCCTTTGGTGTTTTCCAGCTCTTGTTGTGGGTTCTGGGGTCCTTCCCGCTTAGCTGCATGCCAGCTGGGAGTGGATTCTGTGAGGTTGCTGTGGGCAGGGCTGCTCCTCCACTTTTCCACTGCAGTGGTGGACTCCAGACCCTTTGCAGTGCTGGCCAGGGGGTTGGTGGAACGAATGGCAGGCTGCTTATATCTGTGGTAAGCCGCAGCATGGCTTATTTGCCCGGCAACTAGACAGGGCGTCCGAAATTCCACAAGCCTCCCAGCTTGGTGGGCTGGGTGCACTGGGCAATTTAGTTCCGCTGTAGGGCCCTTGTCTCCTTAAGAGTTTAAAAAAAAATGCCTACTTTTCTTTTGTCCCAGGGAGCCAGCTGAGGGGACCTGCTTGCAGTCTCCATCTCAGAACCTGCCCTTCTGTTTCTCTAATCTCCAATACACAACACGATGTGTGTCTGTGCTCCCAGCACAGATCACCAGGGCTGGTTATTTGGTGGGCCTGTGCTTCCACTCCCTCCCAGTCTGAATCTTTTCCTCCTGCCAGTGTGCTGGGTTGGGGGAGTGCTTGGTTCCCGCCGGGTAGCAGCTTCGTATTTACCCGCTTCATGAGGTGCCGAGTTCTTGCAGGTGTAGCTGTAGCCGGGCTGTTGTACTGTATCTTCTGGTCTCTTTTTTAAGAATAGTTGTATTTGTTGTATTTTCACAAATATATATGGTTTTGGGAGGATATTTCCGCTGCACTGCTCATGCCGCCATCTTCCCAGAAAGGCTTCCTTCTGGTTGTTTTTATAACTCCTCTGTTCCTTTCTAACTCTCTTATACTCTTGTAATTTAATGCGTTTTCTTTAGTGTTGTGCTTGGATTTCTCCTTTTAAATTTTTCTTGCGTTTCTATTATGGACTTCAGGTTTATGGTTATCAAAGTATCAAGGATAACTTTCTGGCTATAAAACAGTCTATATTAAGTTGCTGATTGTTCTATTTCAAACACAATTTAAAAGTACATTTTTGGGGAAATGCAAATTAAACCACAATGAGATATCACCTCACACCAGTAAGGATGGCCACCATCCAAAAGACTAAGAACAACAAATGCTGGCTAGGATGCATAGAAAGGGGAACCCTCCTACACTGCTTGTGGGAAGGTAAGCTATTTCAACCATTGTGGAAAGCAATATGGAGGTTCCTTAAAAAACAAAAAATACAAATATATTTGACCAGGGAATCCCACTCCTTGGAATTTACATAAAGAATAACAGTTCTCAGATTCAAAAAGACACATGCAGACTTCAGGGAAGTGGAAGTACACCACGCGAAGTAACCAGCCCTGGTGATGTGCGCAGGAAGTGCTGACACACATCACGTGCAGTAGCAGAGATTGGAGACACAGAGGGTGCAGGATCTGAGTGGGGAATGCACAGGGCGCTTGCAGCCACCTCCTGCGAGGGGAAAAAAAAAAAAGTAAAGCGTGTGCTTTCTTCAGCGGTTTTAAAGAAACAGAAGCCTAACAGAGGGGCCAGATCACTCCAGCACACTCAGCCCAGCTGGCTGGGAGTCCTGGGGAGCTTCAGACCTCTTAACTGGTGACTGGGAAAGGGTAGCCGCACTTAGACTTCCACAGAGATCAACAGACTCACATTCATTCCCACCCTGGCCAGAGCTAAAAAGGGTCCTGCGGAGTGGTGGAGCAACAGCAACATCTACAGCATCCACACAGAATCTACACCTGGTGGGCATTTTTTTCTTTTTTCTTTTGGTTGTTTTGTTTTGCTTTTTTTTTAGTTTTCTTTGGTTTTTTGTTCTTTCTTCTCTTTATTTTTTCTCTTTCTTTTTCTTTCTTCTCTCTCTTTTTTTTTTAATCTTAAAGAGCCTAGCAGACATACATGGCAACTACTAGTGACCACTTCTATAGCCATGAAAGACAGAGGAATATGGTCCAGACTAAGATCAACCAGACAACCCAAGAGAGGGAGCCTGAAGGGATGGAAATGCACAGTCTTCCTGAAAAATAATTCAGAATACAAGTCATAACCATGCTGATGTATCTACAGAAAAATGTGCTAGAGCTGAGGGAGGAAGGTAGGGAAGTGAGGAAAGAAAATGCAGAAATCAGACAAGCGATCGACAGGCTTAACAGCAGACTGGATGAGGTGTAAGAGACTGTTAATGGAATAGAAATTAGACAACAGGAATACAGAGAAGCTGAGGCAGAGAGAGATAAAAGGATCTCAAGGAATGAAAGAATATTAAAAGAACTGTGTGACCAATCCAAATGGAACAATATTCACATTACAGGAGTACCAGAGGAAGAAGAGAGAGAAAAAGAGGTAGAAAGTGTCTTTGAAGAAATAATTGCTGAAAACTTCCCCATGTTTGGGAAGGAAATAGTCTCGCATTCCATGGAAGCCCACAGATCTCCCAACATAAGAGACCCAAGGAAGACAACACCAAGACACATAATAATTAAAATGGCAAAGATCAAAGATAAAGACAGAGTATTAAAGGCAGCTAGACAGAGGAAAAAGATCACCTACAAAGGAAAACCCATCAGACTATCATCAGACTTCTCAACAGAAAACTTACAGGCCATAAGAGAATGGCATGATATATTTAACGTAATGAAACAGAAGGGACTCAAACCAAGAATAGTTTATCCAGCACAATTATCATTTAAATATGATGGAGGGATTAAACAATTTCCAGACAAACGAAAGTTGCGTTTGCCTCTCATAAACCACCACTACAGGATATCTTAAATGGACTGCTCTAGAGGGAAGCACCCCTAACGCTAATAAGATGTCACCAGTGAACATAAAGTCATAGCAAAGAAAGCAGATCATCCAAATACTAACTAAAGGCAAAGAATAAAACACCTAGTATATAAAGAATGGAGGAGGAAGAATAAGAAGGGAGAGAAATAAAGAAACATCAGATGGTGTTTACAATAACTTAACAAGAAAGTTAAGTTAGATTGTTAGATAGTAAAGAAGCAACCATTGAACCTTTGGTAACCACGAATCTAAAGGCAGCAATGGCAACAAATACATATTTATCGATAATCACCCTAAATATAAATGGACTGAATGCACCAATCAAAAGACACAGAGTAACAGAATGGATAAAAAGCAGGACCCATCTATATGGTGCTTACAAGAAACTGACCTGAAATCAAAAAATATACACAGACTCAAAGTGAAGGGATGGAAAAAGATATTTCATGCAAACAAAAGGAGAAAAAAGCAGCTGTTGCAGTACTTGTATCAGACAAAATAGACTTAAAAATGAAGAAGGTAACAACAGATAAAGAAGGACATTACATAATGATAAAAGGGTCAGTCCAACAAGAAGATATAACCATTATAAATATATATGCATCCAACAGAGCAGCGCCAGCATAGGTGAAACAAATGCTAATAGAATTAAAGGAGTAAATAGACAGCAGTGCATTCATTTTAGGAGACTTCAACACACCACTCACTCCAAAGGACAGATCAACCAGACAGAGAATAAATAAAGACACAGAGGCACTGAGCAACACACAAGAACAGATGAACCTAACAGACATCTACAGAACTCTGCACCCAAAAGCAGCAGGATACACATTCTTCTCAAGTGCACATGGAACATTTTCCAGAATAGACCACAAACTAGGCCACAAAAAGAACCTCAATAAATTCAAAAATATTGAAATCCTACCGGCCAACTTCTCAAATCACAAAGGTATTAAACTAGAAATAAATTTTAGAAAGAAATAAAAAAGGCTCACAAATACATGGACACGTAACAACATTCTCTAATTAATCAGTGAGTTAAAGACCAAATGAAAACAGAAATCAAAGAGAATATGGAGACTAATGACAACAACAACACAAAGCCAAAACTTCTGTGGGACGCAGCAAAGGCAGTTCTAAGAGGAAAGTATATTGCAATCCAGGCCTATTTAAAGAAAGAAAAACACTTCCAAATGAATAGTCTAGAGACACAATTACTGAAATTGTAACAGGAAGAACAAATAAGGCCCAAAGTCACCAGAATGAGGGACATAATAAAGATCAGAGAAGAAATAAATAAATTGAGAAGAATAAAACAATGGAAAAAATCAATAAAACCAAGTGCTGGTCCTTTGAAAAAATATACAAAATAGATAAACCTCTAGCCAGACTCATTAAGAGAAAAAGAGAATCTACATACGTAAACAGAATCAGAAATGAGAAAGAAAAAATCACGACGGACCCCACAGAAATACAAAGAATTATAAGAGAATTTTATGAGAATCTATATGGTAACAAGCTGGAAAACATAGACGAAATGGACAACTTCGTAGAAAAATAAAACCTTCCAAGACAGACCAAGCAAGAAACAGAAAAACAAAACAGACCAATCACCAGCAATGAAATTGAATCGGTAATCAAAAAGTACCCAAAAACAAAACCACCGGACCAGATGGATTCACCTCTGAATTCTACCAGACATATAGAGAAGAAATAGATAATTCCTTAAAGTTTTTCAAAAAATTGAAAAGGAGGGATTACTTCCAAACTGATTCTATGAAGCCAGCATCACTCTAATACCAAAACCGGGCAAAGACCTCACCAAAAAAGAAAATTAACGACCAATATCCCTGATGAATGTAGATGCAAAAATACTCAACAAAATATTACGAAACCGAATTCAGAAATACATCAAGAGGATCATACACCATGATCAAGTAGGATTCATACAAGGGATGCAAGAATGGTACAACATTCGAAATTCCATCAACATCATCAACCACGTCAACAAAAAGAACAAAAACCACATGATGACCTCCATAGATGCTGAAAGGCATATGACAAAATTCAGCATCAATTAATGATTAAAACTCTCAAAAAATGGGTATAGAGGACAAGTACTTCAACATCATAAAGGCCATATATGACAGACTCACAGACAACATCATACTTAACCAGGAGAAGCTGAAAGCTTTTCATCTAAGATCGGGAACAAGACAGTGATGCCCACTCTCTCCACTGTTATTCTACTTAGTACTGCAGATTCTAGTCACGGCAATCAGACAAAACAAAGACACACAAGGCATCCAGATTGGTAAAGAAGAAGTCAAACTGTCAGTATTCGCAGATGACATGATGCTGTACATGAGAAACCCTAAAGACTGCACTCCAAAACTACTAGAACTAATATCAGAATTCAGCAAAGTTGTAGAATTTCAAAATTAACACACATAAATCTGTTGCTTTCCTATACACTAATGATGAACAAACAGAAAGAGAAATCAGAAAAACAATTCCATTCACAATTGCATCAAGAAGAATAAAGTACCTAGGAATAAACCTAACAAAGGAAGTGAAAGACCTGTGCTCTGAAAACTACAAGACACTCCTAAAGGAAATTAAAGAGGACACTAACAAATGGAAATGCATCCCATGCTCTTGGCTAGGAAGAATAAATATTGTCAAAATGGCTACACAACCTAAAGCAATCTACAGATTCAATGCAATCCCTATCAAACTACCAACAGTTTTCTTCAGTGAACTGGAACAAATAATTCAAAAATTCATATGGAACCACAAAATATCCCTTATAGCCAAAGCAATCCTGAGAAGGTGGAAAAAAACTGGGGGAATTACACTCCCTGATTTCAAGCTCTACTACAAAGCCACAGTAATCGAGACAATTTGGTACTGGCATAAAAACCGACCCACAGTCCAGGGGAACAGAATAGAAAATCCAAACATTAACCCAAACATATACAGTCAATTAATATTTGATAAAGGAGCCTTGGATATACAATGGGGAGATGACAGCCTCTTCAGCAGCAGGTGTTGGAAAATCTGGACAGCTACATGTAAGAGAATGAAACTGGACTACTGTCTAGCCCCATACACAAAGGTAAATTCAAGGTGGATCAACGACCTGAATGTAAGTCATGAAACCATAAAACTCTTAGAAAAAAACATAGGCAAAAATCCCTTAGACATAAACATGAGCGAATTCTTCATGAACATATCTCCCCAGACAAGGGAAACAAAAGCAAAAATGATCAAGTGGGACTATATCAAGATGAAAAGCTTCTGTACAGCAAAGGACACCATCAGTAGAACAAAAAGACATCCTACAGTATGGGAGAATATATTCATAAATGACATATCTGGTAAGGGGTTGACTTCCAAAATATATAAGGAACTCACAATCCTTAACAAACAAAAAGCAAAGAATCCAATTAAGAAATGGGCAGAGGACATGAATAGACACTTCTCCAAAGAAGAAATTCAGATGGCCAACAGGCACATGAAAAGATGCTCCATATCACTAATCATCAGAGAAATGCAGATTAAAACCACAATGAGATATCACCTCACATCAGTGAGGATGGCCAACATCCATAACACAAACAACAAATATTGGCGAGGATGTGGAGAAAATACACTGCTGGTGGGAATACAAATTAGTTCAACCATTGTGGAAAGCAGTATGGTGTTTCCTCAAAAAACTCAAAATAGAAATACCATTTGACCCAGGAATCCACACCTAGGAATTTACCCTAAGACTCCACCAGCCCAGTTTGAAAAAGACATATGCACCCCTATGTTTATTGCAGCACTATTTACAATAGCCAAGAAATGGAAGCAACCTAAGTGTCCATGAGTAGATGAATGGATAACGAAGATGTGGTACATACACACAGTGGAAAATTCTTCAGCCACAAGAAGAAAACAAATCCTACCATTTGCAACAACATGGATGGAGCTAGAAGGTGTTATGCTCAGTGACATAGCCATGCCGAAAAAGACAAGTATCAAATGATTTCACTCATATGTGGAGTATAAGAACAAAGAAAAAAAAACTGAAGGAAAAAAACAGCAGCAGACTTACAGAACCCAAGAACCGACTAATAGTTACCAAAGGGAAAGGGAGTGGGGTAGAGGGGTGGGAAGGGAGGGATAAGAGGGAAAAAGTGGCATTATGACTAGCAGTCGTAATGTTGAGGGGACACACGGAGGGCTGTACAACTCAGAGAAGACAAGTAGTGATTCTATATCATCCACTACGCTGATGGACAGTGAGTGTAATGGGGTTGGTGGGGGGGACCTCATGAAGGGGTAGCTTAATAACCATAATATTGCCCATGGAATTGTAGATTATTGATACCAAAATAAATTATATATATATATATATATAAAGAAATGTAAAAAAAATAGAATACCATTTGACCCAGGAATTCCACTCCTAGGAATTTACCCTAAGACTACAACAGCCTAGATTGAGAAATACATATGCACCCCTGTGTTTATCACAGCCCTATTTACAATAGCCAAGAAATGGAAGCAACCTAATTGTCCATCAGTAGATGAATGGATGAAGAAGAAGTGGTACATATACGCAATGGAATATTACTCAGCAATAAGAAGTTAACCAATCCTACCATTTGTAACAACATGGATGGAGCTAGAGGGTATTATGCTCAGTGAAATACGCCAAGCCGAAAAAGACAAGTACCAAATGATTTCACTCATATGTGGAGTATAAGAACTAAGAAAAAAAAAACTGAATGAACAAAACAGCAGCAGACTCACAGAACCCAATAACGGACTAATAGTTACCAAAGGGAAAGGGACTAGGGAAGGTGGGTGGGAAGGGAGGTATAAGAGGGAAAAAGGGGCATTATGATTAGCAGACCTCATGTTGGGGGGGCACGGGGATGGCTTTACAACTCAGAGAAGACAAGTAGTGATTCTATAGCATCTCACTATGCTGATGGACAGTGAGTGTAATGGGGTTGTTGGGGGGGACCTGATGAAGGGGTAGTTTAATAACCATAATACTGCACATGTAATTGTAGATTAATGATAGAAAAATAAATTATAAAAATATAAATATATAGAATACATTATGTATGATCAAAAAAAAAAGACATATGCACCCCTGTTTACTGCAGCACTTTTTACAATAGCTAAGAACAACAAATGCTGGCCAGGATGTGGAGAAAAGACAACCCTCCTACACTGCTGGTGGGAAGGTAAACTAGTTCAACCATTGTGGAAAGCAGTATGGAGGTTCCTCAAACAACTAAAAATACAAATACCATTTGACCCATGTATCCCACTCCTTGGAATTTACCCAAAGAATACAATTTCTCAGATTAAAAAAGACATGCACCCCTATGTTTATTGCAGCACTTTTTACAATAGCCAAGATATGGAAACCATCTAAGTGTCCATCAGTAGATGAATGGATAAAGAAGATGTGGTATATATACACTATAGAATACTATTCAGCTATAAGAAGGAAACAAATCCTGCCATTTTCAACAACATGGATGGAGCTGGAGGATATTATGCTCAGTGAAATAAGCCAGGTGGAGAAAGACAAGTGCCAAATTATTTTCCTCATTTGTGGAGTATAACAATGAAGCAAAACTGAAGGAATAAAATAGTAGCAGACTCAGAGACTCCATGAAGGAACTAGTGGTTACCAAAGGGGAGGGATGTGAGAGTGTGAGTGGGGAGGGAGGAAGAAGGGGATTGTGGGGTATTATGTTTATTACACATGGTGTGGGGAATCATTGGGACTGAATTGGGGTATGAGTGGGGATTTGATAATATGGTGAATGTAGTAACCACATTGTTTTTTCATGTGAAACCTTCATAAGAGTGTATATCAATAATATCTTAATAAAAATAAAATAAAATAAAAGTACTTTTTTCTTCTTTCTTTTCCATACTTTATGTACCAGATGTCATAATATGCACTTTTTGTGTACCCCTTGATTGATTTTGTGTACAGTTGGTTTTGCCACTTCTGTTTTAATTTGTACTTACTTTGTAATTAATTGGTGTACTACATTTACTGTGGGTTTATTTTCACTGGTGAAAACTGTTTAGCCTTAGGAACATTTCCATAGACAGCAGCCCCTGTAACTTACCCTGTAGTGCTGCTTTTGTTATTGTAAGTTCTTCAAGCCTTTGTTTATCTGGAAATTTTTAAACCCTGCTTCAATTTAATTGATAATCTTGATGGGTAGAGGATTCTTGGTTGACGGTCCTTCTGTTTCAGTACATCATATATGTCATGTCTCTCCCTCAGCCTGAAAGGTTTCTGTGGAAAAGTCTGCTCATAGCCTGATGGAGTTTCCCATATAAGCAATCTCTTTTCTCTCTCTGGCTGTTTTCAAGCTCTCTCCTTATCCTTAATCTTTGCCATTTTAATTATTATAGGTCTTTTTGTTGTCTTCCCAGGCTTCCTTTTGTTGAGGGGTCTCTGTGCTTCCAGTACCTGAGTGTCTATTTCCTTCTCCAGACTGGGGAAATTTTCAACAATTATTTCCTCAAAGACACTTTCTACCCCTTTGTTTCTCTCTTCTTCTGGCACACCTATTATGTAAATATTATTTTGTTTGGATTGGTCATACAGCTCTCCTATCCTTCTTTCATTTCTAGAGATATCTTTTTTCTCTCTGTTCCTCAGCTTTGTTGTGTTCCTGTTCTATAAATTCCATCTCATTGACTGTCTCCTCTACTTGCAGCAATCTATTATTCATTCCCTCAGTTGTATGTTTCATTTCAGTTATTGTGTTCCTCAGCTCTGTGTGGCTCTTTGTCAACTCTTCTATCTTTTATTTTTGAAGTCCTCCCATAGATCTTCAATAATTTTCTGCAAATCAATGAGCATATTTATGACTTTTACTTTGAATTTTTGTCCAAAGATTGGTGATCTCCATGTCATTTCACCCTGTTACTAATGTATAGTCCTGTAGTTTTCTTTGATACATATTCTTTTACATCCTCATTTTGGCAGTGTTTCTGTTTCTTCCTTTGTATTAGATGGATCTGCTATGCTTCCTGGCCTAGAGAGAAATAGCTTTATGAAGGTGTCCTGTGAGGCCAAAACTCAAAACTCTTTACTCTCTAGTGTTTGGTTCTACTTTGCAGGAGCCCCAGTTTCTGTTGGTGTGCAGAAA
Source organism: Smutsia gigantea (assembly GCA_032199065.1). NCBI lineage: Eukaryota > Metazoa > Chordata > Mammalia > Pholidota > Manidae > Smutsia > Smutsia gigantea. The sequence continues at coordinate 160,702 of JAVSCE010019035.1, forward strand.
GAGAAACTCCATGGAATAATTGGACTTTGGCCCCACCAGATTGGAGAGTGTTTGTTAACAACAGACATGGCATGCAGCTGAGGCATCAGAAGCCCACACCTTAGAAGAAAGGATCATGCCTAGTGAAATCTACTCTACGCATGCATAAGAAAGCCTAAAACCAAGGTCCAACAAGAACTTCAGAAAAGACAGATTTCAGATGTTGAGCCCTTCCAGTTTAGAGAAAATAACTTAACCTTTCCCCAAAAAATGCAATAGCAAAGCACAAAATAAAGTCTAGGTATATTAAAATATTCAGTAAATGAACTGTCTTCTAAAATAGAGTCAATATATTTCAAAATATAAGAGAATCCAGAACCTGAAAAAATATTTCCCATTCATATTCAATCCAAAAAGCTCTGACATAGAAAGAAGAAAGAATATGTTGTCATAGTAAAACTTTTTAGAAAAGCAGTCAATAGAAGCCAAATCTAAGATGGCTTAGATATTGGGCTTAGAAAACAAAGATTCTGGGTTATTACAAACAAGTTCAAAAAATGAAAAGAATGCATGTTCATACAAGTATAGGGAAAAAAGGGTCATACTTTAATGAGTGAACAGAGAACTCAACTGCTAAGCGGAAATTATAAAAAGAACCAAAATGAATTTCCATAACTGAAAAGTATAATAACTAAAGTAAGCAAAGTTGGGAAGTTGGGTAAGCAGTATAAGGTGAGTTCATGCAGAAGTAAAACATTGTAAGGCATGATAAAGTATGAAAACTGGGTCTGGAGTTAACTTTTTTCTTTCCTAACAAATGTAGTCTAGAATGGAAATTTTAAAAAATATTTACTTAAGACATTTCTTTATTAGGCTTCAGTGTAAACTCTAGGATGCATCCATTTTAAAACTTTTGGAAAGACCACTTGGGTTTACCAGGAGAAGATGAAAATGTCCAAATTAAAGAGAAACCCCACCATAAAATTAAGGTGAAATGAGTACCTATATATATTAAATATTAAAATGCTAGCTGGTAAAATCTTCCCCCCAAAATTCACTATATGAAAAATAATAAAAATCTTTATATTTTTGATAAAAATTGCACAACCAGGAACTTATTCTAAGAAGTTGAGTGAAGATGTGCAAAAATATTTAAATCCACAATCGGGGTTTTATTCATAACCATAGCATTACTTTTAGTAGGAAAAAAAATGGAAAACAACTATGGAATGGAGTAACAAATCAGGGTATATGTATATGATGCAACACTATACGGTATTTTTAAATGATGCTTCTTAATGGTGCTTCTTGTTGACAAAGAATATCCGTCACATATTGGGTTTTATATTTTCTTAAAGGCACTTCCACATTTTCACATCTCTGAAATTGAGATTATGTTATAATCAATGGCATCCTATAGTTACTATCAGTAGCCTTTTTTCTTTTTAGTGATATATAAAATAATGCTGCAACACAATAAATGATTTCTTAGATTAAATGAAATATAGTGGTGTCAGTCTGAAACTAATGTGTTATATTTCAACTATACTTCAGTTTAAAAAAGAAATGTAGTGGTATTAAATTTTAAAAATTTTTCTCTAAATTATTCAGCATGATTTCTTATGACACAGGCAGAGGCAGCATCATATCAGGAATAAGAGTACAGTCCCTGGAGCACCCTGCCTTGGTCCAAACACCACCTCAGCAGTTACAGGCTATGTGACACTGCACAAGTTTCTTAACCTGATGTGCCTTAGTTTCCCCAAAATTAATAGAGATTATGATAATAACATGTCATAGGTTTGTTCTGATGATTAAAATTTTTAGAACAGCATTTGGTGCATAGGATACATTCCATAAATAAGAGGGCTATTTTAACACATAAAACACATATATGCATGGAAAAAAACTGTAAGAAAAGCTATTCGCTGTGATTATCTAGGAGTGTATGATTTCTGGTCATTTTTATTTGCTTTCCAGGGTTTTCTAAATTGTCTGCAATAAATGTGTATTAGTCATATAATTAGAAAAATAATATTCTAAGATAAAGTAAAACCCATTAAAGAATCTTTGAATAATATTAAAAATGCATATGGTATAATAGTTATATAAGAAAAGCATATAGTATCTTGAATTAAAAGTTACAAGGGAGCAAAAAACTAAGAAAACATCTCAGAATAGTATGATTTATATCAACTTTTAAAAAATACTTCTCTATATGTTTCTTTTAAAAACCTTCTACAATAACTACATACTGTTTTATAGTTTAAAATAAGGAATACCATTTTTATATTAAATATGAAACACTTTTGAAGTAGGAAGTGGAGCCTTTAAGACAACCTGGGTAACAGAATATGGACAAGACTTGCCTATGCTTGTGTCATTAAAGCATGTATCTCATTACCCTTAAGTTTGTTTTCTTCTACCATCCCTGTGGCCTGGACCCACCCTTGGTGCAGCTGCCGCATGATGAGTGCTCTGAACTCCCTACCTGTTCACCTACTGACTGCCTGTGGAATGGCTGAACTATAATCTAAATCTGCATAGGACTTTGAATTTAGCTGAATTCTACTGCTTGAGAATTATCATGATTTTATTGCTCTTGCCTATCGTATGTTACTAGACTGGTTACAATGCTGCAGTTCTCTCACACAGGGGCCATTGCAGAACATGGGCAATGGATAGATTGTGAGGCTAGATTTCTGGAGGGGTGGGCTGTGGGCAAAACTGCAATATTTCCAGAACCTCTCACCTGGTCTTAATGCATCTCTATATCAATAGGTGTTTCCAAGGGGTGGAGAGAAGTAGCCATCTCGGTATCAATAGGTAATAACAAGGGAAAGCAAGGGCATATCTGGACCAGAGAGGTTGGGTGGAGTCCCTGCTTCTGCAGTTGGGTCACAAGAGACACAGGAAAACAAAAGTGGACGACTGTTTGTAAGAAATAAAGGGGTTTCGAGGAGAGGGGCTCAAGATGGTGGAGTGAGTAGGGCAGCAGAAATCTCCTCCCAAAACCATATATATTTTTGAAAATACAACAAATACAACTACTCCTAAAAGAGAGGCCAGAAGATACAGTACAATAGCCAGGCTACGTCTACATCTGCAAGAACTCAGCACCTCATGAAAAGGGTAAGATACAAAGCCGTGACCTGGCAGGACCCGAGCACTCCCCACACCCCAGCTCACCAGCAGGAGGAAAAGAATCAGAGCGGGGAGGGAGTGGAAGCACAGGACTGCTAAATAACCAGCCCTAGTAATCTACACTGGGAGCACAGATACACTTTGCATGGTGTACTGGATATTAGAAAAACGGAAAAGTAAAACCCGAGACAGAGACTGCAGGTGGGTCCCCAAAGCTGGGCTCCCCTGGGACAAAAGAAAAGTGGGTGCTTTTTAAAAGTCTTAAAGGGACAAGGGCTTATCAGCTGGACAAAATCATCCCAGCCCTGAAGCCCCTTATGGCATAAGCAGCCTGTCATTCATTACCCCCAGCTGGCAATGCAGCCAGAGCTGTGGAGCAGCCAGGGAACAGCCCCACCCACAGCAACTACACAGAGTCTTCTCCAAGTGTGCAGCCAACTGGGACAGACACAGAGGCTGCTGTTGGCACGCAACTGCCGGGTACATACAGAGAAACCCGGAGCAAGGTCCAGAAGGCACAAAGGGGTGCCTTTCTCATAGGAGAACACACCCAGTGTGTCTGCATCCCACTGTAGGGCCCCAGGCTATCCAGAGGGCTGCCCCACCCACAGCAGCTCAAGGGATTATCCCAGAGATTGCTCCCAGTGTGCAGGTAAATGGCACAGGCAGCAGAAGCTGGAGCAAGGGTCCAGAAGAAATGAAGGGGTGCCGTTCTTGCAGGAGAACAACCCGGTGCAGCCACAATCCCTGCAGAGCTGCAGGCTTTCCCAAGGGCCTCCTCACCCACAGAAGCTCAGGGGATTATCCCAGAGTCTGCTCCCAGTGTGCGGGTAACCAACAAAGGCAGCAGAGAAGGGCAAGGCAATCAGCAAGCAGTAAGACACATGGTTCTCCCATCTGACACATGTGCCACACACCTGCGACCACTTCTATCACCATGAGAAGGCAGAAGAATCTGGCCCAGTCAAAATTCACTCAGACAACCCTAGAGAGAGGGCCTGGTGGAATAGATATAAACAATCTTCCTGAAAAAGAATTCAGAATAACAGTCATAACCATGCTGATGGACCTGAAGAGAAATATGTAAGAGCTAAAGGATGAAGTCCAGAGGGAGATAACAGAAATGAAACAATCAATAGAAGGTCTTAAGAGCAGACTGGACAAGGTGCAAGAGACCATTAGTGGAATAGAAATTTGAGAAAAGGAATACAGAGAAGCTGAGGCAGAGAGAAACAAAAGGATCTCTAGCACTGAAAGAATATTAAGAGAACTGTGTGACCATCCAAATAGAACAATATTCGCATTATAGAAGTACCAGAAGAAGAAGAGAGAGAAAAATGGAGAGAAAGTGTCTTTGAAAAAATAATTGCTGAAAACTTCCCCAAGCTAGGGAACAAAATAGTCGCTCAGACCATGGAAGCCCACAGATCTCCCAACACAAGGGATCCAAGGAAGACAATACCAAGGCATATAATTAAAATAGCAAAGATCAAAGACAAGGATAGAGCATTGAAGACAGCCAGAGAGAGAAAAAAGATCACCTACAAAGGAAAACCCATCAGGCTATAATCAGACTTCTCAGCAGAAACCTTACAAGCCAGAAGAGAATGGCATGATTTATTCAAAGCAAAGAAACAGAAGGGCCTTGAACCAAGAGTACTGTATCCAGTAAGATTATCATTTAAATTTGAAGGAGGGATTAAACAATTCCCAGACAAAAAAATGTTGAGGGATTTTGCCTCCCACAAACAACCTCTACAGGATATTTTAAAGGGACTGCTCTAGATGGAAGCACTCCTCAGGCTAAATAGATGTCACCAGAGAAAATAAAATCACAGCAAAGAAAGAAGACCAACCAATTACTAACTAAAGGCAAAAAAGTAAAATCAACTATCCACAAAAGCAGTCAAAGGAAACACAAAAGAGTACAGAATAAAACACCTAACATATAAAGAATGGAGGAGGAAGAACAAGAAGGGAGAGGAATAAAGAATCATCAGACTGTGTTTATAATAGCTTAATAAGAGAGTTAAGTTAGATGGTTAGATAGTAAAGAAGCCACCCCTGAACCTTTGGTAACCACGAATGCAAAGCCTGCAATGGCAATAAGTACATATCTTTCGATTATCACCCTAAATTTAAATGGACTGAATGCACCAATCAAAAGACACAGAGTAACAGAACAGATAAAAACGCAAGATCCATCTATATGCTGCTTACAAGAGACTTATCTGAAACCCAAAGACATACACAGACTAAAAGTGAAGGGATGGTAAAATATATTTCATGCAAACAGTAGGGGGGAAAAAGCAGGTGTTGCAGTACTTGTATCAGACAAAATAGACTTCAAAACAAAGACAGTAACAAAAGATAAAGAAGGACATTACATAATGATAAAGGGGTTAGTCCAACAAGAGGATATAACCATATATATATCTATACACCCAATACAGGAGCACCGGCCTATGTGAAACAAATACTAACAGAATTAAAGAAAGAAATAGAATGCAATGTATACATTCTAGGAGACTGCAAAACACCACTCACTCCAAAAGACAGATCAACCAGACAGAAAATAAGTAAGGACACAGAGGCACAGAACAACACATTAGAACACATGGACCTAACAGACATCTACAGAACTCTACACCCAAAAGCAGCAGAATACACATTCTTCTCAAATGCACTGGAACATTTTCCAGAATAGACCACATACTAGGCCATAAAAAGAGCCTCAGTAAATTTTAAAAGATTGAAATTCTACCAACCAACTTCTCAGATCACAAAGGTATAAAACTAGAGATAAATTCTGCAAAGAAAACAAAAAGGCTCACAAACACATGGAGGCTTAACAACATTCTCCTAAATAATCAATGACCAAGTTAAAACAGAGATCAAACAATATATGGAGGCACATGAAAATAACAGCACAAAACCCCAACTTCTGTGGGATGCAGTGAAGGCAGTTCTAAGAGGAAAGTATACAGCAATACAGGCCTATTTAAAGAATGAAGAACAATCCCAAATGTCACAATTATTGAAACTGGAAAAAGAAGAACAAAGGAGGCCCAAAGTCAGCAGAAGGAGAGACATAATAAAGATCAGAGAAGAAATAAATAAATTTGAGAAGAACAAAACAATAGAATGAATCAATGAAAGCAGGAGCTGGTTCTTTGAGAAAATAAACAAAATAGATAAACCCCTAGCCAGACTTATAAAGAAAAAAAGAGAATTTACACACATAAACAGTATAAGAAATGAGAAAGGAAAAATCACGACAGACCACACAGAAATGCAAAGAATTATTAGAGAATACTATGAAAATCTATATGCTAACAAACAGGATAACCTAGAAGAAATGTACAACTTCCTGGAAAAATACAACCTTCCAAGACTGACAAAGGAAGAAACAGAAAATCTAAACAGACAATTACCAGGAACGAAATTGAATCAGTCATCCAAAAAGTACCCAAGAACAAAACACCCAGGCAAGATGGATTCACCACTGAATTTGATCACACATATAGAGAAGACACATACCCATTGTACTTAAAATTTTCCAAAAAATAGTAGAGGAGGAAATACTTCCAAATTCATTCTGTGAAGCCAGCATCACTTTAATACCAAAACCAGGCAAATATCACACAAAAAAAGAAAATTACAGACCAATATCCCTGATGAACATAGATGCAAAAATATGCAAGAAAATATTAGCAAACCAAATTCAAAAACACATCGAGAGGATCATACACCATGTTCAAGTGGGATTCATCCCAGGGATGCAAGGATGGTACAACATTTGAAAATCCATCAACATCATCAACTACATCAGCAAAAAGAAGGAGAAAAACCACATGATCATTTACATAGTTGCAGAAAAAGCATTAGACAAAAGCCAACATCCATTCATGATAAATACTCTCAGCAAAATGGGTATAGAGGGCAAGTACCTCAACATCATAAACGCCATATATGACAAACCCACAGCCACCATCATACTTAACAGTGATAAGCTGAAAGCTTTTCACCTAAGATGAGGTACAACATTGATGCCCACTCTCCCCACTGTTATTCAACATAGTACTAGAGGTCTTAGCCAGGGCAATCAGACAAAACAAATAAATACAAGGCATCCAGATTGGCAAAGAAAAGTCAAACTGTCACTATTTGCACATGACATGATATTGTACATAAAACCCTAAGGACTTCACTCCAAAACTACTAGAAGTTATATCTGAATTCAGCAAAGTTGCAGGACACAAAATTAATACACAGAAATCTGTTGCTTTCCTATACAATAATGATGAACTTGCAGAAAGAGAAATCAGGAAAACAATTCCTTTCACAATTGCATCGAAAAGAATAAAATACCTGGGAATAAACCGAACAAAGGAAGTGAAAGACCTATACCTTGAAAACAACAAGACACTCCTAAGGGAAATTAAAGAGGACACTAACAAAAGGAAATTCATCCCATGCTCTTGACGAGAAAGAATAAATATTGTCAAAATGGCTATACTACCTAAAGCAGTCTACAGATTCAATGCAATCCCTATCAAAATACCAACAGCATTCTTCAAGGAACTGGAACAAATAGTTCTAAAATTCATATGGAATCACAAAAGACCCCAAATAGCCAAAGCAATCCTGAGAAGGAAGAATAAAACAGGGGGAATTACACTCCCAGACTTCAAGCTCTACTACGAAGCCACAGCAATGAAGACAATTTGGTTTTGGCACAAAAACAGACCCACAGACCAGTGGAACTGAATAGAAAATCTAGGCATAAACCAAAACAAATACAGTCAATTAATATATGACAAAGGAGCCCTGGATATACAATGGGGAGGTGACAGCCTCTTCAGCAGCTGGTGCTGTTAATACTGGACAGCCACATGTAAGAGAATGAAACTGGATTACTGTCTAACCCCATACACAAAAGTAAACTCGAAATTGATCAAGGACCTAAGTGTAAGTCATGAAACCATAAAACTCTTAGAAGACAACATAGGCAAAAATATCCTGAATATAAGCATGAGCGACTTCTTCCTGAACGCATCTCCTCGAGCAAAGAAAACAAAAGCAAAAATGAACTCATGGGACTACATCACACTAAAAAGCTTCTGTATGGCAAAGGACACCATCAACAGAACAAAAAGGCATTCTACCGTATGGGAGAATATATTTGTAAAGGACATATCTGACAAGGGGTTAACATCCAAAATATATAAAGTACTTACAGTCCTCTACACCCAAAAAGCAAATCACCCGATTAAAAAATGGGCAGAGGGTATGAAGAGACAATCCTCCAATGAGGAAATTCAGATGGCCAGCAGACACATGAAAAGATGCTCCACATCACTAATCATCAGGGAAATGTAAATTAAAACCACAATGAGATATCACCTCACACCAGTAAAGATGGCCAACATCCAAAAGACTAAGAACAACAAATGCTGGCGAGGATGAGGTGAAAGGGGATCCCTCCTACACTACTGGTGGGAATGTAAGCCAGTTCAACCATTGTGGAAAGCAATATGGAGGTTCCTCAAAAAACTAAAAATACAAATACCATTTGACCCAGAAATCCCACTCCTTGGAATTTACCCAAAGAATACAAGTTCTAAGATTCAAAAAGACATATGCACCCCTATGTTTATTGCAGCACTTTTTACAGTAGCCAAGAAATGGAAGCAACCTAAGTGTCCATCCAAGATGAATGGATAAAGAAGAGGTGGTATATATACACAATGGAATACTATTCAGCCATAAGAAGGAAAGAAATCCTGCCATTTGCAACAACATGGATGGAGCCAGAGGATATTATGCTCAGTGAAATAAGCCAGGCGGAGAAAGACAAGTGCCAAATTATTTCCCTCATTTGTGGAGCATAACAATGAAGCAAAACTAAAGGAACAAAATAATAGCAGACTCAGAGATGCCAAGAAGGAACTAATGGTTACCAAGAGGGAGGGGTGTGGGAGGGTGGGTGGAGGGGCAGAGAAGGGATTGTGGGATATTGTGTTTAGTACACATGGTGTGGGGCATCACGGGGAAAACAGTGTAGCACAGAGAAGGCAAACAGTGAATCTGTGTCATCTTACTACACTGATGGACAGTGACTGAATTGGAGTATGGGTGGGGACTTGATAATATGGGTAAATGTAGTAACCACATTGTTTTTTCATGTGAAACCTTCATAAGAGTGTATATCAATAATACCTTAATAAAAAAAAGAAAAAAAAAACAAGAAAGGAGAAGTTGAGTACACTTCTCTAAGCATCCAAGTTCATGCAGGCAGTCAAGTACAAGACTAGGGATTCTAGCCAAGGTTTTAGGTCAGTGATATTTCATAAGTCCTCATGAGGTTGGACTAAGAGCTGTGCATGGATATGGTTATAATTTGCTTTAAATACAATGGCAAACCAGGGGAGGAGTGGTCTTCATCAAGGAACTCTGAAGGCCCAAATAGATAGATACTGCAGCATTTGCCAGAAATATATCAGTGCAAAGAATAAGGCTTTTACCTTCACTTAATTTTGTAGTGAAAATGGGAGTAACTGAAAACTTACACTATCACAGGAATGTATGCTGGAGCAGCTGGAGAGGTGATGATCAGATTCTGACTTGTCACTAAAAATCTCAATAATAAAAACAAAACCACTCTTCATCCAATGACAAGGAATAACTCTCTAAATCGACTTATCAGGTATTATTGTAAAATTAAATATTTTAGACCATGACTGCAAAGAATAAATGAATGCTTCCAATACACATGACATGATCATTATAATGAAAATAAATTTGAACATTAAATGAAGAGATTTCTTTTGGAAATGTTAGTCACCTTCTTTGTCAGTTATATGTGATTAAAAAGATAGCTTTAGTATTAAAATAACCAATAGTATCTTCAGTTATCTTTCTTCCCTGTAGATTCATTGTCAAGCTCTTTGATTGATCCAGAACTGCCTGGCATATAGAAGGCACTGAAAAAAATTTGTTGGGATGAATGAATAAATTGTTTTCTAGGCCAATAAAACAACCACCAAAGACTCTCTTGATCTGCCAAATGACACACTCAAGAAGATGCATTTATCCAAATCCCCACCTAGAAGGGCTGACAGTATTGCACCCTGCTGCCTTTTTGGCATCAAAATATCTTTCCCCAATGTGGCAAAGTTGAAAACAGTAAAAATTGTTGCCCTTGGTCAGCTTACATACATTTAAAACTGGGTTCCCAAAAGTTCCAGCACTCTGGCCCTGTCAGATGGGATTGCTCTTATTCAATTCAGCACCACTTCCTGAAATTGTTTGATTTAATGCAATGGCAGCTATCTGGCAAGCTACTTGAAATAATCCTTTTATATGAAAACAAACATGACTATAATAGGGAGTGAGATATTTTTATTTATTTTTCAAAATAAAGCTTGATCTTTCAAAGACCTTTTTTTTCTTCGCATTTTTATTGCTATTATTAATATACAATTACATGAGCAACATTATGGTTACTAGACTCCCCCTATTATCAAGTACCCACCACATATCCCATTGCAGTCACTGTCCATCAGTGTAGTAGGATGTTATAGAATCACTACTTATCTTCTCTGTGTTATACTGCCTTTCCTGTATACCCCACCCCACCCCCACCCCCGCTACATTATGTGTGCTAATTATAAGAGTCCTTTTTCCCCCTTATCCCTCACATCCCACCCATCTTCCCCAGTCCCTTTTCCTTTGGTAACTGTTAGTCCGTTCTTGGGTTCTGTGAGTCTGCTGCTGTTTTGTTCCTTCATTTTTTTCTTTGTTCTCATACTCCACAGATAAGTGATACTTGTCTTTCTCTGCCTGGCTTATTTCACTGAGCATAATACCCTCTGGCTCCATCCATGTTGTTGCAAATGGTAGGATTTGTTTTCTTCTTATGGTGAATAATATTCCATTGTGTATATGTACCACATCTTCTTTACCCATTCATCTACTGATGGACACTTAGGTTGCTTCCATTTCTTGGCTATTGTAAATAGGGCTGTGATAAACATAGGGGGTGCATATGTCATTTTCAAACCGGGCTGCTGGGTTCTTGGGGTAAATTCCTAGGAGTGGAATTCCTGGGTCAAATGGTATTTCTATTTTAAGTTTTTTGAGGAACCTCCATACTGCTTTCCACAATGGTTCTACTAATTTGCAGTCCCACCAGCAGTGTAGGAGGGTTCCAATTTCTCCACATCCTCACCAACATTTATTGTTGTTTGTCTTATGGATGGCGGCCATCCTTACTGGTGTGAGGTGATATCTCATTGTGGTTTTAATTTGCTTTTCTCTGATGACTAGTGATGTGGAGCATCCCTTCATGTGCCTGTTGGCCATATGAATTTATTCATTGGAGAAGTGTCTGTTCAGCTTCTCTGCCCATTTTTTAATTGGCTTATTTGATTTTCATTTGTTCAGGTGCATGAGTTCTTTATATAATTTGGATGTCAACCCCTTATGGGATATGTCATTTATGAACATATTCTCCCATACTATAAGATGTCTTTTTGTTCTACTGAAGGTGTCCTTTGCTGTAAGGAAGGTTTTTAGTTTGATATAGTCCCATTTGTTCATTTTTGCTTTTGTTTCCCTTGCCTGGGGACATATGTTCATGAAGAAGTTGCTCATGTTTATGTCCAAGAGATTTTTGCCTATATTTTATTCTAAGAGTTTAATGGTTTCATGAGTTTCATTCAGGACCTTGATCATTTTGAGTTTACTTTTGTGTATGGTGTTAGACAGTAATCCAGTTTCATTCTCTTACATGTAGCTGTCCAGTTTTGCCAACATCAGCTGTTGAAGAGGCTGTCATTTCCCCATTGTATATCCATGGCTCCTATATCATATACTAGTTGATCAGACATGCTTGGGTTTATATCTGGGATCTGTATTCTGTTCCACTGGTCTATGGATCTGTTCTTGTGCCAGTACCAAATGGTCTTCATTACTGTAGCTTTGTAGTAGAGCTTGGAGTCAGGGAGCATATTTCCCCCACTTTATTCTTCCTGATCAGGATTGCTTTGGCTATTCGGGGTCTTTTGTGGTTCCATATGAATTTTAGAACTATTTGCTCTAGTTCATTGAAGAATGCTCTAGGTATTTTGATAGGGATTGCATTGAATCTGTATATTGCTATAGGCAGGATGGCAATTTTGACAATATTAATTCTTCCTAGCCAAGAGCATGGGATGAATTTCCATTTATTAGTGTCCTCTTTAATTTCTCTTATGAGTGTCTTGTAGTTTTCAGGGTATAGGTCTTTCACTTCCTTAGGTTTATTCCTAGGTATTTTATTTGTTTGTATGCAATTGTGAATGAATTGTTTTCCTGTTTTCTCTTTCTGCTAGTTCATCGTTAGTGTATAGGAATGGAACAGATTTCTGTGTATTAATTTTGTATCCTGCAACTTTTCTGAATTCAGATATTAGATCTAATAGTTTTGGAGTGGATTCTTTAGGATTTTTTATGTACAATATAATGTCATCTGCAAACAGACACAGTTTGAGTTCTTCCTTGCCAATCTGGTTGCATTATATTTCTTTGTGTTGACTGACTGCCATTTGCAGGGACGCCAGAGCCATGTTGACTAAAAGTCGGGAGAGTGGGCATCCCTATCTTGTTCCTGATCTTAGATGAAAAGCTTTTAGCTTCTCACTGTTAAGTATGATGTTAGCTGTGGGTTTGTTGTATATGTTCTTTATGACACTGAGGTACTTGCCGTCTATACCCATTTTGTGGAGAGTTTTAATCATGAATGGATGCTGAATTTTGTCAAATGCTTTTTCAGCATCTATGGAGATGATCATGTGGTTTTGTTCTTCTTTTTGTTGATGTGGTGCATGTTGATGGATTTTCGAATGTTGTACCATCCTTGCATCCCTGGAATAAATCATACTCGATCATGATTGATGATCTTTTTGATATGTTTTTGAATTTGGTTTACTAATATTTTGTTGAGTATTTTTGCATCTATGTTCATCAGGGATATTGGTCTGTAATTTTCTTTTTTTCTGGCGTTTTTGCCTGGTTTTGGTATTAGAGTGATGTTGGCCTCATAGAATGAGTTAGGGAGTATTCCCTCCTCTTTTACTTTTTGGGAAATTTTAAAGAGAATGGGTATTAGTTCATCACTAAATGTTTTATAAAACTCAGCAGTGAAACCATCTGGTCCAGGAGTTTTGTGGTTAGGTAGTTTTTTGACCACCAATTCTATTTCTTTGCTGGTAATTGGTCTATTCAGATTTTCTGTTTCTTCCTTGGTGAGCCTTGGAAGGTTGTATTTTTCTAGAAAATTGTCCATTTCTTCTAGGTTATCCAGTTTGTTAGCATATAATTTTTCATAGTATTCTCCTATAATTCTTTGTATTTCTGTGGTGTCCATAGTGATTTTTCCTTTCTCATTTCTGATTCTGTTTATGTGAGTAGACTATTTTTCTTGATAAGTCTGTCTAGGGGTTTATCTATTTTGTTTATTTTCTCAAAGAACCAGCTCCTGCTTTCATTGATTCTTTCTATTGTTTTATTCTTCTAGATTTTATTTATTTCTGTTTTAATCTTTATTATGTCCCTCATTCTACTGACTCTGGGCCTCATTTCTTCTTCCTTTTCTAGTTTTGTTATTTGTGAGTTTAGACTGTTCTTTTGGGATTGTTCTTCTTTCCTGAGGTAGGCCTGTATTGCAATGTATTTCCCTCTTCGCACAGCCTTCACTGCGTCCCACAGATTTTGTGGTGTTAAATTACTGTTGTCATTTTCTCCATATATTGCTTGATCTCTGTTTTAATTTTGTCATTGATCCATTGATTATTTAGGAGCATGTTATTAAGCCTCCATGTGTTTGTGGGCTTTTTCATTTTCTTTGTGTAATTTATTTCTAGTTTCATACATTTGTGATCTGAGAAACTTGTTGGTACAATTTCAGTCTTTTTTAATTTACTGGGGATCTTTTTGTGGTCTAATATATAATCTATTCCTGAAAATGTTCCATTTGCACTTGAGAAGAATGTGTGTCCTGTTGCTTTTGGATGGAGTGTTATGTAGATGTCCATTAGGTCCAACTGTTCTTATATGTTGTTCAGTGCCTCTGTCTCTTTACTTATTTTCTGTATGGTTGATCTGTCCTTTGGAGTGAGTGGTGTGTTGAAATCTCCTAAAATGAATGCACTGCATTTTATTTCCCCTTTTAATTCTGTTAGTATTTGTTTCACATATGTTGGTGATCCTGTGTTGGGTGCATAGATATTTATAATAGTTGTATCCTCTTGTTGGACTGACCCTTTTATCATTAGGTAATGTTGTTCTTTGTCTCTTGTGACTTTATTTGTTTTGAAGTCTATTTTGTCTGATACAATTACTGCAACTCCTGCTTTTTTCTCACTATTAGTTGCATTAAATATCTTTTCCATCCCTTTATTTTCAGTCTGTGTATGTCTTTGGGTTTGAAGTGAGTCTCTTGTAGGCAGCATATAGATGGGTCTTATTTTTTTATCCATTCAGTAACTCTATGTCTTTTGATTGGTGCATTCAGACCATTTACATTTAGGGTGATTATCAATAGGTATGTACTTATTGCCATTGCAGGCTTTAGATTCTTGGTTACCAAAGGTTCAAGGTCAATTCCCTTACTATCTAACAGTCTAATTTAACTTACTTTGTATAATATTACAAACACAACCTAAAGGTTCTTTTCTTTTTCCTCCTCCTCCATTCTTTGTATGTTATGAATCATATTCTGTACTCTTTTTCTTCCCTTGGGTGACATATTTTTAGCCTTAGAAATACTTCCCTCTGTAGGAGTCCCTCCAAAATGCACTGTAGAGGTGGTTTGTGGGAGGTAAATTCTCTCAGCTTTTGCTTATCTTAAATTGTTTAAGGCCTCCTTCAAATTTAAATGATAACCTTGCCGGATAAAGTATTCTTGGTTCAAAGCCCTTCTGCTTCATTACATTAAATATATCATGCCTCTCCCTTCTGGTCTGTAAGGTTTCTGTTGAGAAGTCTGATGAAAGCCTGATGAGTTTTCCTTTCTTTGTGATGTTTTTTTCTCTCTCTAGCTGATTTTAAAAGTCTGTCTTTATCCTTGATCTTTGCCATTTTAATTATTATATGTCTTGATGTTTACGTCCTTGGGTCCCTTGTGTTGGGAGGTCTGTGCACCTCCATGGCTTGAGAGACTATCTCCTTCCCCGGACTGGGGAAGTTTTCAGCAATTACCTCCTCAGTGACACTTTCTAATCCTTTTTCTCTCTCTTCTTCTTCCATTACCCCTAAAATGTGAATGTTATTTGCGTTTGGATTGGTCACAGAGTTCTCTCAATATTCTTTCATTCTTAGAGATCCTTTTCTCTTTCTGTGCCTCAGCTTCTTTGTATTCCTTTTCTCTAATTTCTATTCCATTTACCGTCTCTTCTACTACATCTAATCTGCTTTTAAATCCCTCCATTTTATGTTTCATTTCAGATATGGAATTTCTTAATGATTGAATCTCCAACTTAAATTCGTTCCTGATTTGAATAATTTCCATACCTCCATAAGCATGTTTATAATTTTTATTTTGAATTCTCTCTCAGGAAGATTGGTGAGTTCGGTTTCATTTGGCCCTCTTTGTGGGGTTTGTGAGATTTTGGTCTGAACCATGTTCTTTTGTCATTTCATATTTCTTTGTATTGTCTACTAGTGGGCAGAAACTCCAGTCTCTGGAACTGCTCAGTCCCTAGAGTGAGGTTGGTGGTCATAGGGGAGCTGAGTTGGTGCCTGGAAGAATGAAAGATCTGTTTCCTGATTCCCGTCTGCAGTGCCTGTCTCCAGTGTCAGAGCCAGTGGGCCAAGCACACAGGTGTAAACCTCTGTGCTTTGCGTGTCTAGCTGTTATAGGCGGGGCCTCCCTCTGGCTGGCCTGACACCTGCACAGTGACTAACGGTTTGGGAGCAGATGCCCCAGGCCAGAAGGAAGGCTTGGCCGGCTGTGTGTCACAGTGGAGGGTCTCAGAGCTGAGTTGGCAGCCAGGGGGATGGAGTATCTGAAGCTCCCCAAAGTTCCCAACCAGCTGGGCAGAGTGCGCCCATACAACCTTTTCTAGCTCTCCCTTCTCCCCTGCAGCAAGCTTCGTGCAAACCCCGCCCCTTCAGCAGCCCTCTTGCTGCTAGGAAGCCTCTTAGACTGCCTGCCTTTCCTCTGACACAGAGTGGCTGGGTGTGGATCCCATCCTCCACAAGTGGCCGGAATGTTGAGTTCTCACACACTCTGCCTGTCTGAGCTCCCCAACGTCCAGAGCACCACACACTATAGGATTGTGCTCACAAAGATGTCCAGTGCTGGGTGTTCAGCAGTCTCAGTCTTCCACCCCTTCCCCATTTCTCTTCCTTCCGCCTGTGAGCTGGGGTGGGGGAAGGCCTGGGTCCCCCCAGATTAAGGCTTTCCTATGTTACACTGTTTGGCGAGGTCTGCTCTGTTCGTGAGGTCTGTTTGCAGTCTCGTTCAGCCTTCTTTGTTGTTGCTGTTTTAAGGTTAGTTGTATTAATTAACTATATTTTTGTACTGTTTATGATTTTGGGAGGAGGTCTCCTCTCACGCCACCATCTTGAATTCCTGATTTATCGATCTTTCAAAGAATTTTAAAACTTTCACCTTGACATGTGGGAAGGGTGCAATGCTATGATTCTCCCAGGTTACATGTTTGCCCCCCTCTTCTCTCACTAGAGACTCCTGAATGGAAATGCTTGAGAGTTTGCAACAGAATCTCACATCTGTCTCACCATCTTGGTCTCTCTCTCTTACACAAACACACCTCTCTTCCAGATTCTCACCTGGGTGTCTGAATTTCTGCATCTTCATTCTTTCTGCTTCTGCAGCCCCCCTTCAGTGATGTTTGCTGAGTCCATAGTACATTTGGGTGACATTTCTTGCAGAAGTTTCAGTTGAAAAGAGAAAAATATATTCTGCAATGTCTTTCCTTTCAACATAAATAGTTTTATTGTGTCCATGATAGAAAGAGAATAGCTGTATATTCTTAAATGTTAGAGCAGGATTAATGAATAGGAGAAAGTCTTTGAGGAAAATATTAGTAGCTCTATCAGACAAAATGCTAGTGTCTAAGCATATCTATGAAAACAATATGGAGGCAGCTTTCTGATCTTTGATCCTAAAATTGCAACGTCAGCTGAATCACAGACTAAGGCCCCACACGTGACCCTCGCCCCTTCCCACATTGTATTGGCGGCGGCCCTCAGGCTCCCTTCTTTCTCCTCTCATCTCCTTCATTTGTTCCCTCAGCTGCCATTCCCACAGCTCCTTTTGCCTTCACAGCTCTGGCTGTTCAAATTTTGTCATTAGTCCAAAGAAAATAACTAAAATATGGTGAAAGTGGAGAGTAAAATG
The DNA here is from genome assembly GCA_032199065.1 of Smutsia gigantea. NCBI lineage: Eukaryota > Metazoa > Chordata > Mammalia > Pholidota > Manidae > Smutsia > Smutsia gigantea. The sequence continues at coordinate 178,232 of JAVSCE010019035.1, forward strand.
AAAATAAGTTCTGGAGACCACTACAAGGTAGAACCCTTTAAAAAGAATGCAAGTCATATCCACAGAGGCAGGGGGAAAACAGTATTAAGTGATGTTATGGAAACAGGAACCAAAGATGTTTGAGAGAATAGGAATGGCTCACAATGGGAAATACACCCAGGAGGCCAAGACAGAAAAGTGTGCTAGATTTAGCTTTATGGAGATTATTGGTGGCTTTGATAACATAGTTGGGTTGATCTAGGGGTAAAAGGGAGGTGGAAAACAGACATGGCACTTAACTCTTTGTACTTCAATTACCTGTTGACAGGTCTGTCTCTTTTAAGAGACTGTACACTCCTCCAGGGCACTGTCTTTGCTTATATCTGTCTCCCTCAGATCGCCACAGAGGCCTGCAGAGCAGAAACTGAATGACTGATTAGTAAATATGAAGATCTGGGAAATGAAAAAGTAACTTGAATTAATACCTCTATTGTTACTGAAAATGTCATTAAGAGTAATATAGATTGGTATTTTGTGTTCATATAAAAATCAACACCATTGGAAGACAGTGATGATTACCACTGTCTGATGGGAAACCAACTCATTTAATGACCACCTTTTCCTGACAGAGGACATTATGGAAATTTCACATACATTATTACATTACAGCATGTATATAAAAGTCTTCTGCTTTGCTGATGATCACACACTATTACATTACCACTCTCTGGATAAATGTGCTATTTATTTGATTACATAAAACAAATGTCACATGGATGGACAGTGACTGTAATGGGGTATGTGGGGGGACTTGATAATGGGGGGAATCTAGTAACCACAATGTTGCTCATGTGATTTTATATTAATTATACCAAAATTAAAATTTTTTTAAATGAAACAAAGAAAAAAAAACCCACAAATATCATATTGACTACACTGTGTGTGCTTTTTAAAAGCCACAAGGAGAGAATTTTCCATACAGATTTTTCTGTGCAGCTGAAGAGTTGTCATTCTCAGATGTTCAGACACATAATAGTTTAATGGTCCAGATATAAAAGCCTTCAGATTACCCAAGTTAGAATAAATAAAAACATTATTCCTTTTCCAGATGGTTACTTTCTTGTATCTGATCAAAGTTACTATCTCAGAGAAGAATCAAGCCATAAAAAGAGGAAAAGAATTAATAGCCTTCATTGCTCAGTCAACCATATGAGAACTTTCTGTCACCAGTGGAAATACGAATTAATGATAAGAAGTAATAAACCTAGGGAACTCCCATGATTCATTAGGTTAAAACAAATCTACTGCTTCCTCTCAGCTTGTATTTAAAAATGTAGAATAGGAAAAACAAATCTTCCAATCTTATCCTTCAATTCCCAGAATTTCTAATTTTGGGAAATAGCTATAATGAGGTGAACGGTTCCTTTTGATGTCCAGAAGTACAGTCTAAAAATTACAATTAAAATTTGAAAATAATTTATAAACATTAACTCTGGATTCCCTAAGCTTGTTCATGTTAATTGCTACACCTGGTTTTGACAGTGGTGAGTAGAGAAGATGTGGACAGATATAAGACCTCACTTTGGTTTGTTTGATTTTTAATTTTTGGTTTAACTTGATAACAGCAAAAGATTATTTATTGTTTTATCTCATTTTGTGAATATTATGGTGGCTGAGCTACAAATAAAATTAGGAAGAGTTACAAAAGTAAACAAATGTGTAAAAATGCTGGTTCTTTCTTTTAGAAGCTGTGATCATGGGAGAATTACTTCACTAGTTCAAAACCTCAATTTTCTCATCTAAGGAAAAAATGTGCCAATAATCATAGCTATTTCATAGAATCATGTGAGGATATCTGCCTGCATAATAGAGAGTTCTATATGAATATAGAGAGAATTTTTTCCCTCTACAGAAAAGAAAAAGTTGTAGAGTATTAACTGGAGAATTGTGTGGTGTGAGAAGAGATGGAGGATATTCTCTATTCATGCACAGTTCCAGTGCAAGCAAGATGTCCCCTGCTCTTGGCTCTGTGAGGAAAGTATGTAGAATGAGGTTTCCTCTTTGGTCCTTTCATTTACTACTGAACACCTGTGACTGTACATCTTCCCCAGTCTAGAAAGTTGAAAAGAATACTAGAATTGTAATCCAAAGGTCTGAGTTTGTTTTTCTACTTACTTAGTTTCCATTCATTTCAACTTTACATTTCCAGAGATTTCAACTCTCTTATTTTAAATTAAGTTTTAATTTTTTAATTACTTAAGTTAAAAAATATAGTAATTCCTACCACATAAAAAAGGGAAATTAGATGAGATAGTACTATTGAATTTATGCTTCCTAGTAAGGTATTCAATACAAATTTGTAGCTCTGGATGTAATAATAAATGTAAAAAATTCTTAAAATTTAGTACTAAGGTATCCCTTGATCAATCATGTTCCAGATGAAGGTATCCCTTTTTCTTTTCTAGACTTAAAAGGCTTAGTATCAATGTAAAGCCAGAATATCTCCTATATAGAACAAGAAAGATGGCTTCTTTCCTATGATCAGTATGTTAAACAAGTAAAATAAAAAGTGAAAAAAAAACCATCACACCTTGTGGCACTGGGTATTATGCTTCTAGATTTGAGATTAAGTAACGATATGAAATCCATACACATAGCTGATCAATGACAGGCCTTGGAGGTTTGCCCATGAAAGTGGTAATAGTAATTAAAGACAAGGCAGTGAGTCAAAAAGCAACCAAAAAATACTATCCATTGTTAAAGATGTTAGAGAGAAACTAGGCAACCTGTTTCTACCTAGCAAGGTAACCAAAATGTGCCCAAGTACATGCAAACAGCTGAAAAAACAATATTTTTCAGTTTTTAATAGAACCTAGAAAGGATACAAACCTTAGATAAGCTATAAACTATCCCAATGAACAGTGAAATGGCCTTTGTCCCTCCCATTGACCACGAGTCAGGAGCAGGCTGCCACGGTGCTTGCCCACTAGCAGTTAGTACCCACATAGCTCCCTTATTCAAAAGTGAAAGTACAGCCAAAATGTCTCAGAAGGTAGACTCTACTTTACTAAAACTTGGAAATATGATGCGCTAGATTTTGTTTGGCAGAGTGAGGCTGTCCGCTCTGCACCAGGACTCTTGGGGTGACAGTAAGAGCACTGCTGATGCCAGCAGAGAGTTCAAGGGCGTGCAGGTGGGGCCTGCTGGGTGGAACTAGGCCTGATGTTGGGCTTAAGGGAGCTGTTGGTTTACTATCATCTAGAACCTGCTAATGAAAAACAGTAGCCCATTTCTGAGTGAGGAAGATGGGCTGAGGCGGAATTCCTTCCTTCTGTAATTCTGTAGGTAAGCCAAGTTCTCCAAATGAGCTTTCCTCCAGTTCCATCAGTCTGTGTTCAGTTTGTGTTTACTCATTCCTGAAAGTCAGTCATGGTTGTCTGTCTCATTTCACCCCATCACATGACCCTGAGGTCTTAATCCGAGCTAAGAGAGATCCCATGTAAACATTTGAACAGGGATTTGTAATCTTGCTGAAAGTAACTCTAGTGGGGAATGAGTTAAATATTTTAGAGCCGCACAATAGCCATTGTAAGGGTTGTAAACATTTTGCCAATTAAATTTAGATTTTAGTTTTCATCAGAAGGTTTTTCCCTCTTTAAGGATCTATCATGTCTCAAAACTTAAGACATCTCTAAGAAGGAGATTTATCATTAAAGTTATTTAGTAAAAGGTTATTCTGTGAGAACTGATGAGTATTGCTTGGTATGCTTATAAACTATAGAAAGACATACAAAACCCAGGTAACTATACATTAGAGTTCCAAGACTGATCATTTTGGGATAGATAAAAATGATTTTATTTAAAATAGTTAAAATTATCCAATGAAATTATGGATAGAATGAGAGTTCCTGTGGCCAGAATTCTCACCTGGCCCTGGTCGATTAGCTCACTGCACATCTGTGGGCTATACATGGCTGTTGACTCTATAGAAAGAGCTCCGCCCAGTGCTCTGGGCACAACACGGTGTTATGGCTGCAAGGCTGCAGGAGAGCAGAGCAGAGGCTGGAGTGGTGGCAGCGTCGAGGACAGAGGCCCAGAGAATGACTGTGTGGGATGACTGTGCAGAGAGGCCCAGAGAATGACTGTGTGGGATGACTGTGCAGAGAGGCCCAGAGGATGGCTGTGCAGACAGAGGGGCCCAGAGGCAGAGACTGGCTTGCTGCATATAGACTCACTCTGAGTGAACGGGATTTTAGTGACTGACCTGCCACCTGGAAATAGAGTTGGGTATAACCCTTTCACCCCAAGAACAGTTTTGCTGTCAATTTCTTTGGTCACACTGTATCCATAGCAAACACGTGGGTCTGAAACCCATTGGCAAGACAGGAATTTTCTGAAAACTCATATTTATCTATCAATAAGTGTACTTATCAGTATAGATATGCTGAAAGATGAGGGGGAATTATCTCTTTTTAGAATAAGAAATTCTGAAAATACTGAGCAATGAAGTCCATACCTTTGCTAGTATAAGAAAATAAATTTGGTTAATGACACTCAACTACCTTTTCATTGCTAACAAAGAAGCATTTGTCTTAAAATTGAATTTCATTTTCATGGCTATGACTTCTGGAATCATAATCATATCCTCTAAGTCTGTGAGATGTATGGTGAAAATAATACCTAAACCAACATCTCACCTTTAGCCGTGGGATCTCTAAGTGGTAGCTGAGGTCATACAGGTTAAATGACATGGCCAGGTCACCTGAAATCAAGCTCCGGCTTTTCTTATCCATCCTAATGTTCCATACAAAAGAATCCAAAGTGAGACCAAAGGAAAGAAGTACTTCTGAGAAATCATATGAAGTTAAATGGATTTACTCTTCAAAATAATTGGAGATGTGAAATAGTGCTATAATATAAAAATACAGAGTAGAAGGATAAAAATAAGTGATGGTAGAAAAGGGTCTTTAAAGGCAACTTTAAAGTTTCTGCAAAGAAAATAGGAAACCATTTTAGAGCAAAGGCAGAGGAATGCCTTAAGAAGAAAAAAGAAAATGCGAGGAAAATGTGATTCTCTCTGCCAGAAAAAACCTACTTTCAATGAAATCACATTGGTTTCACTGAATTTATGTTGTTTCAGTGAATTTCATGGCATTACTTGTGGCCATATTAACGTCCTCAGAAGACAAAAAAATATTGCAAGTAAGAGACATAAAGAGGTAATAAGCGCTTATTAGGATTTTTTTTAAATCCAAAGATAACTAAAATTAGTGAACTCTGAATGTCCCTGTGATCACTTGAATTCAATGTTCAGGATAACCAGATAAAAGGAATTTAGAGAAGAAAGCAGAGGAAGTTCAGAATCTCAGAACTCCAGCAACATTCTCCCAGAAACACAAAAGGAATGACCCCATTTTCCTCAACATTCACCCTTAATTCAGTCTTAACCTGACATCTGCCTCCCATCACAGGCTTGCTGCTGGTAAGCCCATTGCTTGCCTGGTTTTCTACCTGCCACAGAACCAGTTCATACAGTGAAGACACTGGAAGTTAGCTGCAGAGGGAAGATACACTTACTCTATGTGCTGCAGGACCATGAGAAAACATCACACTATTAATATATAAGGTCATTCAATAGAGTAGATTGGTACTGCCCCTTACTGGTTATATGATTTAGACAAATTACCCATCCAGCATATGAAAATTGTCCATCTCTATCAAAATTTAATTAGGAACCTGTCTAGGAGGCTATCTCACAAAAATTTTATTGCTGGTGGTTAAGATATATGAACAAAGGTGCTCAACAGAGCATGGTTTATAATTGCAAAAAATGGTAATACAAAGTAAATTCTCCTCAACATAGGAAGATATTTCAGTTGTGTTGTACACATACAGTGAAATACTATACAGCCTTTAAAATCTATATAAACTGACAGGGAATAATTCTCACAATATATTAAGTGGGAAAAAAGTTCCAAAACAATGTGTTTAGCATTATACATTTTTTAAACAACCTATATTATGAGTATTGTATAAGCATACAACATTGTCTAGTAGTTCACATTTCAAGCTGTGAAAGCTCATGATACTAGGTATGTAGGAACTTCAATTAATATTTATATACTTACATATTATTTGAACTTTTGGAAAGAAAATTTAGAAATAATGGTGTTAAAAAATCAAACAAAGCTTAAAATAATATCATATAATAATATCCTATTATTGGTGTTGTAATGAGTATTAAAGATCATGCATTTAGGTTAAGGTCTGGCACACTTAGGTTAAGTGTTCCAGAAATCTTTATTGTTATTATTAACATTCAAACATCACACCTGCTTGGAAATCATTTGTATTCCAGGTCTGGGGAACATTCAATATCATCTCATTTTACTCTGTAAAGTGAATGTACCATTTTCTAAGTCCTTGAATCTTTATCAGTTGAAAATGAGATAGTAATAAAAACTTCCTTTAGTCAGCAGCGTTGATTAGACAACAAGTGTAACAAATGATGTTCTCCCAAAGAGTCAAGGAAATGTCTCATGATTCAAAAAGTCTTCAACATCAATTATTTTGGTCATTTGGAACATTAATGTTTATTGTGTAAAAAAAGTATCTTGAATACGTTTAGGATTGTTCTATCATTTTGGTTGTCCAGAAGACCTTAGAACCAGGAGTTGTAATGGGATAAAGCACATGTATACACGTGCACAAACGTGTGCACATATGCATTCAGCAATACTCATACACCCAAGTCTTCGTGCAGTCAGCTGTTCAAAGGGAGCTGAGGCAAAGGGGACCCAGAGTGCAGACCACACAAAGCTGCCGGGGGAAGACCACAGAAGGCTGCATTTGCTGATTCAGTGTCAGAGGGCTGGTTTTTCAGCTCCTGCTAGCTGTTTTATGGCTTATACCTCACCCTTAGGACAAAATCACTGTCTCATCTAAAATATCTGTATTTACCACATACCAATATAAAGACCTCTCAAACCTTAGAGGTCATATAACTATTGTGATCTTGCCAAAAATGTTTGTATTTCCTTTTCTGAAATAACCATCAAGAAGTTTTCAAGATACACACACACAAAATTCACTTTACTTTATAGTTGCATTTTAAAAATTAAAAACTGTACACCCAGCTTGATCACTGACTTCACTAATCATACTCTGAGTTACTCTCACTGCTTCCAAAATTATGAATGAAAATTTGCTAACAGTGAGTTTGTACAAGGTATTGTGAAAGGTACTTTTCAAGCTTTTACAGAAATTAAATAACAGTTCCAAAAAATGTTTTAGTAGTGAATACACTATTGTAGTATTCTATATAAAACTATATACTATATACTATATAACCTACGAAAAAAACAGCCCTAATAAAAATGCACTCAACTGCACTGCTAATGAAAATAGTAATTATTAATGACAAAGTCACATGACATCTTGTAAATAATTTGATTCACATGCTAAGAAATAATAAAATTAATTCCTGTATCTGGCCTTTTGCAGGTGATTCTTGGTCCACATTGCCTTCTAAGATACAAATGAGCTGCAAATAGACCCAGATCCAAAACAAAGCAGCTATTTCTAAAATTTTTTCAGAAAATATTAGTTCCTTGAGATGTTCTAATGTTTAAGTGTTGTGATAGCACAAAAATTTTGAAACACTGCATAATATATTCTCTTGGACAGTTAGAATACACATAGACATTTTAAAAGGCTCTGAGAAGTACTACAATAAAGAAAAAATGGTTTTCTTTCTTTTACCAAAATTTTTCATAGTTTTTTGTAATGGATTCCTTAATACAAGCAATACCAATTAACTACCCACAAAGTTAGTATTTTTGTACAACACACTTTGGGAAACATTAGAAATCTCTAATGAAACAAATACAGGTTTAAATATTTCTGTATAGAAACCTAAACAAATGTTTGCCGCATCACCTTACATATCCCTTATCGCTGTTGATTTCATGTCATTCTTAAAGAGCATAATAATCATGCCTCCTTTTGACTTCTCTAACTCACTGATATACTTGCAGGATACATGTAATTCTTTGGGGAAAAAATTTATATTATGATCTGAAAACTTTTTAAAAAAATAATTTCATTCTTGGTGTCTGGAGGCTGGACTTGAATTAGTGAATCGATTCCAAAAAATGGAATATAGAAAAAAGAAAAAAAAGTAACTTTACAATGGAGAAACCTATCAAACACTACCTTGGCCAGCTAACCAAGGTTAACATTACCAGTGATAAATCATGTTGACAACACGTACTACAGGTATGATGTGCCGAGAAGGGCATTTCACCTTTATGGAATTACCCTACAAAAGGTATAACCCCAGTCTATCCATAAGAAAGAAAATCAGACAAACCCACATTGAGAGACATTCTACAAAATATCTGGCAAGTACTTCTCAAAGCTGTCAAAGTTATCAAAACAAGAAAGATGGAGAAGATATCACAGACCAGACAAGACTAAGACAGAACAAATAAATGTTATGTGGTATCCTACAAGACATCTTGGGAGAGAAAAATGACATTGGTGGAATAATTAATGAAATCTAATTAAAGCCTGGAGTTTAGTTAATAGAAATGCACCAGTGTTGGTTTCTTACTTTTTATAAGTTGTTATGTAAGATGTTCAAGTAGGAAAAAAAATGGGTCCATGGTATATGGGAACTCTCAGTACTTCTCTGCAATGTTCCTGTAAATCCAAAACTATTCCAAATAAAATTTTTATTTAAAAATAGTAACTGTGAGGTATTCCGGAAATGTGGTGGTGTGAGCAGGGCAGCAGAAATCTCCTCCCAGAACAAAATATATTGATGAAAATACAACAAATACAACTATTCCTAAAAGAGAGACCAGAAGATACAGGACAACACCCAGCCTGCAGCTACACCAGAGAGGACTTGGCACCCTGCGAAGCGGGTAAGATACAGAGCCGTGACCCAGCGTTACCTGAGCTCTCCCCCACCCCAGAGCACGGGCGGGAGAAGAGGATTCAGAGCAGGGAGGGAGTGGAAGCACATGCATGCCAAATAACCAGTCCTGGTGATCTATGCTGGGAGCACACACTTTGCCCGGTGTATCAGAGATTGGAGAGACAGAGGTGCAAGATCCAAGATGGCAGGTACACTCAGCCGGCTCCCAGGACAAAAGAAAACCAAACGCTTTTTTAGAAACAGGGCCACTATGGAGGGGCAGGATCATCCCAGCACACTCAGCCAAGCAGGCTGGGAGTCATGGGAATTTTGGTAACCTAGGACTGCGGCTGGGAAAAGCAGTCACACCAAGACTACCGACAGAAATAAGCAGCCTCCCATTTGTTCCCTCCCTGGAGAGTCACAAAAGGCCCAGCAGAGCAGAGTGGCTGCGGAATAGTGGAACAGCAGGGCCACCTATAGGATCCTCACGGAAACTACACCCGGCAGGTGATTTTTTTGTGTGTGTAGGTTTGTTTTTTTCTCTATTTTCCCATTCTTTTTTTCTTTTTCTGACTACGTCTATCGCCATGAAAAGAAGGAGGAATATGGTACAAACAAAGCTTACCCGACAACCCCAGAACAGACAACCCCAGAAAGGGAGCCTGATGGGATGCACATGCACAATCTTCTGGAAAAAGAACTCAGAATAAAAGTCATAATCATACTGATGGATCTACACAGAAATATGCAAGAGCTGAGGGAGGAAGTGATGGAAGTGAGGAAAGAAAATGCACAGATGAGACAAGCGATCAATGGGCTTAGCAGCAGACTGGACGATATGCAAGAGACTGTTAATGCAATAGAAATCAGAGAACAGGAATACAGAGAAGCTGAGGCAGAGAGAGATAAAAGGATCTCTAGGGATGAAAGAATTTTAAGAGGACTGTGTGACCAATCCAAACAGAACAATATTCGCATAATAAGAGTACCAGAGAAAGAAGAGAGAGAAAAAGGGATAGAAAGTGTCTTTGAAGAAATAATTGCTGAAAACTTCCCCAAGCTGGGGAAGGAAATAGGCTCTCAAACCATGGAAGCCTACAGATCTCCCAACACAAGGGACCCAAAGAAGACAATACCAAGACACATAATAATTAAAATGGCAAAGATCAACGATAAGGACAGAGTACTAAGGGCAGGTAGAAAGAGAAAAAGATCACCTACAAAGGACAATTCAGACTATCATCAGACTTCTCAACAGAAACCTTACAGGCCAGAAGAGAATGGCATGATATATTTAATGTGATGGAACAGAAGGGTCTCGAACCAAGAATATATTATCCAGCACTATTATCATTTAAATTTGAGGGAGGGATTAAACAATTTCTAGAGAAGTGAAAGCTGATGGAATTTGCCTCCCATAAACCACCTCTTCAGGGTATCTTAAAGGGACTGCTCTAGATGGAAGCACTCCTAAGGCTAAAAAGAGGTCACCAGAGAAAATAAAATCATAGCAAAGAAAGCAGACCATCCAAATACTAACTAAAGGCAAAGAATAAAACACCTAGTAAAAAAGAATGGAGGAGGAAGAATACAAAGGGAGTGAAATAAAGAGTCATCAGACTATTTACGATAACTTAACAAGTTAAGTTAGACTATTAGATAGTAGAGAAGCTACCCTTAACTTTGGTAACCACAAATCTAAAGCCAGCAATGGCAATAAGTACACATCTATCGATAATCACCCTAAATGTAAATGGACTGAATGTGCAAATCAAAAGACATAAAGTTACTGAATGGATAAAAAAGCTAGACCCATCTATATGCTGCTTACAGGACACTCATCTCAAACCCAAAGATATACACAGACTAAAAGTGAAGGGATGGAAAAAGATATTTCATGCGAACAACAAGGAGAAAAAAAGCAGGTGTTGCAGTACTTGTATGGGACAAAATAGACTTCAAAATGAAGAAAGTGGCAAGAGATAAAGAAAGACATCAAATAAGGATAAAGGGGTCAGTCCAACAAGAGGATATAACCATTATAAATATATATGAACCTAACACAGGGGCTCTGGCATATGTAAAACAAATACCAACAGAATTAAAGGAGGAAATAGACAGCAATACAGTCATTTTAGGAGACTTCAACACACCACACACTTCAAAGGACAGATCAACCAGACAGAAAATAAGTAAAGATAGAGAGGCACTAAACAACACACTAGAACACATGGACATAACAGACATCTACAGAACTCTACACCCAAAATGAACAGGACACACATTCTTCTCAAGTGCACATGGATCATTTTCCAGAATACACCACATACTAGGCCACAAAAAGAACCTCAGTAAATTAAGAAATACTGAAATTCTACCAACCAACTTCTCAGATCACAAAGGTATAAAAGTAGAAATAAATTTTAGAAAGAAAATAAAAAGGGTCACAAATATATGGAGACTTAACAACATTCTCCTAAATAATCAAAGGGTTAAAGACCAAATCAAAATAGAAATCAAAGAACATTTGGAGACTAACGATAACAACAACACAAAACCACAACTTCTGTGGGATGCAGCAAAGGCAGTTCTAAGAGGAAAGTATATCGCAATCCAGGCCTATTTAAAGAAGGAAGAACATTCCCAAATGAATAGTCTAAAGACACAATTACTGAAATTGGAAAAAGAAGAACAAATGAGGCCCAAAGTCACCAGAAGGAGGGACATGATAAAGATCAGTGAAGAAATAAATAAAATTGAGAAGAATAAAACAATAGAAAAAAATCAATGAAACCAAGAGCTCGTTCTTTGAAAAAATAAACAAAATAGATAAACCCCTAGCCAGACTCATTAGGAGAAAAAGGGAATCTACACACATAAACAGAATCAGAAATCAGAAAGGAAAAATAATGACGGACCCCACAGACATACAAAGAATTATAAGAGAATATTATGAGAATCTATATGCTAACAAGCTGGAAAAGCTAGAAGAAATGGACAACTTCTTAGAAAAATACAACCTTCCAAGACTGACAAGAAAGAAACAGAAAAACGAAACAGACCAATCACCAGCAATGAAATTGAATCGGTAATCAAAAAACTACCCAAGAACAAAAGCGCAGGGTGAGATGGATTCACCTCTGAATTCTACCAGACATATACAGAAGAAATAACAGCCATGCTCCTTGAAGTGTTCCAAAAAATAGAAGAGGAGGGAAAACTTCTAAACTCATTCTATGAAGCCAGCATCACTCTAATACCAAAACCGGGCAAAGAACTCACCTAAAAAGAAAATTACAGACCAATATCCCTGATGAACGTAGATGAAAAAATATTCAACATAATATTAGCAAACCGAATTCAAAAATACATCAAGAGGATCATACACCATGATCAACTGGGATTCATTCCAGTGATGCAAGGATGGTACAACATTCGAAAATCCATCAACATCATCCACCACATCAACAAAAAGAAGAACAAAACCACATGATCATCTCCATAGATGCTGAAAAAGCATTTGACAAAATTCAGCATCCATTCATGATTAAAACTCTCAACAAAATGGGTATAGAGGGCAAGTACCTCAACATCATAAAGGCCATATATGACAAACCCACAGCTAACATCATACTTAACAGCGAGAAGCTAAAAGCTTTTCATCTAAGATCGGTAACAAGACAGGGATGCCCACTCTCTCCACTGTTATTCAACATAGCACTGGAGGTCCGAGCCACGGCAATCAGACAAAACGAAGACATACAAGGCATCCAGATTGGTAAAGAAGAAGTCAAATTGTCACTAGTTGCACATGACATGATACTGTACATAAAAAACCCTAAAGACTCCACTCCAGAAACACTAGAACTATTATCTGAATTCAGCAAAGTTTCTGGTACAAAATTAACATGTAGAAATCTGTTGCTTTCCTATGCTAACGATGAACTAACAGAAAGAGAAATCAGAAAAACAATTCTATTCACAATTGCATCAAAAAGAATAAAATACCTAAGACTAAAACTAATGAAGGAAGTGAAAGACCTATATCCTGAAAACTACAAGACACTCCTAAGAGAAATTAAAGAGAACACTAACAAATGGAAATGCATGCCATGCTTTTGGCTAGAAAGAATAAATATTCTCAAAATGGCTATACTACCTAAAGCAATCTACAGATTCAATGCAATCCCTATCAAAATCCCAACAGCTTTCTTCAATGAACTGGAACAAATAATTCTATGATTCATATGGAACTACAAAAACCTAGAATAGCCAAAGCAATCCTGAGAAAGAGGAATAAAACAGGGGGAATTACGCTCCCTGACTTCAAGCTCCACTACAAAGCCACATCAATCAAGACAATTTGATACTGGCACAAGAATCAGACCCATAGACCAGTGGAAGAGAATACAGAGTCCATATATTAACCCAAGCATATATGGTCAATTAATATAATATAAAGGAGCCATGGATATACAGTGGGGAAATGATAGCCTCTTCAACAACTGGTGTTATCAAAACTGGACAGCTACATGTAAGAGAATGAAACCGGACTACTGTCTAACCCCATACACAAAGGTAAACTCAAGGTGGATCAAAGACCTGAATGTAAGTCATGAAACAATAAAACTCTTAGAAAAAAACATAGGCAAAAATCTCTTGGACATAAACATGAGCGACTTCTTCATGAACATATCTCCCTGGGTAAGGAAAACAAAAGCAAAAATGAACAAGTTGGACTATATCAGGCTGAAAAGCTTCTGTACAGCAAAGGACACCATCAGTAGAACAAAAAGACATCCTACAGTATGGGAGAATATATTCATAAATGACGTATCCTATAAGGGGTTGACATCCAAAATATATAAAGAACTCACTCACCTCAACAAACAAAAAGCAAATAATCCAATTAAGAAATTAGCAGAGGACATGAATAGACACTTCTAAAAAGAAGAAATTCAGTTGGCCAAGAGGCACATGAAAAGATGCTCCACATCGCTAATCATCAGAGAAATGCAGATTAAAACCACAATGAGATGTCACCTCACACCAGTGAGGATGGCCAACATCCAAAACACAAACAACAACAAATGTTGGCGTGGATGTTTAGAAAAGACAACCCTCCTACACTGCTGGTGGGAATGCAAACTAGTTCAACCATTGTGGAAAGCAGTATGGAGGTTCCTCAAAGAACTCAAAATAGAAATACCGTTTGACCCATGAATCACACTCCTAGGAATTTACCCTAAGAATGCAGCAGCCCAATTTGAAAAAGACAGATGTACCCCTATGTTTGTCGCAGCACTATTTACAATAGCCAAGAAATGAAAGCAACCTAAGTGTCCATCAGTAGATGAATGGATAAAGAAGATGTGGTACATATACACTATGGAATATTATTCAGCCTTAAAAAGAAAATAAATCCTAACATTTGCAACAACATGGATGGAGCTAAAGGGTATTATGCTTAGTGAAATAAGCCAAGCAGAAGAAGACAAATATCAAATGATTTCACTCATCTGTGGAGTATAAGAACAAAGAAAAAAACTGAAGGAACAAAACAGCAGCAAACTTACAAAACCCAAGAACAGACTAATAGTTACCAAAGGGAAAGGAACTGAGGGCATGGGTGGGAAGGGAGGGACAAGGGGTAAAAGGGGCATTAAATTACCAGACGTTATGTTGGGGGGGACGGGAAGGGCTGTACAAGTCAGAGAAGACAAGTAATGATTCTACAGCTGATGGACAGTGACTTTAATGGGCTAGGTGGGGGGGCTCTGATGAAAGGGTAGTTTAATAACCATAATATTGCACATTTAATTGTACATTAATGATACCAAAATAAATCATAAAAAAATAGTAACTGTATCTATAATTTCTGAGTATGTGAATCAGATCATATAGAAAAAGTGACTGCAAGATAAAAACATGAGTCTAGATCCAGAATGCCCAACTGTGAATCCCAGTTCTGCCACCTGCTAAATCCATGACTTTGTGCAATATTTAAATTTACTCATCTTTAAAACTGAAAGAATAACATACCTAATTCATGAGGTTACTGAAGGGCTAAAATTGCTAATCATGTAAAGTGTTTAAAACAATTCTTGTCAGCTATTAAACAATCTAATAGCTACGACTGTTATGTTATTACACCAGTTTAAAAACCTTAAGAGCTCTAGCTGACAGTGTATAAAATATAAATACATGATAATATAGTGATTAAATGAATCAAAGATTATAAATTCTATTCCATTAGCAATAAGTAGTGAAGTATATTAAAGAAGGAAAATAAAACTCCTCTTCATTAATCAGACCTTATTAAGTGTGTGATAATTTTTTCTGGGTTTTAAATTTTATTTTAATTATTTATTTTCCTTTTATTTTTAAGTTTAGTTCATATACAATCTTATATTGGTTTCAAGTATACCACACAGTGGTTTACCAGTTACCCATATTATTAAACCCTCATCCCAACTAATGGTCTTACTATTTGCCAGTATAGGAAGATGTTACAGAATCATTGGCTATATTCTCCATGCTGTATTACCATCCCTGTGACCAAGGTATATTATGATTGAGAATACTTGTGCTCCTTCCCCATGTGTCCACCTTAATCCTTCCCCCATGATAACCACCAGTCACTTCTCAGTGTTTATGAGTCTACTGTTATTGTGTTCATTTTGTTTTGTTTTGTTTTTAGATTCCATACAAGTGAAATCACATTGGCTTTCTCTGCTAGGCTCATTTCACTGAGCATAATACCATCTTGGTCTGTCCATGTTGATGCAAATGGAAGAATTTCTCTTTTTTTATGGATGAACAATATTCCATTGTGTATATGTACGACCTCTTCTTTATCTATTTATTTTTTGATGGTCACTTTTGTTGCTTCTATATCGTGGCTATTGTCAATAACATGACAGTAAACATAGGGGTACTATACCTTGTGATTCAGGAATTTTGTTTTCTTTGGGTAAATTCCTAGAAGTGGAAAGACTGAGTCCTATGGTATTTCTATTTTTAGCTTTTGAGGAACCTCAGTACTGCTTTCCACATTGGCTGCACCAATTTACATTCCCAATAACAGTGTAGGAGGGTCCCCTTTTCTCCACATCCTCACCAAAACTTGTTATTTCTTGTTTTCTGTATCGTGGCCATTCTCACTGGTGTAAGGTGGTATCTCATTGTGGTTTTGATTTGCATTCCCCTGATGATTAGCAATGTGGAGCATCTTCTCATGTGTCTACTGGCCACCCATATTCCTTCTTTGGAAAAATGTCCATTCAGGTCCTCTGCCTATTGTTTTGTCAGGTTATTTTTGTTGTTGTTAAAGCCTATGAGTTCTTTATATATTTTGGATGTTAACTCTTTATTGGATAAATCATTTATGAATATATTCTCCCATATTGTAGACTATATTTTTGTTCTGTTGATGGTGTTCTTTGCTGTACAGACTTTTTAGTTTGATATAGTCCCATTTGTACCTTTTTACTTTTGTTTGCCTTGCCCAGGGAGATGTGTCCAGGAAAATACTGCTCATATTTATGTTCAAGAGATTTTTGCCTATGGTTTCTTCTAAGAATATTCTAGTTTCATGTCTTACATTTAGGTCATTAATGCATTTCGTTTACTTTTGTGTACGGACTTAGTAATCCAGTTTCATTCTCTTGCGTGTAGCTGTCCAGTTTTCCCAATACCATTTATTGAAAAGATTGTCTTTTCCCCATTGTATATTCCTGGCTCCTTTATCATATATTAATTGACAATATATGCATGGGTTTATATCTGGGCTCCATTCTGTTCCATTGATCTATGGGTCTGTTCTTGTTCTAGTACCAAACTGTTTTGATTATTATAGCTTTGTAGTATAGCTTGAAGACAAGGAGCATCATACCCCCAGCTTTGCTCTTTATTGCAGGATTGCTTTAGCTACTCGGGGTCATTTGTGGTTCTAAATGATTTTAGGATTATTTGCTCTGGTTCATTGAAAAATGACATTGGTATTTTGATAGGGATTGCACTGAATCTGTAAATTGCTTTAAGCAGGATGGCCATTTTGACAATATTAATTTGTCCTATCCATGAGCATGGGATAGATTTCCATATGTTTGTGTCTTTTCTAATATCTTTCACCAGTGTCTTATAGTTTTCAGAGTTCAGTTCTTTCACTTTCTTGGTTAGGTTTATTACCTAGATAATTTATTCTTTTTAATGCAGTTGTAAATGGAATTGCTTTCCTGATTTCTCTTTCTGCTAGTTCACTGTTAGTATATAAGAACACAACAGAGTTCTGTGTATTTATTTTGTATTGTGCAACTTTGCTGGATCCAGTGATTAGATCTAATAGTTTTTGGTAGTCTTTAGGGTTTTCTATATATACTATCATGTTATATGCAAATAATGACAGTTTTGCTTCTTCCTTACTAATTTGATGTCTTTTATTTCTGTGTTGTCTGATTGCCATGCCAGGTCCTCCAGTACTATTTTGAAAAAAAGTGATGAGAGTGGACTTCCTTGTCTTGTTCCTGATCTTAGAGGGAAAAATTTTAGCTTTTTGCCGTTAAGTCTGATGTTAGCTGTGGGTTTATCATGAATGACCTTTATTATGTTGAGGTATGTTCCCTCCATACCCGTTTTTTGAGAGTTTTATCATGAATGGATGTTGAATTTTGTCAAAATTTTTAACATCTATTGAGATGATCACATGGTTTTTATCCTTCTTTTCATTAATGTGGTGTATCACATTGATTGATTTATAAGTATTGTACCATCCTTTCATCCCTGGAATAAACCCCACTTGGTCATGATGGATGGTCCTTTTGATGTATTTTTTAATTCTAATGTTTGCTAATATTTATTGAGGATTTTTGCATCAATGTTCATCAGGAGTACTGGTCTATAATTTTCCTTTCTTGTAGTGTTTTTGGTTTTGGTATGAGAGTGATGCTGGCCTCACTGAATGAATTTGGAATTATTCCTTTTTTTAACTTTTTGGAATATTTTAACTAGTATGGGTATTAGCGCTTCTTTAAATATTTGTTAGAATTCATCTGTGAAGGTACCTGGTCCTGGAATTTTCTTTGTTGGTAGTTTTTTGATTACCTGTTAAATTTCATTACTGGTAATTGGTCTGTTCAGATTTTATTTTTCTTCCTGGGTCAGTCTTGCAAGGTTGTATTTTTCTAGGAATTTGTCCATTTCTCCTAGATTTTTCAAAGTATTGGCCTATAATTTTTCATAGAATTCTCTAATAATTCTTTGTATTTCTGTGGCGTCACTTATGACTATTCCTTTTTCATTTCTGATTTTGTTTATTTGTGTCCCCTTTCTTTTTTTTCTTGATAAATCTGGCTTGGGTTTGTCTATTTTCTTTAACTTCTCAAAGAACCAGCTCTTGGTTTCACTGATTTTTTTTCTATTGTTTTATTCTCCTCTATATTATTTATTTCTGCTCTGTTCTCTATTATGTCCCTCCTTCTACTAATTTTGGGCTTTGTTTGTTATTATTGATCTAGTTTCCTTAATTTTGAGTTTAGATTATTTGGGATTGTTCTTGTTTCTTGAGGTAGACCTGTATTGCTATGTACTTCCCTTTTAGAACTGCTTTTGTGACATTCCACAAATTTTGGACTGTTGTATTTTTTGTTTTATATTTGTCTCCATGTATTGCTTGATTTCTACTTTGATTTGTTCATTGTTCCATTGATTATTTAGGAACATGTTGTTTAGCCTACATGTGTTTGTGGGTTTTATTGTTTTCTTTGTGTAATTTATTTCTACTTCCATACCATTGTGGTCTGAGAAATTGCTTGATACAATTTTAATCTTTTTTAATATAATGAGGCTCTTTTTGTGGCCTATTATGTGGTCTATTCTGGAAAACATTCCATGTACACTTGAGAAAAATGTGTATCCTGCTGGTTTTGGATGGAATGTTTGTCACTATCTGTTAAGTCCATCTGATCTAATATGCTTTTAAGTGCCTCTGATTCCTTATTTATTTTCTGTTTAGTTTATCTGTCTATTGGTGGGAGTGTTATGCTAAAATCCCTTCATATTATTGTGTTGCAGTCCATTTTTTGCTTTAGTTTGTGATTACCATGAAGTTCATGGATAGTCTCCTAAATATGTAGCAGTCTATTACTAAGCTGGTGGTTTCTCTATTTCAAACACAATATAAAAGTACTTCTATTTTATTCTTCCTCCTACATACTTTATGTTATGTATTAGATGTCATAATCTGCGTTTTTTGTGTATCCCTTGACTGATTTTGTGTACAGTTGGTTTCACTCTTTCTGTTTTGTTTTGTTTTTAACTTCATACTTGCCCTTAAGTAATTAGTCCACTATCTTTATTGTGGGTTTATTTTCACTAGTGGAAAATATTTAAGCTTTAAGAACATTTCCATCTACAGAAGCATCTTTAACATATCTTGTAAGGCTGGCTTAGTGGTTGGTGAATTCCTTCATCTTTTGTTTATCTGAGAAACCCTTACTCTCCTCAAATTTGAATGGGAACCTTGCAGGGTAGAGGATTCTTGGTTGAAGCTTCCTTTGTTCTAATACATTAAATATTTCATGCCATTCCCTTCTGGCCTGAGAAGTTTCCTGATAACCTGGTGGGGTTCCCCTTATAAGAAATTTTTTGCCTCTCTCTAGTTGCTTTCAGTACTCTATCTTAATCCCTAATCTTTGACATTTTAATTATTAGATGTTTCAGTGTTCTCTTCATGGGGTTCCTGTTGTTAGGGTCTCTCTATATTTCTAGGTCCTGGGTGTCTATTTTCTTCCCCAGATTGGGGAAGTTTCCAGCAATTATCTCTTCAAAGAGACTTTCTACTCCTTTGTCTCTCTATTCTCATAGTGGTACCCCTATTATGCAAATATTGTTTCATTTGTAGTTGTCACACAAATGTCTCTCTTAGCATTCTTTCCTAGAGATTCTTTTTTCTCTCTATTCCTCAGTTTCATTATTTTCCTATTCTCTAATTTCCATCTAATTTCTTTTCTCCTGTACTTGCATCAACCTATTATTTATCCCTTACATTGTACTTTTCATTTCAGATACTGTATTCCTCAGCTCTGAATGGCTTTTTTCTACTCTTCTCTTTTTTGAAGTACTCCCTGAAATCTGTAATACTTTACCACGGATTAGTGATTAGTGACCATATTTATGATTGTTATTTTGAAATCTTTAACAAGAAAATTGGTGATCTCCATTTCACTTAGCCCTCTTTCTTGTGTCTTATACTATACTAGAGAAGAAGGTAAATTAAATAGAAATTAGAGAACAGGAATACAGAGAAACTGAGGCAGAGAGAGAAAAATGGAACTCTAGGAATGAAAGAATATAAGACAACTCTTCAACCAATCCAAATGGAACAATATTTGCATTATAAGGGTACCAGAAGAAGAAGAGAGAGAAAAATGGATAGAAAGTGTCTTTGAGGAAATAATTGCTCAAAATATCCCTAATCTGGGGAAGGAAATAGTCGCTCAGGCCATGGAATTGTACAAATCTCCAAACACAAGGGACCCAAGGAAGACAACACCAAGACATATAATAATTAAAATGGCAAAGGTAAAGGACAAGGAGAGAGTATTAAAAGTGGCCAGAGAGAGAAAAGAGATCATATACAAGGAAAACCCATCAGTCTATCATCAGACTTCTCAGCAGGAACCTTACAGGCCAGAAGAGAGTGGCATGATATATTTAATGCAATGAAACAGAAGGACCTTGAACCAAGAATGCTCTACCCAGTGAGATTATCATTTAAATTTGAGGAGGGATTAAACAATTTCCAGATAAGCAAAAGCAGAGAGAATTTACTTCCCACAAACCACCTCTACAGTGTATTTTGGAGTGACTGCTATAGATGGAAGTGTTCCTAAGGCTAAATAGCTGTCACCAGAGAAAAGAAAGCTACAGTAAAGGTAGTAAACCAATTAATTACTAACCAAATGCAAAAGCCAGTCAAGGGAAACACAAAGAGTACAGAATGTGACACCTAACATATAAAGAGTGGAGAACGAAGAAAAAGAAGGGAGGAAAAAAAAGAAACTTTAGATTGTGTTTATACCATAATCAGCAAGTTACTTTAGACTGTTAGATACTAAAGAAGCTGCCCTTGAACCTTTGGTAAACACAAATCTAAAGCCTGAAATGGCAATAAGTACATACTTATAGATAATTACCCTAAATGTAAATGGTCTGAATGCACCAAATAAAAGACTTAGAGTTGCAGAATGGATAAAAAAGCATGATCCATCTATATGCTGCCTACAGGAGACTCACTTCAACCCCAAAGACATACACAGACTAAAAATGAATGGATGGAAAAAGATATTTCATGCAACTAATTGGGAGAAAAAAGCAGGAATAGAAAAACTTGTATTAGATAAAACAGACTTCAAAACAAAGAGAGTAACAAGAGACAAAGAAGGACATTATATAATGATAAAAAGGTCCATCCAATGAGAGTATATAACCATTATAAATATTTATGCACCCAATATAGGAGCACCCAAATATGTGAAACAAATACTAACAGAATTAAAGGGGGAAGTACAATGTAATGCATTCATTTTAGGAGACTTCAACACACCACTCACTCCAAAGGACAGATCAACCAGACAGAAAATAAGTAGGGAGACAGTGGTACTAACAATACATCAGAACAGATGGACTAACAGACATCTACAGAACACTCTACCCCAAAATAGCAGGATACACATTCTTCTCAAGTGCACATGTAACACTTTCCAGAATAGATTACATACTAGGCCACAAAAAGAGCCTCAGTAAATTCAGGATTGAAATTGTACCAACCAAATTATCAGGCCACAAAGGTATGAAACTAGAAATAAATTGTGCAAGGAAAAGAAAAAGGCCCACCAACACATGGAGGCTTAACAACATGCTCCTAAATAATCAAAGGATCAATGATCAAATTAAAACAGAAATCAAGCAATATATGGAGACAAATGAAAACAGCAGCTCAACGCCCCAACTTCTGTGAAGGCAGTTCTAAGAAGTAAGTATATAGCAATACAGGCTAATCTCAAGAAAGAAAAACAATCCCAAATGAACTGTCTTAACTCACAATTAATGAAACTAGAAAAAGAAAAAATGGGGCCCAAATTTAGTAGAAAGAGGGATATAATTAAGACCAGAGAAGAAATAAATAAAATTGAGAAGAAGAAACCAGGAGCTGGTTCTTTGAAAGAATAAACAAAATAGATAAACCCCTAGCCAAACTTATCAAGACAAAAAGAGAGTTTACACACATAAACAGAATCAGAAATTAGAAAGGAAAATCACTACAGACACCACATAAATACAAAGAATTGTTAAAGAATACTATGAAAAATTATATGCTAACAAATTGGATAACCTAGAAGAAATGGAAAACTTTCTAAAAAAATACAGCCTTCCATGACTGACCCAGGAAGAAACAGAAAATCTGAACAAACCAACTCCTAACAATGAAATTGAATTGGTAATCAAAAAACTACCTAACAACAAAATTCCTGGACCAGATGGCTTCACCACTGAATTTTATCAAACATTTAGAGAAGACCTAATACCCATCTTCCTTAAAGTTTTCCAAAAAGTAGAAGAGGAGGGAATACTTCCAAACTCATTCTACGAGGCAAGCATCATGCTAATACCAAAACCAGGCATAGACACCACAAAAAAAGAAAATTACAGACTAATATCCTTGATGAATATAGTTACAAAAATACTCAACAAAATGTTAGCAAACTGAATTCAAAAATACATCAAAAACATCATCCATCATAATCAGGTAGGATTTATTCCACGGATGCAAGGATGGTACAATATTCAAAAATCCATCAACATCATACACCACATGAACAAAAAGAAGGAGAAAAATCACATGATCATCTCAATAGATGCTGAAAAAGCAATTGATAAAATTCAACATCCATTCATGATAAAAACTCTCAACAAAATAGGCATAGAGGGCAAGTACCTCAATATAAGGACCATATACAAAAAACACACAGACAATATTATACTTAAAACTGAAAAGATGAAAGCTTTTCCTCTAAGATTGGGAACAAGACAAGAATGCCCACTCTCCCCACTTTTACTTAACATAGTTTTGGAGGTCCTAGCCACAGCAATCAGACAACACACACACACAAAAAAGGCATCCAAACTGGTAAGGAAGAAGTTAAACTGTCACTGTCTGCAGATGACATGACATTGTACATAAAGCACCCTAAAAAATCCAATCAAAAACTACTTGAGCTAATAACTGAATTTAGCAAAGTTAAAGGATACAAAATTAATACACAGAAATCTGTTGCATTCTTATACACTAACGGTGAACTAGCAGAAAGAGAAATCAGGAAAACAACTCCATTTACAACTACATCAAGAATAAAATACCTAGGAATAAACCTTACCAAGGAGTTGAAAGACCTATACCCTGAAAACTATAAGACACTCATGGGAGGAATTAAAGAAGACACCAATAAATGGAAACATATCCTGTGTCTATGGATAGGAAGAATTAATATTGTCAAAAAGGCCATCCTGCCTAAAGCAATCTACAGATTCAAGGCAATCCTTATCAAGAACTCACATCTTCATAAATATATATATTAAGTGATTAGCATATGTTGGTACCAATAGGTTTTACTGGATTCTTCCTTGGTTCTTTTTTCCCTGGAAAGTGACAATCGGTGATTTAGGTGGGCCATAGAGAATTTTGCCCTCAATAAGTAGAGTATAGTAAAAATTGTTTGTGCACAAAAACAACTACTCTATCCCTTCAAATCTCCAAAATTATCACATGCTGACCTATCCTTTAGTTATATCTCCCACACACATCTTACCTCCTCAACAAGATTATATTCTCTGCATGGCAGGGCCCTGCACAAATTATACTGATCAGTGGTCCTCCATATCATTGAGTAGAGACTTTTGCACATAAGAGATTCTCAGTAAGAAGGACTGGGGATAGTGGCAGCACTCTTCGGAGAGGCATATATTCTTTAATCATACTCTGGTAGGTATGAAAACAGTAGGTATGATTTCCTTCATGACTAGGTCTTGGGTGGGAAATTTCTGGGATTAGAACATCATTATAGACTTTTAGATATGCTATATGTTTGATCTATTTCTCTGATAATGACAGTGGTACTGGAAAGCTAACTATGAAATCATAAGTAGTTTTGTATACAGGAATTTAATAAGACTTTTTAAATGGCTAGGGCCAAAGTTAAAGGTCACAGAGATTATGAAACCCTAGCAGGCTGACCCCTGGCCTGAGAGGCTGTCCTGCCTTTCACCCAACTAATGACACCCATGGCCATTGATTGGCAGGAGTTCTTCCACTTGTGGGAATTCGATTTTAGTCACTCGAGGTCTTTATTTTAATGATGATTGACAACTAAAGTGTCTTTCTACCAAGAAGTTTTCCTGCTCTGACATTCAAAAATATATGTCACAAACTGTGCCAGACGGTAAAGACCAGCAGAGAATTCATGGCTGTTAAGAACAGTTCTGCCCCTTATTAAGTGAGAGTTTGAAATTTGGGGTGGGGGAGGGGGCAGGAACACCTGCCAGAGATCAAGTCTGTGTATGCACATGAAAATGAAATAACTGTTTGACTTTCTTTTACACAAAGCATAGTTATGTTTGATAAGGACAATCATAGTAACTGGGAGGCCAAAGCTAGGTAATTGCCTTGGCTATAAAAGATGATGAAAAAATATAAAATGTTATCTTTTGTGTTGGTATTTCACTTGTATTTCGATACATAGAATGACACTCCTAAGATTAAGGTGACATTTACTTGTACCTGCATGGAAAAGGGAGAAGTGACAAGAAAGGTGAGAGTGACATGTGGAAGTAATTCATTCTATATAACATGAATTATGTGTTTCCAGACATATTTTTTACTTGTTGCAAATACCTGAAGTTTTTTATTTGTTTTACTTCCACAAGAGTTATTATAATTGCCATTGGGGGAAATTCATTTGAATTCAACAAATATTTGTCAGGCCCTTACCATATAAGGCTCCATAGGAGACACAAAAATGGGTAAGGGAGGTTTATTTGTCAAAGGATTTGTGATCCAGGAGATGAGAAACATTTAAGAGTAATCATATTACAAGAGATTAGTGTCGCTGGAGCCTGGCCACGAGAGGTTCTAATTCCAGACCATAATTCACCAACAGTATGAGCACAGACAAGTTACATGATCTGGTTGTGTCTCCCTGTCTTCATAGAGAAAACAGAGCAATAGAGTGTATAGCACAGGTTTTGTGTAAAGATTAAATGAGTGAATATATGCAAGTTCTTACTACTTGTGCACTAGAAACAATCCAAGTTAGCTATTATCAGCCATACTCAATTTAAGTGCTGTGATATTTCAAAGGAAGAAGATACTGAATTTCATTTAGAGGATCAGAAATTTGGGGAAAGAAAATGTAGCATTTGGAATGGGTCTTTAAAATGGGCATAATTTTGAGAAGTGGAGAGGAAACAGTGTTAAGAATGATATGGAGGTAGAAAAGTTTATAAAGTGTGATATAAAACAGCATCAAGCAGTAATGATTCCCAGGAATGTGGGGTACTTGTACAGGAGAAAGGAAAAATGAGTCTAAGAAGACTAAAAGAAAAAAAAAGATTAAAAGAGTTCATAAAGGACTCCATATTTCAGATGGCAAGATTTTAACAGGGAGACGGTCTGGACGGTGGGCTATTGCCAAAGCGCTCCAAACACAGATCTTGATGAGAGTCAAAGAAACCCAGGCCACCTTACGAAGGGAAGGAAGTGATGAGTCCCTGACCTAAGCCTGTATTCACGGATAGATGGGTGCGTCTTTGTAGCAGCGGAAACTCGGATCTTAGTAAGTTTGGAATGAGTGTGAAATGCCAATAAGCATCCATATAGTCAATGGGAAATGTCTCAGACTGATGCACAAGAAACGTCTAAATGCCAAATTGTGCTCAGAAACACCTGGTTCTAGAACTTTTTGGAAACTGAAATGCTAGACTATTAAATAAGTTTCCCATGATCACATAATTCATTTACAAGAGTGAGATCATAATTCATAATTTCAGGTTTTTTCATAAGGTTTCAGAGATTCCCTTCATAAAAATAAAGTAGAAGTGTTGACCAGTCCCCGAAAAATGTTGTTTCCAACCTGAGTGTCAGCACAAAGTTCTCAGATATCACGTTGCATTCTAGTAACTGATATTGTAGTCCTTTATACTTTTGAAAAATACACTGTCTGAAAAGATGGGTGTAGCTGACCTGCTTAGGCTCTAATCCAGACCTGAGAGCCCAAATCACTCTCAGGTGACATATAGCCACCCCCTTTTTATGAAGAAATAGGTATAAGGAAAATAAATTGCCACATTAAATCACACATCAAATTATTAGACCAAAGGGCTGTTTGGCTTTGTGCAAGCAGCCAAAGCTGAAAGCACCTCATTTCCTTATCTACAAAATGGGGATAATAACAGTGTCCTCTTCCTAGGGCAGCTATGAACATTAACTAAGAGAGCCCCTGTCGATGCTGAGCACAGCACCTAGCAATAAATATGCCCAGATATTTTGACCTGCTTTTTTGGTTTGATGCCTCTATGCAGCTGAGTAGGATATATGTGGCATATGAAATTGTCAATAGTGATGACCACAAACTAACTGATTATACACTAAAAGAAAAAAACAGTAAAAATGCTGCAGAAATGTGGGGAAATTTATTTCTGAGTTTAGACATGGGTATATTTCATTGCATTTGCTAGATTGTAAATAATCAAAAATCCAGTGGCTTTTTTTCCAGAAAAATAAAATATTTTTATCAATGCAAATAATCTCTTCCTGACCTAAGAGTTTTATAAGGTTACATATTTCTATTTTGAGGGCATGTTTGTGTACTATATTGTGACTAAAGTTTAAATAGGTTATTCTCAACCTGAAAAATAAATTTCAAATATATGTCCCACAATTCAGTAGCAAGTTATGAGGCCATTTTGTATTTCCAGATATCCCCCCCAAATTGTAAGCAACCAGCAACATTATTTTACAGTGCACTAACCTTCTTCATTCAAATCACTTTACATCACTATGACTTTTGAATAAATATAATACTAGAATTATATTTTCCCTCAATTTTATAGTAGTATCTTAGAAATAGCCCCCAGTTTTTCACCACTTAAATTTGAGTCTCTGTGTTATTACTAATATGCATTAAAACAAGATTTTTTCTCATACAATAGGACTATTAGGTTTTTTTTGGTTTGCTTTGCTTTTTATTTTGGTATCATTAATCTGCAGACTACTAGTATTTTTTATCTGTATAAAGTGAAGAAGAGAAATGACAGGGTATTAAACAGATGAAAATACCTCTAGTTTAGCAATAAGGCACAATAATGATGCTATCTAATTGTGCTAGGGTTGTCTTACTTTGGCTACATTTGAAATTGTGTATATGAAACTACTGTTCCTGCCAAAATAATATCAGACACCCAAATTTCCCATTCTATATTCTCCCACACACATTGTTTTAACTGTAAAGCAATGCTTAACACAATTTTCCTTTCTATTTATAGCTAGCTAAGAAGTAGAGGACATTTCATTTGGTGGTATTTTCTTCTTCAGACTCTCCCATTATTACTAATTTTTACAATTAAACTTTTTACTTTGAAATAATTTCAATTCATATTGTGAAAATTAAAAGAGGGAAACGTCACTGCCATGGCCTTAGTAGTCCTGCAGGGGAAGCTGTCACTCCCATAGCTCCTTGTAAATCTCAGACCCCACCAGAGGAGATAAATGCCATATTGTTTTAGCTACTTTAGTCCCCATCAGAGGAAGAAAGGTTTCCACCTTCTGCCTTCCCCCAGTGGCCCAGCCACTGACAGACTGTCACAACCCAGCCAATGAGAAGCCACAATATGTGGAACTCCCAGTTTCCACCAATGGACTATTTGATTAAAACAGCCCTCCCAACTCAGCCCTTTCTTCTATAGAAGAATGTTCCTCTCTTTTGTTCTATGGACATGCCTATGGTTCTGCTGTAGCTTCCACTCCCAGATTACAATTTTCTGCTATTCCTGAATAAACCTGTTTTTGCTGGTAAAATGACTGTTTTTTTTTTAAGGTTAACAATATGAATTGGAAGAAATAATAAAGTGATCCCATGTACCCTTCACTCAGTTTTCCTAAATGACAATATTTTGCAAAAGTCTACTGCAATGTCACAACCAGAATATTGACATTGATACAGTTAAGATGCAGAACATTTCCAACTCTGCAAGGACCCCTCATGTTGCCTATTTATAGCCACACTTTTTTCCTTTCCACCCTAATCCCCTCCTTAGCCCCTGGTATTTACTAATTAGTTCTCCATTTGTATAATTTTGTCATTTTCAATGTTGATTCCAATAAAGATGGAATCACATAGTATGGTAACTTGCTTTTTTAACTAAACATAATTCCCTGACGTTCATCCAACTTGTGTGTGTCAATAGTTTTTTCCCTTTTTTTTCACTGAGTCATATTTCATGGTGTAAATGTATCACATTTTAAAAACTATTCACCCACTAAAGACATCTTAGTTGTTTCAGTTAATTGATTTTAGATTCTAAGTTAATACATAAAGCTTCTACTATGTAATACTGATTCTCTACGTATTACTACAAACTCCCACAGCTTTAGGTCAAAATGTTTCATAAATACAGTATCTCTTATACTTTACAAGCATGTTATTAGTAGCATCCTAATTTAGTAGCACCTCTCTTGACTTTTATCTTCATAGACTATCCTATTGCATCCATGGAGGGGCTATTTTTACATATCTAAATCCAGAAGACATGACTGTCCATGTGCTCTGTTGCATCTCAACCCACACTCATAGAGTCGGGGAGAAAACATGTCCCAGCTACCACAGAAAGAAAGGCTCAGCTGGGCCATTATCTCCTGTCTCTTCTGAAACACCCTCACAAATGTGCTTTTCATGCTTCAGTCATCAGATGCCAAGACAGCATAATTCATAATTCATAATTCTGAATCTCCAAGTCAGCAAAACCTAGAAGAAATGTCTTCTACACATGTATAAAGAGATGGCCACAGATAAGTCTCTTCCTTGTTCTAAGACTTTTGCTTGAGAGTTAGCCTAACATAGCTCACAGGTGTTCCCATTATGCCCAAAGAGGTAGAAATCAGCCATATCCACAAGTAGAAAAAGCAGAAGGAAACCTGCCTGTGCTTATCCTAGAGACAAAAACAATTAAGAAACAAACAGTCTTTTATTGTGCTCAAGCAGGGATTTCCAAAGTATATCCACTCAATGAACATTTATAGAATGGCAAAACCTACTGAATATTGTGGGTGTGGGGCATATAACACTGAGATGACATGGTTCTCAATAATGGAACATTGGATTTGTTATATTCTGACTAGGATCTCAGATTGAAAAGGCAGATAAGAATAATGAATGATCTCTTACTGGTCAGTGATTGAGCTAACTAATGTATTGTCTGATGGCCTGGTCATGCTCTCCCTTTAAAAAGAGGTCCTTTTAAGAATATACAATGGGGAAAAGACAGTCTCTTTAATGATTGGTATTAGGAAAACTGTACAGCACATGCAAGAGAATGAAACTGGATTACTTTCTAATACCATACACAAAAGTAAACTTGAAATACATTATAGACCTATAAGACATCAAACCATAAAACTCTTAGAAGATAACATAGGCAAAAATCTCCTGAACATAACATGAGTAATTTTTTTTGATATATCTGCATGTGTAAGGGAAACAAAAGCAAAAATAAACAAATGGGAAACATCAAACTAAAAAAGCTTCTGTACAGCAAAGGAAACAGTGAGAGAAAAATAGGGGGAAAATTTTCCCGTTGAGCCTGATTGTCACAAAATCTATAGAACATAAAGTTGAAGTGAGATCCAAAGAAGGGAGACACGGCAGAGAGGAAGGAGCAAAGGTGGTGACCCAGAGGGACAGAGGCTGAGGGTGGAGGTTGGGGTCAAGGCTAGACAGAGGTGGTAGCGGAGGGAGAGCTGGCCGAGGCCCGGGACCCCTAAAGTTGGGAGAGGTGCCATTGCTGCTCACTGAGAACCCTGGGGTGGCTCAGGCCTGAGACAGGCTGAAGTAGGGAAAGCCAAGCCAGTACAAGTGAACCCGTCGCTATCGGGGATCAACATGTTCTCTGGAGCTGGATATTTCGGATTACATAATCCTCCTTGTTCTTGATTATCCTCCACAAGAGCACAGAGTCCCTCCCATGGTACAAATCCACCTCAGTTAAGCCCCAGATGTCCTACTGATGCTACAGACAGCATCTTGGCAGCCTTTCCTGCCCTCCCTTGCCCTCCTGCCACAATCTGCCCTTCCTCCACCAAACCACACTGGATCTCCAGGCATTTCCCTTCAAAAAAAAAAAAATGTTGAAGTGAGTTAGAAAACCTTAGCATTTTCCTCCTAACTCTGGGCCTCTAATAATTAATATAAGGCCACATGGAGAATAACAATACTACTTATTTGTATACTCAAGATAGAAGTGGGACAATGACTTCGAAAGAAAATGTCAGGCCAGCAAATTCTGAATATTTTGTACAAAGAGAATTAAGATAATTAAAAATTGCATATTTGTAGTCATTATTCAATTTAGTGAAAGTGAAATTAATCTGATAACAAAAATAATAATTATACTTTCTAAAATCATGAATACTTGCTACATGTCTTACACATCCCACATCTCACTGAGTCCACACTGTGACTCTCGGAGGCATCGCTGCTGCTATTATTACCATCATTCTTTAGTTAAAGACACTCTGGTGTGGAGCAGTTGTGTTAGTTCCCTGATGAGGCTGTGTCAAGTTACCACGGACTTCATGGCTTAAAACCACAGAAATGTATTCTCTCCCAGATTTGGTGAAGTCCAGAAATCCAAAGTCAACGTGTCCACAGGGCCACATTCCCTCCGAAGGCTCTCCTGGCAGATATGCCTCGCCTTGTCCGGCTTCCAGTGGGCAAGGGTGGCCTCGGCCTGTGGACAGATGACTTCCGTCTCTGCCTCTGTCTTCAGCTCACCTTCTCCTCTGTGTGTCTCTCAGATCGGCCTTGGCCTTTCTCTTATAAGCATACTTGTTCTTAGACTGAGGACCCACCCAAATAATCCAGGATGATTTCACCTCAAAATCTTTAATTTAATTATATCTGCAAAGACTTTCCAATAAGTCACAGTCACAGATTCTGCATGTTAAGACATGAACATATCTTTTTGGGGGTCACCATTCAGCCCAGTACAGCAGTTAAACAATTTCCCCCAATTCACACAGGTAGTAAGGGGCAAAAGATGCCTGACCACAGCATACATGATCTTCACCACATCACTGCTCACAGCTGCTCTCTGACAAGTCATGATGTTCTTCAGGAGGAATGTTCCTTAGGAAATACTTAAGCAGCTAATATGTTATATTTGCAAGCCATTATCAAAATGCTAATTTTAACCTTTCTTAAAACACATGCAGTTCAAAATGACTGGATATGAATGTTATGTCTTGTCCTCAAAGTGACTTGTTCATTTAGAAAATATCAATATGGACACATTCATCTTTCTTAGTTTCAGTATTTTCAATTACACTGATTCATTGTTACCCAGTTGATAACAATAAATACAAGTGGACAACTTGGACAGTTGCAGTTCTTTATTCATTCTGATTCGAGTGGTCTGGCTTCTTTTTATGGATTTAATGATTGTAATACCCAATCATAAAGCTGCAATATTCTTATCCTAATGCTGGAAGCAAGTTTCTGCACAGTTTCTGTTGAAAGTAGCAGTAGAACCACACCTTTGGGAAGCACAGAGAAATAACTAACTTGAAAACTTTCCTCCAACATTTATTATGTTTTATTTTATTTTATTTTATTTTGGTTATAAATTTGACAAGAATATTCTATTGCTATTAAAACTGGTTCTTGGAGATTTTTAAAGTGATGTATCCTTATAGCTTTTTAATGATCCATTAGTTGGAGAAGAAAGTGGAGAAAGAATATTAGTCTTTTAACTCCATTTGTCCGAAAGAGAAATTTATCCTCTGCATGGTTGCCTAATGATGGACCACTCTTTAATGGTCCATAACAAAGAAAGATACTCAGAGGGCAGATGACCATATTACCCAGCAAAAAATCACAACTACCTGCTCTGAGCACTATTTAAGCAAATGAGAAAATAGCCCGATGTCAGAGGAATGGATTTTTGTGACAGACAGCCAGAATTCTTTTGGCAGGGGTAACCTTTTTTTAAATGTCTCATTATTACGTTGGGCTCAGAAAACGTATTTGCATGCAGCAGTCATTTAGTACAAGAATCAAAAAACAAAGAGTAAGGCTGAGAGATACCATCTACTTCCAAATACAGAGGCTGCAACTAAACTAAAGAGAGTTCAGGTACAGATATAGAATTTTCAAAACAAATTAGAGAGGACCATTTTCTTTCTTAAAAAATTGCAGCAGCTTGCAGAACGTTTGTTCCTTTGCTTTGACAAGCAAGCTGTTTTTTTCCCATTCCTGTTATAGATCATGATATTCTTACCAGAAAACAGATTTTTAACTGCATATTTTTCATCTGTGTTATGTCCAAAGCACCCTCTTTTTTATTGTCTCATTTGTCCACAATAATACTGTGGGTGTGGGAAGAAAGCAATCAATCAGCAACAATTTTGAGTGATTTACAGGGCCAGCATTGTGCTAGGTGAAGTAGCAGAAATGGAGGAAGCTGCAAAAGGATATAATTGAATACCAAATATGTGGCAGAGAAGATGTTTAAGGAAGTAGTAATCAATAAAAGCTTCATAGGGTTGGTGGAGACTTGAGCTTGGCCTTGAAGTCCAGGTAGAACAAGTATTGGGAGTAAGATGGAAGGCTTTCCAGCACAAAGAAAGGCACAGAGGAGGGAATGCACATGCCTGTGTGCTCATTGATTCATCCCAATAGCTAACACAGTGCCTGGTGTATACTTGCACTCAGTAAGTATCTGTGGATTGTTAAATGTTTAATAATGTACGTAGATAATATTGACACACGATGGCCCTGAATCTTGCAGATATCTATAGCCACTCAGAGTGCTTTAGCATGATGCGGTAAGCAAGTAAGTGCACCATTATGAATTCCCATTGTTCTGCAACATATAGGCCAGTTCACCTCCAGGAGAGGCAGTGACATTGCTGGAACATGGGCACAGCAAGAATTTCCCACTGGATAGTCTGGGTGGGGCTGGTGAATGGGGTAGGACTGGAAAGGCATTGGGGGGAACTTCATCTCATCTTCTTTATCCAACCCTCACCTTGAGTTCAAACACTTAGCAAATGTTCAATGGTTAGTATCGCTATATCAAAATCCATGTATCCGATGTACCCTTCCATGAATGATGACTGACTACAGCCATTCTCTTCCAACTAACCTTTCAGTGTAAGAATAATATTAAAGAAGTATAAGCAAAGTTCAGTGAGAAAGCCTTAATTTCCATCTGCACTGGAACTAGGAAGTGCTTGAATTCCAGGCCCAGCCAGCTGGTATGAGAGCAATGCTCATTGGGTACTACAGATCCTCATGTCTTCTCTTTGTTTCTGATGTTCTTTCTTGCCTTTAAATGATACCCACAGAGGATTGAAATGTGTTTTTCAGCTTTTATTGGATATATTGGCTAAAGGCTATGTTTCTACTCCTTGATTTTATAACAGATGGGTAATCAATGTGCTTGTGTGTGTGTGTGTTCAAATGTCTTTCTCTAAAAAGTAAGCCAGAAATTAAATTGAATTATTTTATTTATCTATGGCTCTCAGTTGGTGTTATTACCAACTGTGCATCCATAGCTCTCAAAGAAGTCCATGATCTTGCAGATAGTTTTTAATTTCTCTAGGATATTTAAATCCTATTTTTAATACATGGTAAGTATTACCTATACTGAAATATTAACAATTCCACTTGTATTCTACAAAATGCCACCCATGAGAGGAATGATATCAGGATATATCTTTTCTTTGCCTCATTCATCTCACTATCCATGACCAAAATTCCTTCTCCATTTAATCAACAAATAGGCAGAAACCAGCATGACCTTTATGCCTTCTTTTCCAACTTTACTGTATGAGCCAAATTTACTGTAAAATAATGCTTTTATAATTCTAGTAACAAGGGACAGTGTTAATATGAACATAATAGACTATATCTCATTGCTCTGTCCCCTAGCACCTAGTCTAGCCTGCTAAATTCCGGCACACATGAGAGAACAAACTGTTCCATGAAGTACTGGCAGAAATTCAGGATAAAAAGCCTTCCAAAACCTCACCAGACAGCAGACTCACAGAACCCAAGAATGGACTAACAGTTACCAAAAGGGAAAGGGACTGGGGAGGGTGGGTGGGAAGAGATGGAGAAGGGGAATAAGGGGCATTACAATTAACATACATAACGTAGAGGGGGGCACGGGGAAGGCAGTATAGCACAGAGAAGACAAGTGACTCTATAAAATCTTACTATGCTGATGGACAGTGACTGTAATTGGGTATGTGGTGGGGACTTGATAATTGGGGAATCTAGCAACCACAATGTTGCACATGTGATTATATATTAATGATACCAAAATAAAAAAATTAAAATAAAATGCTAAGAAATACAGAGGAAAAGCAATAAATTTTTATTTCACATTTAAGTATTTCAATGTAATGTTATAGAATGATATTTTTTCCCCAAATGTTAATATGATATTGAGATATGGCATACGATTTGGAATACATTGTTACATTTTAGTAATTTTTAGGATTACCACAAGATGAGGCAACATACATAGAGACACATAGTCTCTCATAAAAAATATGATAAATCAGCATGAACAGAACTTCATAAAAACCAGATTAGGAGGCACAATTGTGAGAGGGATTTCTTATCACCATGCCTTTGACCCAACCACTTCACTTCTTACCTTGAAAACTCATGACATACACAGTAAAGACTTTCTAATACTTTTTCCTCTAAATTCTTCCCTAATGGGGCCCAACCTGTGAAGACCCTGTTCATTTTGTGCTAGTTTTCCATAATTCATATACATTTTTTTCTACCTTGGAAACATCATCTGCAGCTATTCAGAAACAGAACACAGTAGACACCAGCAAGATAGCCAATAAGAGCCAAGTGCCCCTGAAATGAGTAAGCTCCACAATGGAACTCCACTTTAGGGTGACAACATTTTTTTATCTTTTACAATTTATTTTGGTATCATTAATCTACAATTACATGGGCAATATTATGGTTA
Organism: Smutsia gigantea; assembly: GCA_032199065.1. Classification (NCBI taxonomy): domain Eukaryota; kingdom Metazoa; phylum Chordata; class Mammalia; order Pholidota; family Manidae; genus Smutsia; species Smutsia gigantea. The sequence goes on from JAVSCE010019035.1 coordinate 213,459, forward strand.
TTAAACTACCCCATTATCGGGTCCCCCCCACCAACCCCATTACAGTCACTGTCCATCACCATAGTGAGATGCTATAGAGCCACTACTTGTCTTCTCTGAGTTGTACAGCCCTCCCCATGTCCCCCTAACATTAAATCTGCTAATCGTAATGCCCCTTTTTCCCCCTTATCCCTCCCTTCCCACCCATCTTCCCCAGTCCCTTTCCCTTTGGTCAATTCTTGGGCTCTGTGAGTCTGCTGCTGTTTTGTTCCTACAGTTTTTTTCTTTGTTCTTACACTCCACATACGAGTGAAATTGTTTGATACTTCTCTTTCTCTGCCTGGCTTATTTCAACGAGCATAATACCCTCTAGTTCCATCCATGTTGTTGCAAATGGTAGGATTTGTTTTCTTCTTATGGCTGAATAATATTCCATTGTGTATATGTACCACTTCTTCTTTATCCATTCATCTACGGATGCACACTTAGGTTGCTTCCATTTCTTGGCTATTTTAAATAGTGCTGTGATAAACATAGGGGTGCATCTGCCTTTTTCAAATTGCCTGCTGCATTCTTAGGGTGAATTCCTAGGAGTGGAATTCCTGGGTCAAAAGGTTTTTCTATTTTGAATTTTTTGAGGAACCTCCACACTGCTTTCCACAATGATTGAACTAATTTGCATTCCCACCAGCAGTGTAGGAGGGTCCCAATTTCTCCACATCCTCGACAAGATTTGTTTTTGTTTGTGTTTTGGATGTTGGCCTTCCTCACTGGTGTGAGGTGATATCTCATTGTGATTTTAATCTGCATTTCTCTGATGATTAGCGATGTGGAGCATCATTTCATGTGCCTGTTGGCCATCTGAATTTCTTCTTTGGAGAAGTGTTTATTCATGTCCTCTGCCCATTTCTTAATTGGATTATTTGCTTTTTGTTTGCTAAGGTCTGTGAGTTCTTTATATATTTTGGATGTCAACTCCTTATTGGATACGTCATTTATGAAAATATTCTCCCATACTGTAGGATGTCCTTTGTTTCTACTGATGGTGTCCTTTGCTGTACAGAAGCTTTTCAGCTTGATATAGTCCCACTTGTTCATTTTCCTTTTGTTTCTCTTACCTGGGGAGATATGTTCATGAAGAATTCGTTCATGTTTATGTCCAAAAGATTTTTGCCTATGTTTTTTCTAAGAGTTTTATGGTTTCATGACTTATATTCAGGTCTTTGATCCATTTGGAGTTTACTTTTGTGTATGGGGTTAGACAGTAGTCCAGTTTCATTCTCTTACATGTAGCTCTCCAGTTTTTCCAACACCAGCTGCGGAAGAGGCTGTCATTCCCCCATTGTATATCCAAGGCTCCTTTATCAAATATTAATTGACTGTATATGTTTGGGTTAATGTTTGGATTTTCTATTCTGTTCCACTGGTCTGTGGGTCTGTTTTTGTGCCAATACCAAATTGTCTTGATTACTGTGGCTTTGTAGTAGAGCTTGAAGTCAGGGAGCATAATTCCCCCTGTTTTATTCCTCATTCTCAGGATTGCTTTGGCTATTCGGGGTCTTTTGTGGTTCCATATGATTTTTAGAATTATTTGTTCCAGTTCTTTGAAGAAAGCTGTTGGTAGTTTGATAGGGATTGCGTTAAATCTGCAGATTGCTTCAGGTGGTATAGCCATTTTGACAATATTTATTCTACCTTGCCAAGAGCATGGGATGGATTTCCATTTGTTAGTGTCCTCTTTAATTTCTCTTAGGAGTGCCTTGTAGTTTTCACAGCAAAGGTCTTTCACTTCCTTGGTTAGTTTTATTTCTAGGTATTTTATTCTTTTGATGCAATTGTGAATGGAATTGTTTTTCTGATTTCTCTTTCTGTTAGTTCATCGTTAGTGTATAGGAAAGCAACAGATTTCTGTGTGTTAATATTGTATCCTGCAACTTTGCTGAATTCAGATATTAGTTCTCGTAGTTTTGGCGTGGAGTCTTTAGGGTTTTTTATGTACAATATCATGTCATCTGCAAATAGTGACAATATGACTTCTTCTTTACCAATCTGGATGCCTTGTATTTCTTTGTTTTGTCTGATTGCCATGGCTAGGACCTCCAGAACTAGGTTGAATAACAGTGTAGACAGTGGGCATCCCTGTCTTGTTCCCGATCTTAGATGAAAATCTTTCAGCTTCTCGCTGTTAAGTATGATGTTAGCTGTGGGTTTGTCATATATAGCCTTTATGATGTTGAGGTACTTGCCATCTATACCCATTTTGTTGAGAGCTTTAATCATGAATGGATGCTGAATTTTGTCAAATGCTTTTCAGCATCTATGCAAATGATCATGTGGTTTTGTTCTTCTTTTTATTGATGTGGTGGATGATGTTGATGGATTTTCGAATGTTGTACCATCCTTGCATCCCAGGGATGAATCCCACTTGATCATGGTGTATGATCCTCTTGATGTATTTTTTAATTCGGTTTGCTAATACTTTGTTAAATATTTTTGCATCTACGTTCATCAGGGATATTGGTCTGTAATTTTCTTTTTTGGTGAGGTCTTTGCCCGGTTTTGGTATTAGAGTGATGCTGGCTTCATAGAATGAGTTCAGAAGTATTCCCTCCTCTTCTATTTTTTGGAAACTTTAAGGAGAATAGGAGGTGTTTATTCTCTATATGTCTGGTAGAATGCAGAGGTGAATCCATCTGGTCTGGGGGGTTTGTTCTTGAATACTTTTTTATCACTGATTCAGTTTCATTGCTGGTGATTGGTCTGTTTAGTTTTTCTGTTTCTTGCTTGGTCAGTCTTGGAAGGTTGTATTTTTGTGAGAAGTTGTCCATTTCTTCTATGTTTTCCAGCTTCTTAGCATATAGATTCTCATATTATTCTCTTATAATTCTTTGTATTTCTGTAGGGACCGTCGTTATTTTTCCTTTCTCATTTCTGATTCTGTTTATGTGTGTAGACTCTCTTTTACTCTTAATGAATCTGGCTAGGGGTTTATCTATTTTGTTTATATTTTCAAAGAACCAGCTCTTGGTTTCATTGATTTTTTTCTATTGTTTTATTCCTCTCAATTTTATTTATTTCTTCGCTGATCTTTATTATGTCCCTCCGTCTGGTGACTTTGGGTCTCATTTGTTCTTCTTTGTCCAATTTCAGTAATTGTGTCTTTAGACTATTCATTTGGGAGTGTTCTTCCTTCTTTAAATAGGCCTGGATTGTAATATACTTTCCTCTTAGAACTGCCTTTGCTGTGTCCCACAGAAGTTGTGGCTTTGTGTTGTTCTTGTCATTAGTCTCCATATATTCTTTGATTTCGGTTTTGATTTGGTCATTAACGCATTGATTAATTAGGAGAATGTTGTTGAGTCTCCATGTATTTGTGAGCCTTTTTGTTTTCTTTCTAAAATTTATCTCTAGTTTTATGCCCCTGTGATATGAGAAGTTGGTTGGTAGAATTTAAATTTTTTTGAATTTACTGTGTTTCTTTTTTTCGCTTAGTATGTGGTCTATTCTGTAAAATGTTCCATGTGCACTTGAGAAGAATGTGTATACTGCTGCTTTTGTGTGTAGAGTTCTGTAGATGTCTGTTAGGTCCATCTGTTCTAGTGTGTTGTTCAGTGCCTCTGTGTCTTTACTTATTTTCTGTCTGGTTGATCTGTCCTTTGGAGTGAGTGGGGTGTTGAAGTCTCCTAAAATGAATGCATTGCTTTCTATTTCCTCCTTTAATTCTGTTAGTATTTGTTTCACATATGCCGGCACTCCTCTGTTGCATGCGTATATATTTATAATGGCTATATCCTCTTGTTGGACTGAACCCTTTATCATTATGTAATGTCCTTCTTTATCACTTGATACTTTCTTCATTTCGAAGTCTATTTTGTCCCATACAATACTGCAACACCTGCTTTTTTTTCCTTGTTGTTTGCATGAAATATCTTTTTCCATCCCTTCACTTTTAGTCTGTGTATATCTTTGGTTTTGAGGTGAATCTCTTGTAAGCAGCATATAGATGGGTCTTGCTTTTTTATCCATTCTATGACTCTGTGTCTTTTGATTTGCACATTCAGTCCATTTACATTTAGGGTAATTATCGATAGATATGTACTTATTGACATTGATGGCTTTAGATTCGTGGTTACCAAAGGTGCAAGGGTTGCTTCTTTAGTATCTGACAATCTAACTTAACTTTCTTCTTAAGTTATTGTAAACACTGTCTGATGTTTCTTTATTTCTCTCCCTTCTTATTCCTCCTCCTCCATTCTTTATATACTAGGTGTTTTATTCTTTGCCTTTAGTTAGTATTTGGATGATCTGCTTTCTTTGCTATGATTTTATTTTCTCTGGTGGCATCTTTTTAGCCTTAGGAGTGCTTCCCTCTAGAGCATTCCATTTAAGATATCCTGTAGAAGTGGTGTATGGGAGGCAAACTCTCTCAGCTTTCGCTTGTCTGGAAATTGTTTAATCCCTCCATCATATTTAAATGATAATCTTGCTGGATACAATATTCTTGGTTCGATGCCCTTCTGTTTCATTACGTTAAATATATCATGCCATTCTGTTCAGGTTTGTAAGGTTTCTGTTGAGGCGTCTGATGATAGTCTGATGGGTTTTCCTTTATAGGTGATCTTTTTTCTCTCTCTAGGTGCCTTTAATACTCTGTCCTTGTCTTTTATCTTTGCCATTGTAATTATTATGTGTCTTGGTGTTGTCTTCCTTGGGTCCCTTGTGGTAGGAGATCTGTGGGCTTCTGTGGACTTGCGAGACTATTTCCTTCCCCAGCATGGGGAAGTTTTCAGCAATTATTTTTTCAAAGACACATTCTAGCCCTTTTTCTCTCTCTTCTTCCTCTTGTATCCCTATAATGCTAATATTGTTCTGTTTGGATTGGTCACACAGTTCTCTTAATATTCTTCCATTCCTAGAGATCCTTTTATCTCACTCTGCCTCATGTTCTCTGAATTCCTGTTCTTTGATTTCTATTCCATTAACAGTCTCTTGGATCTCGTCCATTCCACTGCTAAGCCCGTCAATCGCTTGTCGCATTTCTGCATTGTCTTTCCTCACCTCCCTCACTTTCTCCCTCAGCTCTTGCATATTTCTCTGTAGGTCCATCAGTATGGTTAAGACTTTTATTCTGAATTGTTTTTCAGGAAGATTGTGCATTTCCATCCCTTCAGACTTCCTCTCTGGTGTCTGGGTCTGGATAAGCTTTGTTTGTACCATATTCCTCTGTTTTTTCATGGCAATACAAGTGGCTGCTGGTAGGTGCCACGTATGTCAGCTGGGCTCTTTAAGACTTTAACAAAAAGGAGAAAAAAAAAGAAAGGAGAGAAAGAAGAAAGAAAAGAGAAAAAATAAAACACCAAAAATAAAAAGACGCCCGCCATGAGTAGATTCTTTGAGCGTGCTGTAGGTGACGCTGTTGCTCCTCTATTCCGCAGCCACGACCACGCCACTCCGCAGGGCCCTTTGTAGCTCTGGCTGGTGCCGAAACGAATGGCAGGCTGCTGATCTCTGGGAAGTCTCAGTGAGGCTACTTTTTCCCAGTCCCCAACGAAGGGGTCTGAAATTCCCCAGGATTCCCAGCCTGCTTGGCTGAGTGTGCTGGGACGATTCTGCTCCTCCGTTGGGCTCCTATCTCTTTAAGACTGCTAAAAAAAAGTGCACGCATTTCTTTTGTCCTGGGGAGTCAGCTGCGAGGATCCCTTGCGTTCCCCGGCTCAGATCCTGCTCCCTCTGTTTCTCCAATCTCCAATACACCATGCGATGTGTGTCAGTGCTCCCAGCACAGATCACCAGGGCTGGTTCTTTCTTGGGCCTGTACTTCCACTCCCTCACAGCTCTGAATCTTCTCCTCCTGCCAGTGCACTGGGGTGGGGGAGTGCTCGGGTCTTGCCGGGTTACGGCTCCATATCTTACACACCTTGTGGGGTGCCCAGTTCTCTCAGGTGTAGATGCAGGCTGGGTGCTGTCCTGTATCTTCTAGTCTCTCTTTTAGGAATAGTTGTATTTGTTGTATTTTCATAAATATGTATGGTTTTGGGAGGAGATTTCCGCCGCCCTGCTCCCGCCACAATCTTCCCAGAACTGTGAGAACATTTTTAAAGAGATGTTATGTCCAGAAAAATATGCAACACCAGCCATTTGGAATATGTAAATGAAAGAGATTTACAGAACAAAGTCATTCACCTCCACAATTCACCAAGTTCCTGTTATACCTAAAAAGAATTTATTTCAGTTATACCAAATACCTGAAAAATGTAGTATTATATAGAGAATTTAAAGTTAGCTACCTTAAATTTTTAAGGTGTAAAGGTACGTGAAACCAGCAAGAAGATCCTTGTCTACTCGATACATGACATTTTGTTAATGACTTGACATGGCTTTATACCTGCTCATTGTATAAAAGATATTGAATATATTTAATGAAAAGTATTTAGACATAAAATTCTGTGTATTTGAGGAGGTAATTGCTGAAAACTTCCCCAATCTGGGCAAGGAGATAGTCACTCAGGCCACGGAGGTGCACAGATCTCCCAAAACAAGGGACCCAAGGAAGACAACACCAAGACATTTAATAATTAAAATGGCAAAGATGAAGGATAAGGACACTTTTAAAAGCACCCAGAAAGAGAACAAGATCACATACACAGGAAAACCCCCCAGGCTATCATCACACTTCTCTACAGAATCATTACAGGCCAGGAGGGAGTGGCATGATATACTTAATGCAATGAAACAGAAGGACCTTGAAGAAAGAATACTCTACCCAGCAAGATTATCATTTAAATGTAAAAGAGGAATTAAACAATTTTCAGATAAGCAAAAGCTGAGAAAACTTACCTCCACAAACCACCTCTATAGTATATTTTGGAGAGACTGCCATAGATGGAAGTATTCAAAAGGCTCAATAGCTGTCACCAGGGGAAATAAAAGCACAGAAAGAAATTAGGACAATTAATTACAAGCAGATGTAAAATCAAATCAACTACCTCCGAAGTCAATCAAGGGATAGACAAAGAGTACCGAATATGATACCTAATATATAAAGAATGGAGGAGGGGAAAAAAAGAACCTTTAGGTTGTGTTTGTAATAGCATACAAAGTGAGTTAAATTAGACTGTTAGATAGTAAGGGAATTACCCTAGAACAATTGGTAACCACAAAACTAAAGCCTGCAATGGCAATAACTACATACCTATTGATAATCACCCTAAATGTAAATGGTCTGAATGCACCAATCAAAAGACATAGAGTCACTGAATGGATTAAAAAACAAGACTTGTTTATATGCTGCCTACAAGAGACTCACTTCAAACTCAAAGATGTACACAGACTGAAAGTAAAGGAGTGGAAAAAGATATTTCATGCAACTAATAGGGAGAAAAAAGCAGGAGTTGCAGTAATTGTATTAGACAAAATGGATTTCAAAACGAAGAAAGTATCAAGAGACAAAGAAGGGCATTACATAATGGTAAAGGGGTCAGTCCAACAAGAGGATATAACTATTATAAATATCTATTCACCCAAAGCAGGATCACCTAAATATCGGAAACAAATACTAACAGAATTAATAGGGGTAAATAGAATGCAATGCATTCATTTTAGGAGACTTCAACACACCACTCACTTCAGAGGACAGATCAACCAGAAAATAAGTAAGAAGACAGAGGCACTGAACAACACAGTAGAACAGATGGACCTAACGGACATCTACAGAACACTCCATCCAAAAGCAATAGAATACATATTCTTCTCAAGTGCACATGGAACATTTTTAAGAATAGATCATGTACTAGGCTACCAAAAGAGCCTCAGTAAATTCAAAAAGATTGAAAATGTACTAACCAGCTTCTCAGATTACAAAGGGATGAAAGTAGAAATAAATTACAGAAAGAAAATGAAAAATCCCACAAACACATGGAGGCTTAATAACATGCCCCTAAGTAGTCAATGGATCAGTGACCAAATTAAAACAGATACCAAGCAATATATGGAGACAAATGGAAATAATGATTCAACACTGAAAAATCTGTGAGACACACTGAAGGCCATGCTAAGAGGAAAGTATATTGCAATACAAGCCTACCTCAGGAAAGAAGAAAAATCCCATATGAACAGTCTAAACTCACAATTAACAAAACTAGAAAAAGAAGAACAAATGAGACCCAAAGTCAATAGAAGGAGGGACATTTTAAAGATTGGAGCATAAATAAATAAAATCAAGAAGAATAAAACAATAGAAAGAATCAATGAAAATAGGAGCTGTTTCTTTCAGAAAATAAACAAAATAGATAAACCCTAGCCTACCTTATCAAGAAAAAAAGAGAGTCTACTCACATAAACAGAATCAAAAATGAGAAAGGAATAATTCTAGCAAACACCACAGAAAAACAAAGAATTATTACAGAATACTATGAAAAATTACATGGGAACAAATAGGATAACCTAGAGGAAATGGACAACTTTCTAGAAAACTAAAACCTTCCAAGGCTGACCCAGGCAGAAACAGAAAATCTGAATAGACCAATTACCAGCAAAGAAATGAAATTGGTAATAAAAAAATTACCAAAGAACAAAACACCTGTACCAGATGGTTTCACTGTTGAATTTTATCAAACAGTTGTGAAGACCTAATACCCATTCTCCTTAAAGTTTCCAAAATTTAGAAGAGGAGGGAATACTTCCAAACTCATTCTATGAGGCCAGCATCACTCTAATACTGAAACCAGGCAAACACACCACAAAAAAAGAAAATTACAGACCAATATCCCTAATGAACATAGATGCAAAAATACTCAACAAAATATTAGCAAACCAAATTCAAAAACACATCAAAAAGATCATCAATCATGATCAAGTATGATTTATTCCAGGGATGCAAGGATGGTACAACATTCGAAAATCCATCAACATCATCCACCACATCAACAAAAAGAAGAACAAAACCACATGATCATCTTCATAGATGCTGAAAAAGCATTTGACAAAATTCAGCATCCATTCATGATTAAAACTCTCAACAAAATGGGTATAGACGGCAAGTACCTCAACATCATAAAGGCCATATATGACAAACCCACAGCTAACATCATACTTAACAGCAAGAAGCTGAAAGATTTTCATCTAAGATGGGGAACAAGACAGGGATGCCCACTCTCTACACTGTTATTCAACCTACTACTTGGAGGTCCTAGCCATGGCAATCAGACAAAACAAAGAAATACAAGGCATCCAGATTGGTAAAGAAGAAGTCATATTGTCGCTATTTGCAGATGACATGATATTGTACATAAAAAACCCTAAAGACTCCACGCCAAAACTACTCGATCTAATATCTGAATTCAGCAAAGTTGCAGGATACAAAATTAATACATAGAAATCTGTTGCATTCCTATACACTAATGATGAACTAGCAAAAGAGAAATCAGGAAAACAACTCCATTCACAATTGCATCAAAAAGAACAAAATACCTAGGAATAAACCTAATCAAGGAAGTAAAAGATCTATACTCTGAAAACTACAAGACACTCGTGAGAGAAATTAAAGATACCAATAAATGGAAACACATCCTATGCTCATGGATAGGAAGAATTAATATTTTCAAAATGGCCATCCTTCCTAAAGCAATCTACAGATACAAGGCAATCCCTATCAAAATACCAACAGCACTCTTCAATGAACTAGAGCAAATAGTTCTAAAACTAATATGGAACCACAAAAGACCCTGAATAGCTAAAGCAATCCTGAGAAGGAAGAGTAAAGCAGGGAGGATTATGCTCCCTGACTTAAAGCTCTACTACAAAGCCATAGTACTCAAGACAATTTGGTACTGGCACAAAAACAGACCCATAAACCAATGGAACAGACTAGAGAGCCCAGATGTAAACCCCAGCATATATGGTCAATTAATGCACGATAAAGGAGCCTCTTCAACAACTGTTGTTGGCAAAACTGGACAGGTATATGCAAGAGAGTGAAACTGGTTTATTGTCTAGCTCCATACACAAAAGTAAACTTGAAATGAATCAAAGACCTGAATGTAAGTCATGAAACCATAAAACTCTTAGAAGGAAACATAGCCAAAAATCTCTTGAATATAAACATGAGCAACTTTTTCCTGAAGGCATCACCTTGGGCAAGGGAAACAAAATAAAAAATGAACAAATGGACTATATCATGCTAAAAAGCATCTGTACAGCAAAGGACACCATCAGCAGAACTAAAAGGCATCCTACAGTATGGGAGAATATATTTGTAAATGACATATCCGACAAGGGGTTAACATCCAAAACATATAAAGAACTCACATGCCTCAACACCTAAAAAGCAAATAACCCTATTAAAAAATGGGCCGAGTATATAAACAGACAATTCTCCAAAGAAGAAATCCAGATGGCCAACAGGCACAGGAAAAGATGCTCCACACTGCTAATTATGAGGGAAATGCAAATTAAAACCACAATGAAATATCACCTTACACTAGTTAGGATGGCCAACATAGAAAAGACTGGGAACAACAAATGCTGGTGAGGATGTGGAGAAAGTGGAACCCTCCTACACTGCTGGTGGTAATGTAAACTAGTTCAACCATTGTGAAAAGAAATATGGAGGTTCCTCAAAAAACTAAAAATTGAAATACCATTTGACCCAGGAATCCCACTCCTTGGAATGCACCCAAAGAAAACAACTCAGATTCAAAAAGACATATGCACCCCTATGTTTATTGCAGCACTATTTATAATAGCCAAGGCATGGAAGCAGCCTGTGTCCATCAGTAGATGAATGGATAAAGAAGATGTGGAACATACACACAATGGAATACTGTTCAGCCATAAGAAAGAAACAAATCCTACCATTTGCAACAAGATGGATGGAGTTAGAGGGTATTATGTTCAGTGAAATAAGTCAGGGAGAGGAAGACAAGTTCCAAATGATTTCCCTCATTTGTGGAGTATAACAATGAAGCAAAACTGAAGGAACAAAATATCAGCAGACTGACAGACTCCAAGAAGGGACTAGTGGTTACCAAAGCGGAGGGGGGGGGGAAGGGACAGCGGGTGGGGAGGGAGGGAGAAAAGGATTGTGGGGTATCATGATTGGTTCTCATGGTGTGTGTGGGGACATGTGGAAGATAGTGTAGCTCAGAGAAGACAAATAGGGACTCTGTGTCATCTTATTACACTGATGGACAGTGATTGCAATGGGGTGTGGGGAGGGACTCGATAATAAGGGTGAATGTAATAACCACATTGTTTTTCTTGTGAAAACTTCGTAAGAGTGTATATCAATGATACCTTAATAAAAAAAAAGAAATAACCTGCTTTGCTTTTATCAATTCCTGGTCTTTCTAAATAAGGCATGGGTTTGAAACTTAATATGAGAATAGCAATAGGGACTATGTCTTACTCATAAAGATATCCCTAGCCTAGCCTAGTGCCTGGTAGTCAAATATTTTACTGAACAAAAGCATGAGTACATGAATGAATGAGTGGATGGGAGCAAATGAAGAAAATCACCTGGAAATAATATAGAAAATTCGGTAAGATATACACTAATGAAAAGCTCTCCCTTTGAGATAATTTTAGCACATTCAAATCAAGGTCTATAGATGGGGATCCTTGCTATAAAAATAACTCATTTATGTAATTCCATATATGTTTCTTCTAAAAAATAGTGGTAGAAACATCACAAAATAGGGATGTTTATACAATAGCTCTGACATTCTATACTCTTGGTGTTTAGAGTATTGGTGAAGATGAGCTAAGTTACATAAACATAAGATTATCCTAACAAACAACCCTTACCAGGGATGTAAATCTTAGAGCCTCAAAACAACAAAAGCTTCTTTCTCTCCTAGGTGACATAGCCATCCCAGAGCATGTGAACTGTCTGCGTTGCATCTTCCTGCAGCAGGGCCTGGCTGATTGAGCAGACACTATCTCCAGTGTGGCCAGTCACTTAGCTGAAGGAGAAACAGCTCGGCAGAGTCTTGAAACGGCAGCTAAATGCTCTGGGTCAGAAATGCTAGTCACCTGACCCACAGGGAGCACAATGTCACTATGTGTGCAGAGGAGAAAGGAAATGGAAATATGTAATAAATAATACCACTTTTAGAAAGTAAATCCTGGTTGATTTCAATTAAAACAGTAAAATCCTATATACTTCTTAAAAGTATAAGTAACTAAGAATGTATTGAAACCCAGCAACTCAATTTTCTCGGTTTGTACAGAAAAGCCACCTGAAGGTTCAGAATGGAGTGCCGTGCCTTCCAACATGCTTCAGTGCAGCAGGCTGGCACCCAAGCGGGTCTCAGTGCCCACCCAGGCACCGCTCCCTGGCACTGCTGTAGTTGTTGCCTATGCAGAACACCTGAAAAGAACGTAGAATACAGTTACTTATGAAACACAATTCTTTGCAAGTTATAAGGTGCAGAGATACTAGAGAGCACAGTTTAAATGCTAATATAAATGGTTCAAAGTTTTCAAGAAAGGGGAATGATGTGCATATGTGCAAGCATACTTCACTGGCTGCCCTTTCCGAAGAACTAAGAGAAATTATGTACAACCCAGTAAAGAGAAAGAATAGGGTGGCCTTAGGTCGTAAATTCAAGGAACTTCTGGAAGAACATTTAAATACTGAATATTGAATATCTCTTTGCAGGATTCAACAAAGATTGATGAGGAGAAAGTGTGAAGGGGACAGGATTTATAACCTGTTAATGTCCCCAGCCTTCCCTCCCACCCCAGTGAAGAGAATCAGGTGCCCACCCTGTTTCTCGTCCCACCTCTACCATCTGAGGAGATTCTCTGATGAACTAGTTTAAGGACCTTGACAAGGCTAAAGTAGAAAATGGGCAGAGAGCAGTTAAAGAATACAGAAGAGAAGAGTGGAAAGCCTAAGGAGAAAAGGCAAAGTAAGTCAAAGAGACTGAAAATGAGGCAAAGCTGAGAGAAAAAAGAGGAGGAAGAGAACTAGCAGAGAGGAGAGAGTAAGCTGTAGGGTTCAGGGAAAAAGAAGATTTATTTTGGGAGTTTTCATTGTGTGTTGGGGTGGAGGATCACTGATGAGAGGCTATAACATAAAATGATATGAAAGGCATTTATGAAGAGGAAAAAGGAATGTGAGAAGTGTTTCCCAGGTTTACGAATCGCATCTCCTTCATTGCTTTCCAAAGGCTGAATGTTTTTGTGACTTTTGCCTTTTTGGGCATGCTTATTTAAATATGACTCTCTCTGAGGTGTGCATTTATTTTAAAAAATACAGGCAAGATATTGCTGTACTTTATTTAGAAATGCACAAATTACTATGCCATAATACATAGAAGAAATATCAAGGTTTTTGAGTCTTTTTGCCAATGAGAAAAAAAGGTTGTTTGCAGCATCTCTTTAAGGGCCCTCCTTCCACAGACTGAAAAGACAGGCCAGGAGGGAGACGTTTTGTTATTTGTTGTTGTTGTTTTTTATTTAGATTTTATATCATTTGTCTTTTGCTATGAACAGCCCACCCCGAAGCTAAGTGGCTTAAAGAAACAACCCCTTATTTAGCTGCAATCTGCAAATTAGCTAGGCAGGTTCCTCTGGTTTGGGCTAGTTCAGCTAAATTTAGCTGAGCACTTTGGTGTCAGCTGGCTGACTCAGGATGACTTCGCCCATATGTCTGGACAGGATGACAGGGCAATTGTGCACATACTTCTCATCATCCTGCAGGTGAAGCCATGTGGCAGCCACAGAGTTCCAAGAGCAGCAAAAGGGCGGACCAAATGTGCAAGCATGGTCACAGTCTCTGTGTGTGTCATGTTTGCTAAAATCTACTGGTCCAAGCAAGGGTCCAGCTCAGAATCAGTGTGGGAAAGTGTGACCAAAGGCTGTGAATGAAAAAGATGATGAATCTATATCCTTCTCTGCAATCCACCACAGCCCTGGAGTGTCCCTCCTAGGGCCACACAGTGAAGACATAGAGTTAGAAACACAGCTTGTGGCTCCTCATTCCAGTTCATTGTTCTTTCCACAAGGACAAAGGGAAGCTAACGGAGGTAGGAGTTGGGGAGGGTGTGCAAGGGAAGATGCTCAGGGAGTCACATAAGATAATTCAGATGCAAAGGCTACCCAGTTATTCAGTTGAAGTGTTTCTGGTGGTGGAAGTAACTGAAAAATTGCCACATGTTTGCTTCGCTGTATGCAATGCTAATTAATTTTAGAGTATTCAAATCATCAACAATATAAATATGATGATGAACATTAATCATTCATCCTATCATCTTATAGCTTTCGCCTTCTTCCATCTCCCCACGGTCACCATGCCAGAACAAGTTCCCGATGCCAGACAGGAATCCTTTACTTCCCTTGCAAGTGCACACAATATTTAATTGGGTTTCACAGAGTGGTTGCCCATTAACTCAGTTGACTCAATCATCAGGCCAGGAGGGAGACGTTTTGTTATTTGTTGTTGTTTTTATTTAGATTTTATATCATTTGCACAAATATTAAATATACATTGAAATTTCAAACTATTGCCCTAGGAAAATTTACTTTTTTAGTAGTACTGTTAATGCTGCAAATAATGTTCAGTTCTGGCATGCCAGGGAGGGCTCCTCCTCTGGAGTTTTGGTTTTTTAGTTACTCTCATTTCACATTCAGAACCTTGCAGCTCAGCCCACAGTTTGGAAATGCCAGCAAGCAAAATACCTGAGGGGGCCAAGTTTGGCTGGTTTGACTACTCAAAGGCCTGGCTCACATTCCTGCACTTTCTAGCTTTTCATCCTTGAGCAGGTTGTTAATACTGAGACTCAGTGTCCTCTTCTATAACATGGGGATCATGTAAAGGATTAAGTAGAATCAAACCCTAGGTAACTAGGGAAGCCCCCAGCCTTCCCCTACTGTTCTATGAGGACAGCTGCCTGCTGCTTCACCCCAGATATGTCTGGCCTTGAGAAACCTGTTGTACCCATGGGAAAGGAGCTAGATAAGGGCCTTGAAGGCCAGGTGCCTGGCCATGAAGGCCACATGCATTTGCATCTTAAAACACTTAGGTAACCATGAATTAGCAGAATAGCAGTATAAGAAGTACAGCTGTGTGCAGAACAAAGTGGCCTCTCTGAGCACCCGCCATGATGACCCCCACTGCCTTCTTTGCTCTTTGTGTTGCCCCAAAACCTCAAAGGCACCCCCGGACCCCAAGAGTAGCATGCTTAGCAACAGCCTGGGTCAGTGTGGATCCTATTTAAGTGATCATTTCTCATCTTCTTAACAATATAATCATTAAAAGACAAATAATCCAAAGACTGATTGGTTCACAAATTGAGATTACAGGGGAAACTGGAAGATTTATCTCCAGGTAATATGAAGATTCCCTTTTTTTGTTTTTGTTTTTTCTAAAATTCATTAAATCTCATTTACAGCAAAGCAGAGAAGCTGTCTCCTGATGTCCTCTCAAGTATTAATTAGTTGGCAGAGGCCTTGTTTCCATCACCTGCAGCTCCTTTCCCCATTCAGAGGGCAGATGTCATTGATCTTCCTTCACTCCCCCCAGGAAACTGCCCTGCTTTCTTCCCAGAGTCACAGACCATCTTTCTACACGTATTTAAAAGCACCACAGGGATGAAAAATATCAGGCTGATAAAGATGCAGCCTAGTTCTTTATTTTTAATAAAATATCATCCTTCTGAATAAAGATTAGAAATTTCGGTGCTGAGAGCCTTCTATGCAGCTCTAAGGCAGACTCTGCAAGAGCAAATCTTTTTCCACTTTGGGCCCATTGTTTGGCAAACAATAATATGAATGTGCTAGGAAGAGAATATCTTGTAGAAACAACGGCCCCTAAAGACCTCAAAGAGCTATGAGGAAATTGCTATTAGTTTTCCCAATCAGCTTTTAGCAATAAAAAATCTCAGTTCACAGAAAAAATTAAGATCTCAAGAGTCGGGTGGCAACTGCAAAGAAAGAGGTCCCAGTAGTCTAGTTTCTGAAAATATTTTGGTCATTTTCATGAAGGATAATTTTGAAAACTGAATGCCAATGTTTCAAAACTTTGTGAACTTTGAAGAAAAGTTTTCAAAGAAACTCTGCAGGTCTGAATTTCCTTCCAGGATTATTTGAAAAATTAACTGGAATGGATCAGAGAAAAAAATGTGGAAAAAGTTAAGCAGAATATGTGAAAGAAAAAGAAAGAAAGAAAGAAAGAGAGAGAAAGGAAAGAGACTGAAGGAAGGAAGAAAGGAAGGAAGGGAGGGAGGGAGGAAGAGAGGGAGAGAAGGAGGAAGGGAGGAAAGAAAGAAATATAGTAGAGCTAGCTGTGAATGTCTCATACGTAAGCAGTAAGTATGACCTCATTCACAGCCAAAGAAAACTAAACTAGATTTTTTATGTCGAAAGGTGTAGATACAGTAATTCAGAGCATGTCTTCTGGGACATCACAATGGTGAGTTCTGAGCAAGCGTGAGTAGGAGGACGTGGACACAGTCGATGTTATATGACAGAAGGCTCCACTTGCAATTAGGCAATTTTCTCTAACCCTCAACTGCCTTCTAATAAAATAAGAATAATTCTGTCTTGCTTAGCTCACAGATTCACTATGAAAACTGAATTCAGTAATGTTCTTGAAACACTCTAATGTTTCATTAAAATATTAAAAAATAATATATGGGCCTTAGAGGTAAATGGCAGGGAGTCACAAGGATAAAAAAAAACATGCATTAGGATTAGGATGGGATAAGACTGATGATATATATAAATGAACACAGATAAATAATATAAGAATGTCAGTTACTGAGTTTTGCTTGAAATTACTTCTGGAAAACAGCATAGATACTTTCTTCAAGGACATAAAATAAGGATTAAAAAAAGAGAAGTTGCTGCATTAAATAAAGATTTTATAACATTTCTAAAGAACCCTGAAGAAATGAAAGTCAGTCTCTTTTCTTGATCTCTCCTTAAAGAAGAGGCAATTGCTAAAAAGAATGTGGTAAATTTTTAAGCCCTGACATGCACATATGCCCATGAGATATGAAATGAAAAAAAGACTAGCCACTGAACCACATACTTAGATTCCATTATTTATATGTGTTTGTAAATGCAGATTAAAAGGACCAGAAAACACCCTAAACTATTAATAGTGTTACCCCAAGGGAGTTGAGTGAGACTTGGAAAGTTGGGAGGAGGACTTTCTTTACAATTTTATAATATTTGAAAATCCTTGATCCTATGCAGTATGAATTCAAAACTTTACTATAAAAAAATAGCATGCCATATTATAGTAGACTTGTTCACAGTTTCTAACCTTGAAGGTCACTAGGCCTCAAAGACTAAGTAGGAGTCAATCAAATGAAATAGCAGAGGACAGGCCTTTATGGCAGACAGCAAGTCCACGAAAAGGCGCAGGGGCTTAGGAAGAGGAAGGCATGCAATATTGTGGTGGCTTGGTGAAAGAAAATCTTAGGTAGATATGGAAAAAGAGTGGAAAGTTGTGGTAAAGGCTGGTCCATGTGGGTTGTGTAAGATGTTAAGGAATTGAAGTTTATTCAGAGCTACTAGGAAACCGTTAATGGATTTGGGACATGAAAGTAACATGCTCTGATTTGTGTTTTAGGGAGAGGCTACCAGAAATGGTGTAGAGAATGGACTGAGTAGAAGAAGGAGAAGCAATTACGAAGCATTTACTATGATCAAGGAAAGAATTATCAAAGACCTGAACTAAAATCATAGAAGAATCAATCAGATTATTGGTTATTTGAAACTAAGTTTAGGTGAGAGATCTATTCAAGAAATATGGTTATTTATTATTAGCACAAATTTTATTTATTACATTTATTATAATAAAATATGTAATGAATATTTATTATTAGCATAATTATACAATTAGCATAAATTAGAATTTCCCAATTCCATTATCATGCGCCCTATCCCAATCTAAGAAAATCCTATATTGTTATTTACATGGTAACTTTTCAATGATGCACAGTAAGCATCATGTTAAGCAGTAAAATCATAGGTTTGATGCACCATGTTTTCCTACTACATCTTAGTATAAGCATGTAACAAAATTAAAATAGTATCCTTTTTTGTACAGCATCCAAATCATCTCAAATACCACCAATGAAAACTATACCATGGTTTAGCAAACACAGGACCAGTTGCTTCCAATTTTAAATGCTATGAGTTAATGATATTTAGTCAAAACCTTCCCTTGAAAATTGAGCCCCAAACATGTTACAAGTAATTTTCCCAAGACCTGGCTTCCACCAAGTATGATCTCCAGATCTAGTACTTCAGAAATGTAAATTATCACAAAGCTGCAGTTAAGGCATTGGCCAAGATCTGCAGTCTCAGCTGCAGGGGATCTGCTTCCGTGGCCACTCAGTGGTTGTCAGCAGCACTTGGTCCTTCATTGGCTGTTGGGCTGAGGGCCTCAGTTCTTCACTGTTTCTTGTCTGGAGGTGACCTTCAGTTCCTTGCCTAGGGACCTCCACAACATAGCATCTTGCCTTATTAAAGCAAGAGAAAGTTGAATGTTTGCTCAAACATTTTATCAAAGTGCACAAGCCAAGAAAGCAATAGATAATCTGGTAGCAAGAAAAAAGTCCCAATATTTCACAATCTAATCATTGAAGTGACATTCCCTCAATATTGTCCTGAACAGCAGGAAGAAGGTATCACTGGCAGCCATCTCAGAGGCTGCCTTACCCCAAGAAGTCCTACTCACCCCAACAGACAGACAGCATTCAGAGCTAGACAGACAGCAAACCACATCTAAGCTTTTCATTTTACACCTGAGGCACAAGGTGATTCTGGGACTCACTCAAGTTCAGTCTAAAATGGGAACCCAGGCCTCCCTACACTGCAGCCATTTCTAAAGCCCAACACGTGCCCCATATCCCAACACCTCCAGCCCACTGACAACAATCGCTATGAAGGTTCCCCCATAAATGAAGTCTCTGTGTTACTTACATGGTATTTAATCAAATAGTACCTGAATGACTACTAAATGTTTGGTAGTGGCTGACTTACCTCTCCCCAAAATCTCATCCAAGCAGGAGCCATGATTCATACATATTTTCTTCGCTTGTGAAGGAAATCCTCAGCATCTCCTACCCACAGAAGGAACTTAGTGAACAGTTTGCCGACTGATGAAACTTAAAACCTGCAAGGAAGCATAAATGTTGTAAGAGGAAAAATGGCATAATTTGCTTTTGCAGGTCATATAATATCCACAAAGTGTCAAATAAAAATTTAAGTAATTTTCGAAGGGATACTGTAGGTCAGTGAATTAATAGGAGCATGAGTCAACATGGCCCACTGTCTTGCTAATGGGTTTCTGCCCCAGACAAGTTCACTATGGATTCAATGTGACCAAAGAAATTGACAGCAAAACATTCTTTGGGGTGAAAGGGTTTATTACCCCGCTTGTTCTCCTGGTGGTAGGTCGAGCTCTAGCGTTTCTGCCTCAGCCCCGAGAACTGGGCCTAGCTCTCTACATAGTGTAATAATAGCTTATTGCCTAAAGACGTGGAAGCGGTAGCCTAGCAACAGGCCAGTTACATCATCAGGTGGTTTAAGTTCAGTGAGGATCCTGGCCATAGGACCCCAAACTTCCCACATCCACCCAGTAAAGTTCAATATGAGGAAACATGAAGATCAAAATGAATTTTCACCTCTCAGCTTCAGGCTCTGAGCTGGTTAGCATTTCCACTCCTGCGGTTCTGCATTTGCATGAGGAGAGCCTTAGCCTACTTTACAAGAGTGTAAAAGATGTATAAATGATAGAGAAATACTTGGAATGTGCAGACAAATCTGTAGTAAGCATTCAGTGTTTGAGAGAAGAAAAATCACAATTTCTTTCATGCCTACTGCATTCACTAATTCATTCTCCTTTCCTCTATATAAAATAAAATAGATCCCTAAATAAACTGGAAGGTAAAACCAGTGCTTAGACAAAACAGAAGGACCAAAATAGCAGTAGGCTCATAGACACCAAGAAGGGACTAGTCGTCACCAAGGGGGAGGGTTTGGGGCTGATAGCAGGGGAGGGTGAAGGGGATAAGGGGCACAATAATTCACAATCACAGTACAAGTTGGTCACAGGGATGGTAGTACAGCATGGAGAAGATAGCCAATGGCTCTGTAACATCTTTCTATGTTGACAGATATTAACCGCACTGGAGGGGATGAGGATTTAATAATATGGGTAACTATTGAACCACTGTGTTGTATATCTGAAACCAACATAGGATTATATATCCATGATACTTTAATAAAAAAAAATACCAGTGCTTACAAACTCCTTAGTGAAAACCAACAGCTGCACATTTTGTCCAGGGCATTATGAATACCTCCACATTATAAACTTCCCTGTAAGAGGCAACCAGAAGCTAGGTATCATGGAGATGGCTTGTTTCATCTTTGAGACATTCTAGATAATATAAAGTATAATTTATAGCTTATTCAAAATTCAAATACTGAGGAAATATTCTAACTGGTATAGCAGATTAATTATATACTAAACATGTACAGTAGACAATACTGAAAAACTGCTTGTTCCTTTCAAGACAGGTGAGTTTATCACATGGGCTGGTGAACTGAGAGCAGTGTGGCAGTGCATTAGCAATTAATTCTAGCAATGCTATTGACAGAAAGTCTACAAAAACATCAGTGATATGCCTGAAGTCTTTACAACAACTTTAATAAAACTATTTCACATTTGTCCCCACAATCTTATAAAAAGAATTTGGAATTTTACTCAGAGATGTGAAATCGTTCTTATATGTTCTGTAAGATTTGAACAGATCAAGTTCTTATTTCCTACATTAGGTCATTCATGATATGCCAGTCTTCAGTTAGCTATTGGCAGCAGAGAGACCACACATGCCTCTCCTAATATTGGACTGATATGCTCTGAAACACCCCGAACAGTTTGAATTAGTTATTTCAGGAAGAGCCTGAGCCAAAAAGATGGGAGAAGTAACACCGATACCAGGCCCTTCTCCTCCCCCAGAGGTTTTGTCTCTTCTCATTTCAGTAAGGAAGATTTCGGTTTCACTTACCAAAATCCATTTAGGTGCTTGAAGCAAGGCAGATGGGAGGTGGAAAAGAGAATTAAACTTCTTGGGAATTCCTTCACAGGAAGATAAAAAAGTTGCATCAAGATTTAAATACTCCTGCCTTAACAAACACAGACACAAATAATCAAGCAAAATTCATCTTACAAAAATTCAAATTGATGCCCTAGGGAGAAACAGCTGAAACTAACAGGTGTTCAGTCATTTTAGTGATCTTTTAGAATACTGGAATTCAACAGCAGTTTATTATCTTCCCCAATAACAACAACAAAAAAGATGGGACTACAGGTCTAGGCATTAAAACAGAACTATCCTTAACGCATTATCCACAATATGACAATTGTGAAGAACTCAAAACTAAAAAAAAATGTTTTCTAGGAATGTAGCTATAGTGTTAAATGAGATTAATATGGGCCTTCAATTTTAGAAGCATTGAATTAAGCAGCAAGTAATGAAAAGTGATTATCCTAATTAAGAAAAAAGAAAAAAAACACAGTGAGCCTCTCCTTCACCCCCGAGGTGACCCAGTGTGTAGCGTAAAACTTCCGCCTGTGTGAATTCTATGTTGCCCTCCAGAAAGAACAAGAATATTTTTAATTCCCTTTGTAACAGAGAGTAATTATTTATCCCATTCATCTCCTCAATTCTGCAAACCACAGAAGATGAGGATAAAATTCCCCAAAGATAATGCCATGAACTTGGAAGAAATCAATCTTAAAAGAATCATATGTGAGTTTGGGAGCAGGTCTCCACTCCAGACACAGTTTCCTCAAGCACAGGCCTTGGGTTGTGTGCTGGCTGTGTGTGTGCTGCCTGTGTGCTGGCTGTGTGCTGGCTGTGTGTGTGCTGCCTGTGTGCTGGCTGTGTGCTGACTGTGTGTGTGCTGCCTGTGTGCTGGCTATGTGCTGCCTGGGGCTCTGGCGGCTCTGGGACAGAGACTCAGGGTGTGACTGGAGCTGGATGGCTGCACATTTGCTGGTTCGTCTGAAGTGAGGTTCTTGAAAGATGCTGCAGATAGGCTCCCTGTCTCTATTTCATTCCCAAATGTGAAATCACTGAAACGCTTTCTCAGAACCTCAACAAAATCAGGATATCAGAATAAAGAGTTTTTGGGTAAATCTCCAAGGCAAATAAAGAAGTATGGCCATTAAATAGAATGATATATATTTCATTCTGGAATCTGAACTTCTTTTGTGTTTAATACATGAAAATAGTCCTCAAATCATTTTTTCTTTTTTTTCCTGAGAGATAACTAAAATTTTCTAGGTCTTAGATGTGTCAGACACTGTACTAACATTTGACATTTGACATCTTATCTAATTTAAACCTCATAACCCTGTACAGTAGGTGTTTCATTTTAATTTTACAAGTGAAAAAAATAGCATCAAAGAAAAGAAAAGGGTAGAAGTTTGATGGTAATTTCTTGCATTGGAGTATGAATAAGATATGAGCTTATGATCACCAGCATCTGTAAAAACAGCAGTTTCAATTATAAATAAATAAAGAGTTTTTCTTTTTCTCAAGATCATGACTACTGGAAATGTCCCTTCTAAGCAGCTGGCTGCCCAGCTCAGAAGTTAGCTTTCAGTGATGACAGTTCTTATGACTCAACTTCTTTATGTCTCTATACTTCTTAAAGGCTCCATTCCTTGGATTAGACTGTCTGAGTCTGAATCCTAACTGTACCTTTTGGGGTGAATCCTAGCAAAAGAATTACTGGCTTAAGCCAATGACTGACTATACCTGGGCAAATACAAACCTAAAGTACTCCCTTAGGCAAGTTACTCAACTTTTTTAACCATTTTCAAGTGCATGACTCACTGGCATCAAGTGTGTTTACATTGTCGTGTGACAGTCACCACTAGTCATCTCCAGAACTTTTCCATCAACCCCAATACGAAACTCTGTACTCATTAAACAATAATTTCTATGTCGCCCTCACCCACCCCAGTGCCTATTATAGGTAACCACTATTCTACTTTCTTTTGCTATGAATTTGAGTATTCTAGGTAATGTATGTAAATGGAATCATATAAAAAAATGGAATTACATAATATTTGTCCTTTTATGTTTAATTATTTCACTTAGTATAATGTTTTCAGGATGGCTCATTTTTAAGACAGGTGGCCTGAGGTTCATGCCTGGACAGGGTTGAAGAACCACACACTACAACAGGCCCTAGTAAGAATTATTAGCCTAAATTTAGGCAATACACATATAAATGTAAAACACTGAAGGGTATAAAGGCATTGAAACTTCCCTCAAGAGGGTAATTCTCCAATATAAAGGGCAGCCGTGTAAGGAGCATAAGATAGATCTTCCCCTGCTATGCAATCCCTCTGGAGATTATATCAGACTCTGTCATTTTCTGGAGAATAATCAACAGCCAGGCCTTCAAAAGACTTTGCTTATGTTTAAATATCCAGAATATGCCAAACATCACAGAAGCCATTGAAGCTACTGTGTAAGATCTACTGTAAACGAGAACGCAGACTGAAGATCATGCGCTCATTGGTCCCTTATGGTTACCTTTCAAGTCATAGCAGAACATAGCCTGATTAGTGCTCAGATATCAAAGGAAAACATGGCTGTTTTGCTGCCCTGGGAAATTCTCATAGGGAAAGAAAACAGAAAAATTAAGTGTGCTTGTGGAAAGGAAGGAAAGCTGAGAGAAAGGGAAGGTATTAAGGTCTTTCTTTTCCATTCTCTCCATGTCTCCTGAAATCATATTGTCCAAATCCTGGACACCTAGACATTGAGAGACTGATCCTAAAGTATCTCACCTCTGTCCTCACCCCCTACCCCGACTAAACCATCCCTCACAGGCCTGCCAGATGACCTTCCCGTCTAAAGCAGCACCATGGTGGTTTTCCTCCTTTGCTGCAAAATCTATGCTCTTCTGGTGGGTCCCCATTGTCTAAAATGAACTTCAACATTCACAGTCTTCCACTTTTTAAGGCTAGGTCAAACACCTAGAAATAAGCCATGCATCCTCTAGCTTTGTAAAACCACTCTCTGGGTGTATCTTAAACTGCTGTTTGATGCCTTTGGAAAGATAGCTGAGTTACAGAGATGGCTCTGGAGTCAGGATGATGAGGTCCACACTCCACTTTCTACCGGTGTGACCCAGGACTAGTGGTTTAATTCCTCTATGCCTCAGTTTCCTCACCAGAAAAGCAGGAAAATAACAATGTCTGTGTTACCAGGTGTGTGTTTAGATGAAGCATTTAGAGCAGTGCTGGATACTATTAGCAGTGGCGAGTCTGTACTGCCTGGCACTGACTTTCACACACAGCAGAATATGGGTCACTCAACAATGTCTTCTGGATGAAAAAACCAGTTGGAATTAAGTGACGAGAGGACCAAATGGAAGATTCTTGTATTCAACACAGGACATGCTGTTAAAATGGAAATTTTCCAAACTATTACTAATGTCTATCATGTTTATCAACTATGAAAGGATATAAAATTCTAATCTGTTCATTTTTTGCTTCTGATAATAAAACTGTGCCAAACAAAATAAGAAAGAAAGAGGCTGATGGAAAAGAAGGTCCACCATCCATGATATCTCCTCCGGTAGCTTGCATTCCCGTACAACCCCACACAGTCTCTCTGCAAACGTCTGCCGTACGGAATCATGAACAGCACACCTCCAGACAGCAGCCACTCTGCTTTCTCACCCTACATGAAGCCTGGCTTTTCCCTGGGGACACGGTGACCCTCTTAAACTCTTCCAGTGAAACTGGACAGACCCTTAAGGCACTGAACAATAAAAAAAGATTCACATACATTTTAGTGTCCAAATTTGGCAAGCCATCACCTTCCCTTACCCACCTCTAGCTTTTGTCACTGCTGTTTCATTTAACCTTGTTGTTTTAAGCTCTTTTTATGAATTTATGTCAATCTCTTCCATCATGGTTGCTCTTGCCCATTGACCTCCAGAATCCTCATTCACCTTCCTAGATTTTCTTATGCATATCTCCAGCCCAGTCCTTGTATTTTACTCTTGGGCCTTCATTAATATATTTAAAACTATCATTAGGACTGGGAAATAGGGAAAAGTGCTCTGTAGAAATAAAAGAAGACTAAAGCAGATGCATAAATGGGCTTTCTGGGTCTCACCACATGCCGGTCCAGGACTGCCCTCCAGAGGCTATGCAGATCCCTGCTCTGAGAGTCACAAGAGACCCTAGCATCCTTGCTTTTTAACCCAAGTTGGTTCAAACTGAGTTTGTATTCTAAGAGAATAACCCTTTTTAGGTGTTATTTCTTTGCCTAAAGTCAGAAAACGTTACAGCCCTCATGTTAACGTGGCCTCTATTTATGGCATAACATCAATGTCTTACACTGTCTTTGCCTCATTTTTTACTTTAGCAAAATGAGAGGTTGCATTTAACTGCTTCCTGAGTCTTTGAAAGGACACCTAATCAATCAGCATGATGCATCTTGAAGAGGAAAATGCAGTGAACATCCTCTGCATTGTGTGGCACAGTGTTCGTTCATGAACGCTAATGAGTTCTCCAGCTAGAACATCTCTCAAGAGCTCTTTAACTTACTGAGGAAAAAATTCCACTAGTACTTGTTTCAAGTTTGACTCTGACTCTTTCCTGATTCTGTGGCAAATATACCAGAGGGTTCAGTGACTATCTGAGCAACTCAAGCTAAAGACTTGGGTGATTGAACCTAGATTGTGATTTTGAGTATTAAAGGCCCAAGAAGTTGCATACCCATAGACTCAACTACCTTGGCCATTATGGTCCCTACTAGGGTAAACATTTTAAATGCTTTCTCCAATTACCTTCTTCTCTCTCATATGTTTGAGGTATATGTTTCTTTCTAATTTGAATCATCAGCCTTAATTCTCTAATATGTGCATGTTTATTTTTAAATTATTCAAATAAACACTTCACAGATGGCCTAAATCTTGAATTCCTTCATGTTCTCTTAAATAGTAATATTTTCTTATGGCTCCACCTTGATTATCTGAAAATGAACTGAAGTAGATGACAGCTAATCTTTGTATGTCCTCTCTCCAAATATGATCCAGTGATAATTCAACTCTTGATAAAAATTCAAAGCATCACAAGAAAAAAATGAAACTCCATTTGATTTTACAGCCAACTATTCAAATTAAAGTTTCTATGCTCCTTTTCTCTGCTTAATCTTCGAAGGAGGATTTGTCTATCTTGGTGAAACAACCACTAGCTTAGATTTCATTCGATTAGAGTATCCATATAGTTCCCAAGTGACAAAGATATATGATCTTTGGATATGCATTTTTCTGAGAAAAAAAATACAATGTAAAAGAATTTTAATTGAGTTTGAGGTGAGATCACCCTGCTACTAAGTGTTGAAGGATGAACCCCATCAGTACCTTCCCCTATCCCTTCTCTTACTAATGCATGGCCCTCAAACCAGCCGTCTCCAATTTCACTCACATACCAAGTCCTCCTGTGAGCAGCCATGTTTGCTGAAGCTGAAATGTCATGATGATGGATCACAAGCAGGCACTCCATTTGGGGCTAGATGCCTGTGATCTGTCTTTATGTGCAAATTTGCTTCTCTCTGGACCTGGGACAGATAAATAAGGAAGATGAAATTGCACATTGTTTTATATCCTGTTTTCAGTGAAAGAACATACAGTATTAGAAATGGGGTCAGATATCATGAGACTCAGCGCAGCCTGTGAAATACGGCAGTGGGCCCCTCTAAGTCCTTCTGTTTGCCTCTGGATTTTCAAGTGCATGATGGCACATAAAAAACACTTCAGGCAACCTGACTTAAACTCTGCTTCCTATTTGTTCATTTCTTGCTTAAACCCTCAACCTCCTCCGTATTTCCTCCAGCTCCCCCAGATACTGATCCACAGATGGGTTCTTGGATTCATTTCCAATCATGCCATTTCAGTCTCCAGCAGGCGCCCTGGGGAAACTCTCGCTCTATGTATTTAATCTCCAGGGAATATCAAATCATATTTCAACATATAAAAGTGAGAAAGACTTTATCAGTTTTATTAAAGCTGTAAATTTTGTTTTTAAAACCTACCAAAGTCTGGTATCCTAGAACCCCTGAAGAGCAAATTACTTTTTTTCTCCTTTCTCAGCTGAGGCCTTCAACCAGTCAGATCAACAGGACATTCTACCCAGGGCACGTGTGGGAATTGTCCCATGATTCAAGTTAGTAACTTCTGTCAGGAGGGTAATTTCTGTTTAGTCGATCTGGATTCAGATCTGGCACTACTGTTGTAGCTCAAAGAAGGAAAATTGTACATCTAAGAATTGCAGGCCAGGTGGGCTGTTGGTGGCTCTAGTTTTGCAAACATGCAATGGCTACTTTGGATGGCTTGAAGTTACCTGCCTGGGAACCCCAGAATGCTCCTTCTGTTCCCATTCCTTGTCACTACCTCCACTCCATCCCCCGTAGCATAATCAGACCCCAGCCTGGCCCAATCCCCCATGCTTCCCTGCTTCCACACCCTCACTACTGTTTGTAGGAGACTCACAGACCATGCTGTCCCCCAAGCACAGGGTGCCCCTCAACCTCTTCAAGCTGGCTCAATATGCCATCCAATTGCATTTCTATTTATCTTTTTCTGCCTGTTGAAATCTTACACATTTTTAAGGACCAGTTCTCATATAAGTTCCAGTCTCCTCAGTTGTACCTGACCACATCTCCTCCTGTCTCCACACCCCTAGCAGTCTGCATCTGTTTTCCTTGTGTGTCTCCCTGTCTACACCAAGGGACTGCAATCACCTGATTCTCCAGCACCAAATGCTGCCCTTCTGACACGAGGCAGACAGAAAAGTTTGCTAAGGAAGCTCACATTTGAATATAAAGGAATGGATAATGGTTTATAGAGAAGGCATAAAGTTTGTGTACAGATTATTGAGCTGAAAGAAGTTTGATATATGTTCAGGGCAGAGCAACAATGGCCTGATCACAAGGACACCCTGAGGCTGCCCTGCCAGATGGTACTCATGGACTTAATCTCTTATCCATCCAATTAGTTAAGCAACATTCTTTGGGGAATTGAGATCATTTAACAAATCTGAACAACATCTTCATGTTGGCAGTATGGACTATATTTCTAAAAACAAAACTCACAAGAATTACTCAAACTTGCATTTTCAAGTGTTACTAAAGAAATAGAAAAAAAGTTAGAAGACTGGACCATTGATGGTGTTGGGGATATTGGTCATGAAGATATTTCTTTCCTGTCCCACTTGTGAATTGTAGCACTGGGATGAGGACCATGGAGGCTGTGTCTTATTAGCCTTTGCTTCCTCAGTACCTAGAATATTACCTGGGACATGATAGGTCTTAAGTGTAGGTGAAATTAAGGATAGAAAATCAGCTGACGGATATACATGTACAGTAAACTATGTTTTCTGAGTCACACTCAGAAAGTGACACTGAAAGCAGAGATATCGGCCTCTTTTGTTCATTCATTGCTGTGTATTAGACTTTAAAATGTATCCATCAGGTGCTTAATAAATATTTGTCAAATGAATGATTGAATGGGGACCAGGTTTTAGAGGCCCTACAAACCAGTTTAAACTTTCAACTCCAACCTAATATCAATCAGAAGTTATTAAAAGGTTTTACACTAGAAAGTTACATGATCATATTTCAATTTAAAAGATCATACTCATATGAAAGTCACAATAGTTACTATCAAAAAGATAAGAAATAATAAAAGTACAGGCAAGGATGTGGAAAAAAGGGAACCCTTGTGCATTGTTCTTGGGAATGTTAAGTGAATATATCCACTATGGAAAACAAAATGGAGGTTATTCAAAAAATTAAAAATAGAAATACCATACAACCTAGAAACTCTACTTCTGGGTATCTACCCAAAGAAAACAGAAGTACTAATTTGAAAAGACACGTGCACCCTCATGTTCACAGGAGCATTATTTACAATAGCCAAGATATAGAAGGAACCTAAGTATCCATTGATAGATGAATGCATAAAGAAGATGCAGTACATATGATTTTGCTTATTTGTGGAATATAAAAACAAAGCAAAACAAAGTGAACAAAATAACAGTAGACTCAGAGACACTGAGAAGTGACTAGTGGTCACCATGGGGGAGGGGCTGGGGTGGGTGGGTGGGGAGGGAACGAGGGATAAAGGGGCACAGAAATTCTCAATCATAATATAAGTTGGTCATGGAGATAGTACAGCATGGAGAATTTAGCTAATGATTCTGTAACATCTTCCTATGTTTACAGATAGTAACGGCACTAGTGGGGTGAGGATTTAATAACATGGGTATCTGTTGAACCACCATGCTACATATTTAAAACCAATATAAGATTATATGTCAGTGATACTTCAATTAAAAATATTTAAAAATAAGATGTGGTACATATATATAATTGGCATATTACACACCATAAAAAAGAATGAAACCTTGCTATTTGTTACAACATAAATGGACCCAAGAGGGTATTATGCCAACTGAAATAAGCCAGGTGGAAAAAG
The DNA here is from genome assembly GCA_032199065.1 of Smutsia gigantea. Taxonomy (NCBI): domain Eukaryota; kingdom Metazoa; phylum Chordata; class Mammalia; order Pholidota; family Manidae; genus Smutsia; species Smutsia gigantea. The sequence goes on from JAVSCE010019035.1 coordinate 242,973, forward strand.
ACAAATACTGTATGACTTCACTTACATTTGGAACCTAAAACAATAAAACAAATTAAAAAAAACAGAAATAGACTCATAAATACAGAGAACAAATTGGTGGTTTCCAGAAAGGAAGGGGAAAAGAGATGGGTGAAATAGTTGGAAGGGATAAAGAGGTACAAACTTCCTATTATAAAATAAGTAAGTCATAGGGATGAAAAGCACAGTATAAGGAATATAGTCAATAATTTTGTAATATCTTTGTATGGTTGACAGATGCCAACTATACTTATCATGATGGTGAGCATTTAGTAAGGTATACAATTGTTGAATAACAATGTGGCATTCCTGAAACCAATATAATATTGTATATCAACTATATTTCAACTTTCTTAAAAAGATCATACTGGTGGAAAAATAAGGAAAGGCAAATTGGAAAGCTGGAAGAATGTTAGGGAGTTATTGCATATGTCTAGGTGAGAGGCAACAACACAGTTTAGGGTGGTGGCAATGGGGATGGAGAAATAAGGACTAATTTAATAGAGTTTTAGGAGGAGAATAATAAAATGTTATTGATCAGGTGTGGTGACAAAGTAAAGGGGTCTAGAGCAACTGCCAGTTTGGAGCCAGAGCAGCTGCGTGGGTGGCAGTGTTGTGGGTTAGATGCAGTGAGAGCAGAGGGGTGGATTATACAGAGAAGATTGTGGTTTGGTTTTATGTACATGTTGCACTTTTGAGAACTGTAAACTTTTTAGTAGAGATGTGTGCTAGGTAACTGATTAGCCAGGTCAGGAACTTAGGAGAAAGATCTCTTAGAAAGTAAGGCACAGTTAGGTGGTTGCAAACCAAAGGCCCACAGGCCAAAGCCTGCCCCAGACTTGTTTAGCCAGAGCATTTTTTAAATTTTTGTGTTAGTTGAAACTTTTAAAAGGAAAGTACTGCCTCTAAAAATCCAGATTTTCTGCTTTTCTTCAGGAAGTCAAAAATCTAGTAAAGCTAAGCCTACATTCCCTCAAGCCAGCACAGAGTGAGTGCTAAGAAGTCGCTTCTTTCTGAGGAGGGATAGTTCTGTGCAGGTTGCCCCAGAACCCCCACTCCATGCTGACCCTCCCATGCCAACTGTCCCGAGCACCATGGTCATAACATTTGTGTGTGTGCTCTTCTTAGAGCCAGAGCTAAGAGACAAAGTGAAATCTTTCTTACACTATAATCTCTTTGGAAAGTTGGAAAATGCAAGCTACTAAGAAGACCCAGGATTTGATAGAAAAAAGTTCTTACACTTGTCCCACATCATCACTGTGTTATCTGCCTAGCACCTGAAGGTATCTGGGGTTCTGACCTCTCACACAGCTTCTAAGAGATAATTTAAATTACTGTTCTGATACTTAACTTGGAGATTCATTGCCCAGAAAGTCAGAAGCAGGTGGTTTTCTCTCGCAAGGCTGCAGTGGTCTGGGGTCAAATTCTATCCTTCATTTGCATTTATCTTTGATGCCATAGAAAACTATTTTCACATCCTTGTTAAATTGGTGGTAAGTGACTTACTCATAATTAGAATGTATGTATTGATATTCTTTTCTGATGATATTAATGATGAATGCAGATTAGGCTGTTACTTGATGGTGTAAGTGGGGAAGTACTAATATTGAGTCACACTTATATGAGTAATTATAGGGCTTGTGAACTTTCAAGAAATGTGTCATATACCTCTTTATGGAATTTTAAAACCTCTTTAGGTTGAACAATGAAATACATCTTATATGGGGATGAACAAGAGAATAGGTTTATTTATTGAAAAAAGGAAAACAAAACAAAAAACAGGAACTTACTCTGCTTGCCACAGATTTACTGACAGTCTTTGGACAAGTTAATTAACCTATCTGAATCTTTCTGTGAAATGGGGTTAAATAACAACTGAATGACCTACTTCTTAGAACTGTGGGAATTAATATGTAAAATGTTTTATAAAGCCATATATAATATTTTACAAATTTTAGTTGTAGTTTTGTTGTCTGGTGATAGCAACAAAAAGTAGCCTATATTGAATCTGCTTCATGTTCAAACAACCTTTCATCAGCTTTCTTCTGGTTTATTGCTACTACACTGATAGCTGAACTCATTGGTAAAAACAGAGGCTTTTCACTGGTGTTTTATAAAAGATGCATACTGGAAAGAAGAGTGTTTTCTCACTGAACTGTCCTTTGAGAAACGTCCCTTTTGACTTTCTTTTGGTACCCCTTAATGCTGACTTTACATCTAAGAACTTGATACATTTTTCTGAAAAGCCTACCCCTCAGAGGCTGGGAGATTGCACAACTTTAAAAACAATTATTGCAAATAAGGTCTGTGCCATCACTGAGGTGATAGAAGTTGCAACAGTGCCCTCTTGTGAGAGTGTTCTGTCAATGCATCTCCAGATGGATCATGTAATGTGGGTTAGAGGGGAGGATATTCTTGGCACCCATTTAGGGTGAATCAGCTCTACTGCTCTTTTTTTATATGCTCAAGAAGCTCTAATATATGGTAGTCATTGCCCATGCTCCTCTTGAATTAGCCAACAACACATCAGAGGTTGACTTACTATAGTACTTCCAGAGTTTTCTATTTGTGACTGTGAGAGATTTTTGAAATTACATTTTGATCTGAATTTCATATGTTTTGTAAATATACATATTAGGAATCACCATTTTGCTACTTTTAAAAGATGGTGGGAACGAATAGCTACTATATGCCCACTGAATACAAGGCAATGGGCTTTATGTAGGGTATTATTTTTATTTAATTTTTATATCAACCCCATTTTACTTATGAAAATTAGAGGGATTATTTCTTGAATTCCTAGAAATAGTAAATAATAAAACTAGAATTCAATAAATCTTTGGGTCCTATTAGTATTTAAGCATTATAAAGCAATATTTATATATAATATATAATTTTTAAATATATATAATTATATCTTATAATTATTCAATTATAATATAAATATATATATATATTAGGTTGATTATATATGTTTAGGTTGAACTGTGTGTTTGTGTGTGTGTGTGTATACACATGTACTACCTCTGTCCTAAATAAAATCATCATCTAAGGTGTGATAGTAAACCAAGAATCCCAACACATTGCATTGACTGGTGTGGATAAGCTACCTTGGAAGCACTTGCTCCAGATTGAGGAAAGCAAGGACAGCTTCTTGGTGGAGATGACACCTCAACTCAGATGTGATGATGAGTAGAAGTATACCAGGTAAAAAAGGAGGAAGGTAGGAGTTTCTTTTTCCAGACTGAAGCACAGATGTATATTCTATTCTGTGATAATTAAGATAGGTGCAAGTGCATCAAATAAAAATCAAAATATTAATATTGTTAAGAGGATAAATTTTGTGTCTCTGTCACATAAATAAATCTAGTGATTAATAGTTCATGGCTGTTACAGCAGATCTGCAGTGTCAGTAGGGACCAGGTTCCTACTTTTCAGCCCCATTACCCATGCTTGTGACATTAGGTCCAAGATGGCTTCTGGAAGTTCTAGAGCTCCAGCTGTCCTGTTCCCTGAGCAATGGAAGAAGGAGGAGAGTGAAAGAGAAAGGACACCTCCCAAGTGAGTCTGCATCCTTTCAGATGTCTTCCCATAAGTCCCAAGAAGTCCATCTGCTCTCCTCTTATTGGCCATATATAGATATGTGGTCACACCTCACTGCAAGGGTGACTAGAAATGTCTTTTATTCTGTACTAAAATGTGTACAAGTAAAAAGCAAAGATCCATTACTAAAGAAGTAAAGAAGAAGGAGAGAATAAATGAATTGGCTAGCAGCTTCTATCAAGACTCCAAATCCCAAACTAAATGAAACTTCTTAGGACATTAATAAAATAAATCAATAGATTTGCACAGAGTAAATAAAAGTCAAAGGAGCAGGATTATTTTTCACTGATAATGCAACACTACAACAAAGAGCATTTAGAATATATTTACTTCTGTTTCTCTTCCAACTAATAAGAATGACATTGAGCACATAGAATATGATATGTGCTTAAAAATTAATGCCTCTTAAACATTGACATTCATAAGTAAACATGAGCCCCTTCATTATCCACTATGAGTAAATATCCATTCAAGTAAATTATTAACAAAATTTTTTAATCATTTTTTTGTTGTTGAAATATAGTCGATATACAATATTATATTGGTTCCAAGTACACAACACAGTGATTTAACAGGTTTATTTATACATTATTAAGTGCTCACTCCAACTTCTATGGTAACAGATTGTTAATATGCAGTTAAAACATTAGTGATTGCTGCACAGTACAACACTTTAGGTTGATATAGCTGCTTTGGTCAAAAAAATCATCTTCACAAAATGTTTTTTTCGAAGATTTTTTCAGGATATTACACCTAATCACAAATTTTAAGCATTCATTAAATATTAAATACATGCTCGACAACATCTAAAGGAAAAATCCAGACCCAGTGGAAATTCGTCTAGAGAAAATATATTTATATTTCCAGGATAGAAACCCAACTGCTAAATCATCCCTGATGTTGAATTATGCATAAAACACCACCTCTGAAAACACAGATGTGTTCAATATGTAACTAAGTCACTACTGATGGCAGGACTGTCTGTGAGATTTCTAAAAACTGCTTTTCAAAGTTTGAAGCTCTGTGTGCAATCTTGCTCCTGGTGTGAGGTCCTGAAGTGGCAGCCTAGTTATTTCTAGCTGAAGATGGCTCAGTCCTGCCTCCCACAGAGAAACATGTTAGTTGGCCTATGAATCAAACACTGGAACATTTTTCTTTTTGTAAGAGACAGACTTTTAATAAAGCAAAAATGGGTAAGCATTTGTATTAGTTCTGTATTGATAGATCAAAATTACCAGAAAGTTAGTAGCTTAAAACAACACCAACTGAAATCATGTCTGGATGAACTTCAAAGGCATAATGCTAAGTGAAATAAGCTAGTCACAGGAAGACAGATGCTGTATGAGTCCACTTACATGAAGTATCTACAGTAAAATTCACAGAAACTGAAAGTAGAATGATGGCTACCAGGGGCTGGTGGGGAGGGGAAAAAAAATTGTTCAGTGGGTATGTAGTTTCAGAATTGCAAAATGGAAAATATTCTGGACATCTGTTTTACAACAATGTGAATATACTTAACACTACTGACCTGTGCACTTAAAAATAGTTAAGATGGTAAATTTCTATTATGTATTTTTACCACAATTCTTTTTAAAAGAAGTAATTTTTAAAAGAGATCTCATGCCAAATATGGCAAGAATGCTCTGAGTAATGAGTGATATAATCTCCTGAATCTCTCTGTATGTTTGAATTATTTTGTATTAAAAAATTTTAAACAATGAATAAAAAGAGAAAAACAGCACCAATTTATTAGCTTACATTAATACATCAAAGTTTGGCAATGCACAGCTGGATTTTCTACTCAGGATATCGTCAGCCTGAAATCAAGGTGTCAGCTGGACTTAGTTCTCCCATGGAGGTCTTGGAAGAAAATTCACTTCCAAATTCACTCTTGCTATTAACAGAATTCAGTTCCTTGCAGTTGTAACACTGAGGTCCCCATTTCCTTACAGGCTCTCAGCCAGGAGCCACTCTTAGCTACTAGAGGTCACTCTGAATTCTAAGCCACGATTCCCTCCACCTTTATTTAGGCCAGCAGTTGTGTATCAAATTCTTCTCACACTTCAAATTTCTAACTTCCCTTCTGTGACTGGCTAGAGAAACTGCTTACAATGGACTCATGTGATTAGATCAGACCAGCCCACATCATCTCCCTAGTTTAAGACCAACAGAGCCTATAACATAATCTAATCAAGGAGTAAAATTCATCATACTCCCAGTCCTGGGGATTATGCAGGGTGTGTTCACCAGTGGAGTGGAACCCTTAGAATTCTGCCTACCACAGCACCCACTGTGCACTTGGTTGGGGAGGGAGAGGCAGGCAGAGCATGGGATAACTCTAAAACAAATAGCAAATTGTGTAAGGCTTCTTTTTGTAGACAACTAACCACTGAAATATCTAATTCCTATGTTAGGCAAGTATGCATTCTTTACTTTTACTGATTCTTCTGAATTAAATTAACTTTGAAATACCCTAGAAGGAAGAGATTTGCCTGGAATTTGCTGTCACCTGTGGTTTGGGTCTATAAAGCAGGAGATTGAGTTGTTTGTAATATATTTCTAAGCAGTACCTCAAAGAGCAGTTAAATATCTGATTATTGGATAAATGTCGTCACTCAGAGTCCGCACATGACACCTGCAAAGTAGGTGAAAGGAATATTTTTTGTCTTAATGTTCCTTAAGGAAATCACCAGAGCCCAGAGATTAAGCTTCCACACTATGAAGCCTCTCCGTAAATTTCAGTTTCTGCTCCTATGTTATTTTACTTGCTGTCAATATTTCTAAATATACATATCTATAAAGTTCTAAACTTGATAAATGTATAATGGACTCCTTCTTAGAAGCTATCTATCAGATTTCAAAAGACAAAGATTAATTTTAATATAATAGTAAAATAGCAATAAAATATTGATTCAGTAGAAAGAAGACATTTGCGTGGATATGACAGTGAACAGACAATCTCTAAGTTACGGTGTTTGTGTTTGGTTGCAATTTCTGTGTTTTTGCATATTAGATATTACCTTTAACCTATAGTCATGGAAAACACCCTCAATAGTACAGTATAATAATTTTCTCAGTTTTCCCAGGATTAGTATGTGTGTGTGTGTTTTACTCTTTGCACTGGTTACAATAGTCTATTTTAATAATTTTTTAAATAAAAAGCTTTTTAAAAATGTTCTTTAAATTATTTCAAATTTTTAAAGTAGAAATAAAGCTAGAAAGAAAACATGAAAACATTTTCAAACTTATTAGTAATAAATAAATTTAAAAACAATCAAGAATGTGTATCACCTTTTTTATATAACAACTTAATTAAAATACAGTTCACTTACCATACAATTCATCATTGAAATCATACAATTCGATGGTTTTTAGCACAGTCACAAAGTTATACGATCAATTTAAAATAATTTCATGACCACAAAAAGAAACCCCATATTTCCCACCAACCCACCATGCCCTAGATAACCATTGGTCTGCCTTCTATCTGTATAGATCTGCCTATTGTGGACCTTTCAGATAAACAGAATCATAGAGAAAATGTTTTTTTTGTGACTGGCCTCTCTCATTTAGCAGTATTTGCAAGGTTCTTCAACATCGTAGTATGTATTAATACTTCGGGTGGTACATTTTTACATAATAAGTTTCTTCTTAATTTAATGGTATAATGTTGGTGAAATGGACCTCTATTACTGGTTTCCTTGTTTTACAAAAGAATCTGCTGATGTGTATCAAGAGTCTGTCATGGACTCCGTATGTGACCAGACCTCAGTCAGTCTCCTCCGAGCTGTCTTCCTGAGAAGGTGTCATCATTTGCCTGTGGCTCCCTGTCCTCCTGAGCTAAGCTTAGCAAAAATCCCCATGCCTTTCATATCTAATCAAGCTCCTCATCCTCTCCACAATCAACATCTAATCAGGCTCTTTCCTCTCATTCTTGATAGCTGACCAAGTTCCTCTTAGTAATTTCCCACCCATCGGTTCCTGCCCTCTGCCCATTGGCAATACGTCCCCAGTTGTCCCTGCTGTAGTGCAAGGTGAGGTCACTTTTATACTCAAGACTCTTTCCTCTACTGCATCAACTCAAAAAAAAATTCAGTCTAGCCAGTTTTTTTTTTTACTTTTACTTTATTTTTTTGGTATCCTTAATCTACAAATACATTTGCAATATTGTGGTTATTAAAGTACTCCCATCATGAGATCCCCCCCACCAACCCCATTACAGGCACTGTCCGTCAACATAGTGAGATGCTGTAGAATCACTACTTCTCTTCTCTGACTTGTACAGCCCTCCCCATATCCCCCCAACATTACGCCTACTAGTTGTAATGTGCCTTTTTCCACCTAGTCCCTCCCTTCCCACCCATCCTCCTCAGTTCCTTTCCCTTTGGTAACTATATGTCCATTCTTGGGTTCCATGAGTCTGCTGCTGTTTTGTTCCTTCAGTTTTTTTCTTTGTTCTTATGCTCCACATATGGGTGAAATCATTTGATACTTGTCTTTTTAGTCTTGGCTTATTTCACTGAGCATAATACCCTCTAGCTCCATCCATGTTGTTGCAAATAGTGGGATTTGTTTTCTTCTTATGGCTGAATAATATTCCATTGCATATTTGTATCACATCTTTACCCATTCATCTACAGATGGACACTTAGGTTGCTTTCCATTTCTTGGCTATTGTAAATAGTGCTGTGATAAACATAGGGGTGCATCTGTCTATTTGAAATTGGGCTGCTGCGTTCTTAGAGTAAATTCCCAGGAGTGGAATTCTTGGGTCAAATGGTATTTCTATTTTGAGTTCTTTGAGGAACCTTCATACTGCTTTCCACAATGGTTGAACTAGTTTGCATTCCCACCAGCAGTGTAGGAGGGTTCCCTTTTCTCCACAACCTCGACAACATTTGTTGTTGTTTGTGTTTTGGATGTTGGCCATCCTCACTGATATGAGGTGATATTTCATTGTGGTTTTAATTTTCTGATGATTAGCATTTCTCTGATGATTAGCGATGTGGAGCATCTTTTCATGTGCCTGTTGGCCATCTGAATTTCTTCTTTGGAGAAGTGTCTATTCATGTCCTCTGCCCATTTCTTAATTAGATTATTTGCTTTTTGTTTGCTAAGGTGTTTGAGTTCTTTATATATTTTGGATGTCAAACCCTTATCGAATATGTCATTTATGAATATATTCTCCCATACAGTAGGATGTCTTTTTGTTCTACTGATGGTGTCCTTTGCTGTACAGAAGCTTTTCAGCTTCATATATTGCCACTTGTTCATTTTTGCTTTTGTTTCCCTTGCCCGGGGAGATATGCTCATGAAGAAGTCACTCATGTTTATGTCCAAGAGATTTTTGCCTATATTTTTTTCTAAGAGTTTTATGGTTTCATGACTTACATTCAGGTCTTTGATCCACCTTGAGTTTACCTTTGTGTATGGGGTTAGACAGTAGCCCACTTTCATTCTCTTACATGTAGCTGTCCAGTTTTTCCAACAACAGCTCCTGAAGAGGCCGTCATCTCCCCAATGTATATTCAAGGCTCCCTTATCAAATATTAATTGACTGTATATGTTTGGATTGATGTTTGGATTTTCTATTCTATTCCACTGGTCTGTGGGTCTGTTTTTGTGCCCGTACCAAATTGTCTTGCTTACTGTGGCTTTGTAGTAGAGCTTGAAGTCAGGTAGCATAATTCCCCCTGTTTTATTCCTCCTTCTCAGGATTGCTTTGGCTATTCGGGGTCTTTTGTGTTTCCATATGAATTTTAGAATTATTTGTTCCAGTTCATTGAAGAATGCTGTTGGTATTTTGATCAGGATTGCACTGAATCTGTATATTGCTTTAGGTAGTATAGCCATTTTGACAATATTTATTCTTCCTAGCCAAGAGCATGGGATGAGTTTCCATTTGTTAGTGTCCTCTTTAATTTCTCTTAGGAGAGTCTTGTAGTTTTCAGGGTACAGGTCTTTCACTTCCTTCGTTAGATTTATTCCTAGGTATTTTATTCTTTTTGAGGCAATTGTGAATGGAATTGTTTTTCTGATTTCTCTTTCTGTTAGTTCATCATTACTGTATAGGAAAACAACAGATTTCTGTGTGTTAATTTTCTATCCAGCAATTTGCTGAATTCAGATATTAGTTCTAGTATTTTGGAGTGGAGTCCTTAGGGGTTTTTACGTACCATATCATGTCATCTGCAAATAGTGACAATTTGACTTCTTCTTTACCAATCTGGATGCCTTGTATTTCTCTGTTTTGTCTGATTGCTGTGACTCGGACCTCCAGTATTATGTTGAATAACAGTGGAGAGAGTGGGCATCCCTGTCTTGTTCCCGATCTTAGATGAAAAGCTTTCAGCTTCTCGCCATTAAGTATGATGTTAGCTGTGGGTTTGTCATATATGGCCTTTATGATGTGAGGTACTTGCCATCTATACCCATTTTGTTGAGAGTTTTAATCATGAATGGATGTTGAACTTTGTGAAATGCTTTTTCAGAATCTATGGAGATGATCATGTGGTTTTTGTTCTTCTTTTTGTTGATGTGGTGGATGATGTTGATGGATTTTCGCATGTTGTACCATCCTTGCATCCCTGGGATGAATCCCACTTGATCATGGTGTATGATGCTCTTGATGTATTTTTTAATGCGGTCTGCTAATATTTTGTTGAGTATTTTTGCATCTACATTCATCAAGGATATTGGTCTGTAATTTTCTTTTTTGGTGAGGTCTTTGCCGGGTTTTCATATTAGAGTGATGCTGGCTTGATAGAATGAGTTTGGAAGTATTCCCTACTCTTCTATTTTTTGGAAAACATTAAGGAGAATGGCTGTTATTTCTTCTCTATATGTCTGGTAGAATTCTGAGTGAATCCATCTGGCCCAGGGGTTTTGTTCCAGAGTAATATTTTGATTATCGATTCAATTTCGTTGCTGGTGACTGGTCTGTTTAGGTTTTCTGTTTCTTGCTGGGCCAGTCTTGGAAGGTTGTATTTTTCTAAGAAGTTGTCCATTTCTTCTAGATTTTCCAACTTGTTTGCATATAGAGTCTCATAGTATTCTCTTGTAATTCTTTGTATTTCTGTGGGGTCCTTCGTTACTTTTCCTTTCTGATTTCTGATTCTGTTTATGTGTGTAGATTCCCTTTTTCTCTTAATGAGTCTGGCTAGGGGTTTATGTATTTTGTTTATTTTTTCAAAGAACCGGCTCTTGGTTTCATTGATTTTTTTTTCTATTGTTTAATTCTCCTTAACTTTATTTATTTCTTCTCTAATCTTTATTATGTCCCTCCTTCTGGTGACTTTGGGCCTCATTTGTTCTTCTTTTTCCAATTTCAGTAATTGTGTCTTTAGACTATTCATTTGGGAATGTTCTTCCCTGTTTAAATAGGCCTGGATTGCAATATACTTTCCTCTTAGAACTGCCTTTGCTGCGTCCCACAGAGGTTGTGGCTTTGTGTTGTTGTTGTCATTAGTCTCCATATATTCTTTGATTTCTGTTTTGATTTGGTCTTTAACGCACTGATTAATTAGGAGAATGTTGTTAAGTCTCCATGTATTGGTGAGCCTTTTTGATTTCTTTCTAAAATATATTTCTAGTTTTATACCTTGGTGATCTGAGAAGTTGGTCGAATTTTTATATTTTTGAATTTATTGAGGTTCTTTTTGTGGCCTAGTATGTGGTCTATTCAGGAAAATGTTCCATGTGCACTTGAGAAGAATGTGTATCCTGTTGCTTTTGTGTGTAGAATTCTGTAGATGTCTGTTAGGTCCATCTGTTCTAGTGTGTTTTTCAGTGCCTCTGTGTCTTTACTTATTTTGTGTCTGGTTTATCTGTCCTTTGGAGTGAGTGGTGTGTTGAAGTCTCCTAAAATGAATACACTGCTTTCTATTTCTTCCTTTATTTCGGTTAGTATTTGTTTCACATATGCCGGCACTCCTGTGTTGGGTGCCTACATATTTATAATGGTTATATCTCTTGTTGGACTGCCCCCTTTATCATTATGTAATGTCCTTCTTTATCTCTTCATACTTTCTTCATTTTGAAGTCTATTTTGTCTGATGCAGGTACTGCAACACCTGCTTTTTTCTCCTTGTTGTTTGTATGAAATATCTTTTTCCATCCCTTCACTTTTAGTCTGTGTATATCTTTGGTTTTGAGGTGAGTCTCTTGTGAGAAGCATATAGATGGGACTTCCCTTTTTATCTATTCTACTACTTTGTGTCTTTTGATTGGTGCATTCAGTCCATTTACATTTAGGGTGGTTATCAATAGATATGTACTTATTGCCATTGCTGGCTTTAGATTCGTGGTACCAAAGTTTCTAGGGTAGCTTCTTTATTATCTAACAATCTAACTTAACTTTCTTGTTAAGTTATTGTAGACACAGTCTGATGTTTCTTTATTTCTCTCCCTTGCTATTCTTCCTCCTCCATTCTTTATATACCAGGTGTTTTATTCTTTGCCTTTAGTTAGCATTTGGATGGTCAGCTTTCTTTGCTATGATTTTATTTTCTCTGGTGACATCTTTTTAGACTTAGGAGTGCTTCCCTCTACAGTAGTCCGTTTAAGATATCCTGTAGAGGTGGTTTATAAGAAGGAAACTCTCTCAGCTTTAGGTTGTCTGGAAATTGTTTAGTCCCTCCATCTTATTTAAATGATAATCTTGCTGGATACAATATTCTTGGTTCGAAGCTCTTCTGTTTCATTACGTTAAATATATCGTGCCATTGTCTTGTGGCCTGTAAGTTTTCTGTTGAGAAGTCTTATGATAGTGTGATGAGTTTTCCTTTGTAGGTGATCTTTATTCTCTCTCTAGCTGCCTTTAATACTCTGTTCTTGACTTTGATCTTTGCCATCTTCATTATTATGTGTCTTGGTGTTGTCTTCCTTGGGTCCCTTGTGTTGGGAGATCTGTAGGCTTCCATTGACTGCGAGACTATTTCCTTCCCCAGTATGGGGAAGTTTTTAAGAATTATTTCTTCAAAGACACTTTCTATCCCTTTTCTCTCTCTTCTTCTTCTGGTACTCCTATAATTTGAATATTGTTCCGTTTGGATTGGTCAAACAGTTCTCTTAATATTCTTTCATTCCTAGAGATCCTTTTATCTCTCTCTGCCTCAGCTTCTCTGTATTCCTGTTCTCTGATTTCTATTCCATTAACAGTCTGTTGCACCTCATCCAGTCTGCTGCTTAGCTCATCCAATCACTTGTCTCATTTCTGCATTGCCTTTCTTCACTTCCCTCACTTCGTCCCTCATCTCTTGAATATTTCTCTTTAGATCCATTTGTATGGTTATGACTTTTGTTCTGAATCCTTTTTCAGGAATATTGTGCATTTCCATCCCTTCAGGTTCCTTCTCTGCTGTTGTCTGGGTGTGGGTAAGTTTTCTTTGTACCATATTCCTCTGTCTTTTCATAGCAATAGAAGTGGGCGCTGGTAGGTGCCACGTATGTCAGCTGGGCTCTTTAAGACTTTTAAAAAGAAATAAAAAGAAAAGAAAGAAAAGAGAAAAAAGAAAGAAAGAAAGAAAAGAAAAGAAAACAACAACAACAAACAAAAACTCCCGCCAGGAGTAGATGCGGTGAGGATGCTGTAGGTGGCACTGTTGCTCCACTATTCCAAAGCCGTGGCCGCGCCACTCTGCAGGGCTCTTTGTAGCTCTGCTTTGCTGGGTGCCAAGTCCTCTCAGGTGTAGATTCAGGCTGGGTGCTGTCCTGTATCTTCTGGTCTCTCTCTTTAAGAATGGTTGTATTTGTTGTATTTTCATAAATGTATATGGTTTTTGGGAGCTTTCTGCCCCGCTGCTCATGCCACCATCTTCCCAGAAGTCTGAGTCTTGCCATTTTTTAACAAGTATATGGTGCAATTCCTTTACCAAGTCCTAAAATTATTTAATAATCTTTGACTTAAATTCATCTCTCAGAGTTTGTCTTAAGGAAATAATTCGGAGTCCAGTAAAAAGATTTCTTCCTGAATTCAACAATAGTAAATAAAACAGGAATAGGAATAGGAATAGATAGTTCTTAAAATACCTAACATCGGGGGAATAAATGAACAAATCAAGCTATAATAATTCAATGACATGTACTTTAACCATTAATAAGTACAGTTATGAAGTTACTGCAATATGAAAAGCATTATGTTATGAAGTGTTTGGCACAAATTTATATACATTATATTTTAATGTGTTTTTAAAATAGAAATATAGTGTTTCCTGCAAGTAAATTATTGCTTCTAATTGGGTTTGTTCAACATGAAAAAAAGATGTAATGTGCTGACCTCATTTGCGATCTGATTTGAACAAAATAAGTGTAAAAAAATTGAGGGAACAAGAAAGGAATTTTGAATAAGTTCTGGCTTTTATATTATCGAAATATATTTACGTTATGTGTAAAAAATGGTCCTTAATTTGGGGGAATATAACATGAAGTGGGAATGAAATATCACAGTTCAAGATTTGCTTTAAATTTTTCTTGCAAAGAAAAATATTAGATGAATAACTATGCATAACTTCTGGGAAGATTGCGGTGTTACCAGGGTGGCAGAAATCTCCTCCCAAAACAATATGTATTTATGAAAATAAAACAATTACAACTATACCTAAAATAGAGACCAGAAGATACAGGACAGCACACAGCCTGCATCTACAACTGAGAGGACTCAGCACCCAGCAAGGGGAGTAAGATATGGAGCCACGACCTAGAGGGACCTTAGCACTCCCCCACTCCAGAGCACCGGCGGAAGGAGAGGATTCAGAGCCAGGAGAGAGTGGAAGTGCAGGCCCGCAAAATAACTAGCCCTGTTGGTCTGCGCTGGGAGCACTGACACACATTGGGCAGTGTATCAGAGACTGGAGAGACAGAGGGTGCAGGATCTGAGCTTCGGGACACACCTGGGTCCTTGCAGCCAGCTCCTGGGACAAAAGAAAAGAGTGCGCTTATTTTTTTAGTGGTGTTAAAGAGACAAGGGCCCAGGATTGTCCCAGCACACTCAGCCCAACAGGATGGGAGTCCTGGGGAAGTTTGGATCCCTTGGCTGGCGACTGGAAAAGAGTAGCCGCATTCAGATTTCCCACAGACATCAACAGCCTCCCATTCTTTCCTGCTCCAGCCAGAGCTACAAAAGGCCCTGCAGAGCAGAGCAGCCGTGGCTTTGGAATAGGGAGCAACAGCGCCACCTACAGCATCCCCACAGAATCTACTTATGTGAGCGTATTTTTTCCTTTCTTATTTTCTTTCTTTTCCTTCTTTCGCTTTTTCCCTTTTATCTCTTTTTTTTCTTTTGCACTTTTATATCTTTCCTTCTTCTTTTTTTTAATCTTAAACAGACCAGCTGGCATACATGCCACCTACCAGTTACCACCTCTATTGCCATGAAAAGACAGAGAAAGTTGGTACAAACAAAACTCACCCAGACCCGACACCACGAGAGAGGGAACATGAAGGGATGGGAATGCATAACCATCCTGGAAAAGAATTCAGAACAAAAGTCATAACCATACTAATGGATCTACAGAGAAACATGCAAGACATGAGGGAGGAAGTGAGGAAAGACAATGCAGAAATGAGACAAGTGATCTACAGGCTTAGCAGCAGACAGGACGAGGTGCCAGGGACTGTTAATGGAACAGAAATCAGAGAACAGGAATACAGAGAAGCTGAGGCAGAGAGAGATAAAAGGATCTCTAGGAATGAAAGAATATTAAGAGAACTGTGTGACCAATCCAAACGGAACAATATTCGCATTATACGAGTACCAGAGGAAGAAGAGAGAGAAAAAGGGATAGAAAGTGCCTTTGAAGAAATAATTGCTGAAAACTTTCCCATGCTGGGGAAGGAAATAGTCTCACAGTCCACAGAAGCCCACAGATCTCCCAACACAAGGGACCCAAGGAAGACAACACCAAGACACATAATAATTAAAATGGCAAAGATCAAAGATAGACAGTGTACTAAAGGCAGCTAGAGAGAGAAAAAAGATCACCTACAAAGGAAAACCCATTAGACTATCATCCGACTTCTCAACAGACACCTTACAGGCGAGAAGAGAATGGCATGACATATTTACTGTAATGGAAAAGAAGGGCTTCGAACCAAGAATATTGTATACAGCATGATTACCATTTAAATATGACGGAGTGATTAAACAATTTCCAGAAAAGTGAAAGTTGAGAGAGTTTGCCTCTCATAAACAACCTCTACAGGATATCATAAACGGACTGCTGTAGAGGGAAGCACTCCTAAGGCTAAAAAGATTTCACCACAGAAAATAAAATCATAACAAAGAAAGCAGACGATCCAAATACTAACTAAAGGCAAATAATAAAACAGTATATAAAGAATGGAGGAGGAAGAATAAGAAGGGAGAGAAATAAGGAAACATCAGATGGTGTTTACAATAACTTAACAAGAAAGTTAAGTTAGATTGTTAGACAGTAAAGAAGCAACCCTTGAACCTTTCATGCAAACAACAAGGAGAAAAAAGCAGGTGTTGCCGTACTTGCATCAGACAAAATAGACTTCAAAACGAAGAAAGTAGCAAGAGATAAAGAACGACATTACATAATGTAAAGGGGTCAGTCCAAAAAGAAGATATAACCATTATAAATATATATGCACCCAATACAGGAGTGCTAGCATATGTGAAACAAATACTAACAGAATTAAGGGAGGAAATAGAAAGCAATGCATTCATTTTAGGAGACTTCAAGACACCACTTACTGCAAAGGGCAGAACAACCAGACAGAAAATAAGAAAAGACACAGAGGCACTGAACAACACACTAGAACAGGTGGACCTAACAGACATCTACAGAATTCTATACCCAAAAGCAACAGGAAACATTCTTCTCAAGTGCACATGGAACATTTTCCAGAATAGACCACATACTAGGCCACAAAAAGAACCTCAATAAATTCAAAAATATAGAAATTCGACCAACCAACGTCTCAGATCACAAAGGTATAAAACTAGAAATAAATTTTAGAAAGAAATCAAAAAGGCTCACAAATAAATGGAGACTTAACAACATTCTCCTAATTAATCAGTGCATTAAAGACCAAATCAAAACAGAAATCAAAGAATATATGGAGACTAATGACAACAACAACACAAAGCCACACCTTTTGTGGAATGCAGCAAAGGCAGTTCTAAGAGGAAAGTATATTGCAGTGCAGGCCTATTTAAACAAGGAAGAACATTCCCAAATGAATAGTCTAAAGACACAATTCCTGAAATTGGAAAAAGAAGAACAAATGAGGCCCAAAGTCACCAGAAGGACAGACATAATAAAGATCAGAGAAGAGAAGAAATAAATAAAATTGAGAAGAACTAAACAATAGAAAAAATCAATAAAACCAAGAGCTGGTTCTTTGAAAAAATAAACAAAATAGATAAACCCCTAGCCACACTCATTAAGAGAAAAAGAGAACCTACACACATATACAGATTCAGAAATGAGAAAGGAAAAATCACGATGGACCGTTCAGAAATACAAAGAATTATAAGAGAATATTATGAGAATCTATATGCTAACAGGCTGGAAAACCTAGAAGAAATGAACAACTTCTTAGAAAAATACAACCTTCCAAGACTGGCCAAGCAAGAAACAGAAAACCTAAACAGACCAATCACCAGCAACAAAAATGAAACGATAATCAAAAAATTACCCAGGAAGAAAACCACTGGGCCAGATGGATTCACCTCTGAATTCTACCAGACATATAGAGAAGAAATAACAGCCATTCTCCTTAACGTTTTCCAAAAAATAGAAGAGGGAATACTTCCAAACCCATTCTATGAAGCCAGCATCACTCTAATATCAAAACGTGGCAAAGACCTCACCAGACCACTATCCCTGATGGACATAGATGCAGAAACACTCAACGAAAAATAGCAAACAAATTCAAAAATACATCAAGAGGATCATGCACCATGTTCAAGGGGATTCTTCCCAGGGATGCAAGGATGGTACAACATTCGAAAATCCATCAACATCATCCACATCAACAAGAAGAACAAAAACCACATGATCATTTCCATAGATGCAGAAAAAGCATTTGTCAATACTCAGCACCCATTCATGCTTAAAACTCTCAACAAAATGGGTATAGAGGCAAGTACTTCAACATCATAAAGGCCATATATGACAAACCCTCAGCTAACATCACAGTTAAAAGCGAGAAGCTGAAAGATTTTCATCTAAGATCGGGAACAAGACAGCGATGCCCACTCCCTCCACTGTTACTCAGCATAATACTGGAGGTCCTAGCCATGGCAATCAGACAAAACAAAGACATACAATGCATCCAGATTGGTAAAGAAGAAGTTAAATTGTCATTATTTGCTGATGACATGATGTTGTACATAAAAAAACCGTAAAGACTCCACTCCAAAACTACTAGAACTAATATCTGAATTCAGCAAAGTTGCAGGTACTAAATTAACACACAGAAATCTGTTGTTTTCCTATACACTAATGATGAACTAACAGAAAGAGAAATCAGAAGACCATTTCCATTCTCAATTGCATCAAAAAGAATAAAATACCTAGGATTAAACCTAATGAAGGAAGTGAAAGACCTGTACTCTGAAAACTACAAGACACTCGTATGAGAAATTGAAGAGGACACTAACAAATGGAAACGCATCCCATGCTCTTGGATAGGAAGAATAAATATTGTCAAAATGTTATACTACCTAAAGCAATCTACAGACTCAATGCAATCCCTATCAAACTACCAACAGCTTTCTTCAATGAACTGGAACAAATAATTCTATAATTCATATGGAACCACAAAAGACCCTGAATAGCCAAAGCAATCCTGAGAAGGAGGAATAAAACAGGGGGAATTACGCTCCCTGACTTCAAGCTCTACTACAAAGCCACTGTAATCAAGACAATTAAGTATTGGCACAAAAACAGACCCACAGACCAGTGGAACAGAATAGAAAATCCAAACCTTAACCCAAACATATACAGTCAATTAATATTTGATAAAGGAGCCTTGGATATACAATGGGGAGATGACAGCCTCTTCAGCAGCTGGTGTTGGAAAAACTGGACAGCTACATGTAAGAGAATAAAACTGGACTACTGTCTAACGCCATACACAAACGTAAACTCAAGGTGGATCAAAGACCTGAATGTAAGTCATGAAACCATAAAACTCTTAGAAAAAAACGTAGGCAAAAGTCTCTTGGACATAAGCATGAGCTACTTCTTCCTGAACATGTCTCCCCGGACAAAGGAAACAAAAGCAAAAATGAGGAGATGGGACTATATCAAGCTGAAAACCTTCAGTACAGCAAAGGCCACCATCAGTCGAAGAAAAAGACATCCTACTGTATGGGAGAATATATTCATAAATGACCTATCTGATAAGGGGTTGACATCCAAAATATACAAAGAACTCACACACCTTAGCAAACAAAAAGCAAATAATCTAATTAAGAAATGGGCAGAGGACATGAATAGACACTTCTCCAGTGAAGAAATTCAGATGGCTAAGAGGCACATGAAAAGATGCTCCACATCCCTAATCATCAGAGACATGCAAATTAAAACCACAATGAGATATCACCTCACACCAGTGAGGATGGCCAACATCCAAAACACAAACAACAACAAATGTTGTCGAGGATGTGGAGAAAAGGGAACCCTCCTACACTGCTGGTGGGAATGCAAACTAGTTCAACCATTGTGGAAAGCAGTATGAAGGTTCCTCAAAAAACTCAAAATAGAAATACCATTTGACCCAGGAATTCCACTCCTAGGAATTTACCCTAAGAACGCAGCAGCCCAATTTGAAAAAGACAGATGCACCCCTATGTTTATCGCAGCACTATTTACAATAGCCAAGAAATGGAAGCAACCTAAGTGTCCATCAGTAGATGAATGGATAAAGAAGATGTGGTACATATACACAATGGAATATTATTCAGCCATAAGAAGAAAACAAATCCTACCATTTGCAACAACATGGATGGAGCTAGATCGTATTATGCTCAGTGAAATAAGCCAAGCGGAAAAAGGCAAGTATCAAATTATTTCACTCATATGTCGAGCATAAGAACAAAGAAAAAAACTGTAGGAACAAAACAGCAGCAGACTCACAGAACCCAAGAACGGACTAATAGTTACCAAAGGGAAAGTAAGTGGGGAAGATGGGTGGGAAGAGAGGGATAAGGGGGAAATAGGGGCATTATGATTAGCAGATGTAAAGTTGGGAGGGCACGGGGAGGGCAGTACAACTCAGAGAAGACAAGTAGTGATTCTATCGCATCTCACTATGCTGATGGGCAGTGACTGTAATGGGGTTGGTGGGGGGGACCTGATGAAGGGGGTACTTTAATAACCATAATATTGCACATGTAATTGTAGATTAATGATACCAAAATAAAGTATAAAAAAAAGAATAACTGCATATCTGTTAATTTTATTTTTCGTGCTCCAGTTTCTATTGTTTTTGAAAAACTATCTAGAAACAGGATCTTAAAATAAAAACAATCTATTTTGTTTATAGATTTGGTACTTGAATCAGCTAATCAAGTCTCTCAGTGTCTCCTGTAACCTTAGTGACAGTGTGGCTGAAACTGGGTCAATTTCTCAAGCAGACAGAGGGGCTGGAAGAGCTGGGACTCTTAAAGTGTGTCTTTTCTCTCCCTCCCCAGCTTCTCTTTTGTCTCTCTCTTTCAAGTGACCCCAGAGAAAATGGACTTCTTACATGGCGGCTGAGGCTCCCTGAGCATGTGCCCCAAAAGAAGCCAGCAGGAGCTGTGTGTTCTTTCTTTCTACCTGTACGTTATGGAGTATCATGCCAGTTCTGCTCTAGAAAAATGGTCCACGCAGGTCAAGTGGAAGGACCGTAGACTCCAGTTGATGACAGAGTGGCTAAGAAGTCACGCTGTAAGAACATGTGAAACAGAAGGTAGTGTTCCAGTCATCTTTTAAAAATATCTGTCACACTAGGTGATTGGCACTGGAGATTTGTCATCAGATTCTCTTTACTTTTATATATTTTAAATTTTTTTCTTTTTGAATAGAGAAAAAATTAAAAGCATGCTTCTCAAAGTGTGCACAGTAATCCTGTTAAGTAATTTTCCATACTCTGAAGTTGCCTATAGTTGCCTATTATAAAAAAATTATGATTTAAAAGAAACTGTCTCTTAATTCTTTCTCAATAGCTACATAGTCAGGATATCCTAATATTCTAAAATTAAGCCATAATAAACATTGTCACTAAGTGCTACAGCAATTTCCTTACATCTTTTTTTTTTTTGTACGATTCTAAGGTTGGAGCACAGAGGGAAAGTATTTGTATCTGAGCTTGGGTAAGAATCAGATTTCACTTAAACCAGTGTCAATTAATATGAGCTAATTAATATGTAAATTATCTAAAATGGTGGACATGCACCAATACATCTCATAGGTGAAAGGATCCATAGTTTTTATCAAATTCTGGGATAAAAAATTTAAAGATTATAATTGTTATTGAAGTTGTTGCTAAATAAGTATACCATTTTATCTAGTTCTGTGGATTCATTGAAAGCATTTGGATCACATTTCTAACTCTCTGACCAGTTATTTTCCCTTCATCATCCCCTACCTCATTCAGTTCCACCTTCATAGGTTATATTTGCCAACTTCTCCCCAAAGCCAGAAAATAAGAGATAAGCATAAAGCTCCAGCCATCCTTTAATAATACCCAGTGAACATTCACAAGTCTGTGACTCTGCATCTTTAAATCTGGGTATTTAAGGAAGAATATTACTGAATGCTACAATCCTCCATCCCATAATATATTATCCTGTATTTTGTTAACAGTTGGTGGTACTAAAAAATCACCAAACTGGCACTTTTGCCAGCTTCTCTGTGCTTTTTTTCTAAGAAGTTTCAGGTCATATTTTAAATCAGTTTTATTTTTTCATGTTCTGATATTCTGTCCAAATTATCATCTCTCTATTCCTACACAGTTGTCTAAGTAGGGCAGCAATTATGTTGTTTTGCAAGAAAGAATTAAGCAATTGATTTTAGTTATCAGCTTGTTCCTACTTTGGAAAAAAATCTCATAAGGAATGAAAAAAATGAGACAAAATAAACAAGAAACATACAAAACATACCATTTATAAGAAACCCAGGAAAAACCTCCTGCTGATGCTTCCCAGTCACTTTGCATCTCTTCCTGAGCAAGTCCGTCCACTTCTGCTCTCCAATAGCTGATTGTGTACTGGTAAACTCCATGTCTCTAACCCACAATGCACACGTAGAGTGTGGTGATGCACAATGCCTCGTTTGCGGTTCCAAAATCAAACAACTCTGAGGAGTGAATGTTTTTTCCTTAATTCATTCGGTACTGAAACATAACCTGACCTGGATTCTTTGGAATAAAACTTGACTACTACTGATGTGAGGTTACTTTTAGCCATTTTTTAAATTCCTTTAAATGCAAATAGTAATAAATTTTATGTAGAACTGTTAACATATTTGATAACTGGGTGCCCTCTTAGCTCTCCTCTGGGAGTTCTATATTACACAAGGCACATGAGTCATTTAACATACCTAAAACAAAAGATTCCGAATATGAAACACATGTAGACACCTGAGATTTCTATAAAGGATTATAGAACTAAACTAACATTTATTTAATATATTCAGTCTAAGTAATATCAAACATTGTGACACTCCAAAGACATTGTAACAATACAATAAAGATAGAAAAACATATCAATTAACTTCACAGAGGGAATGTTTTAATGGAATAACACTTTCTAATAAGATTAAATGTTTTTATTAAGATCTAAAAAGTCTGAAAAAAGACATAACTAACACTTATTGAGTCTTTATAAATTGTTACATACTCTGTGAAGAAATTTACATACATTATTTCATGAAATCCTCTAAACAATTACAATTGACCCGTGAACAAAATGGATTTGAACTGTATCGGTTCACTTATGTGTGGGTGTTTTCAATAAATATGTTGGAAAATTTTTGGAGATTTACAATTTGAAAAAACACTTCTTTTCCCTAGCTTTCCATGTATACATATTGTATACATGATATGCATATGTTAATACATATAGCTACAAAATATGTGTTAATTGACTGTTTATGCTGTTGGTAGGCACCCCATCAACAGTAGGCTATTAGTAGTTAAGTTTTGGAGGAGTCAAAAATGATACATGGATTATCAACTCTGTGAGGGATCAGTACCCCTAATCCTTGCATTGTTCAAGGGTCACCTGTATATGAAATGAGCATTTTTATTACACTTTATAAATAAGAGAACTGGGCACATAATAGTTAAATAACAGTCAAGAATATACTTACAAGTGGTTGAGACAGACTCTAAGTCCAGACAATCTGACCCAGAGCTGGTGCACCAAGCTCATGTGGCATGTGGGCTCCGTAATGATGGGAAACTGGCCCTGAGATAAAGCTCCACAGAGCACCTGAATATGAAGTATCCAGGGAGCTTGGGACTCTCACAACATGGTTGCTGAATTCTAAGAGGGAATGTCCAAACAGCAAGTCTTTCAAGAGATTCATGTGGAGGCTGCAAAGCTGTTTATAATTTAGCCTCAGAAGCTCTAGAACCTCCTTTTCACTTCACTCCATTAGGCAAGCAGTTCACTAAGCCCAGCTCAGATTCACGGGAGGGAAATTAGATTCCTCGTCTTGATGTGAAGAGCAGTATGCACTTGTGGTGTAGAAGGAATCGATGATGGCTGTCTTTAGACTATCTGCCATAATAAAACACAGGATATTTATATAGTCTCAAAGTCTCCTCACAGTGGAAAAACCAGATACTACCCTAACCAAATGATCCACGTTAACATCACTGTGAAACTTTCAACATTATTCCTGTGTTCTTATCCATAAACTGTATCTAATAATGAGGAAATAGTAAACCTCAACTGATAAAACATACGCTTCAAAATGTCAAGGCCAAAAATATACTAAAAAGGCTATGGAACCTCCAAATTATGGACTAAGTAGGCATGACAACTAAACGTAGAGTATGTTCCTGGTTTGGATTCTGAGCAATGAATTTCTTTTTTTACTCTTTTGCTATAAAGTAAACTATTTGGAAACAGACAAAATTTGAATGAGGTTTTAAGTTAAGATAGATGTATTGAATCAATGTTAATTTCTTGGTTTTCATAATCATACTGAAGCTGCTTAAGATTTAGGAAATACACAGTGCAGTATTTAAGAATGAAGGATCTTTATATCTATAATGTATTCACAAATGTTTCAAAAATTAAAAACAATAATAGAGAAATAAACAAACGTGTTGGCACATGGTATGGAGGGGATCATGGGGAAGACAGTGTAGCACAGAGATGGCAAACAGTGAATCTGTGGCATCTTCTACACTGATGGACAGTGACTGCACTGGGGTATGGGGGGGACTTGATAATAAGGGTGAATGTAATAACCACATTGTTTTTTCATGTGAAATCTTCATAAGAGTGTATATCAATAATACCTTAATTTAAAAAATGTGGTAAAATGTAAACATTTGGGGAATTCTTTGTGCTGTTCTTGTAGACTTTATGTAAGCCTGAGATATTACAAAGAGATTAATACAAGGCTCTAAACAAAATAAACAAAAAATTCAAGCAGATCAAACATACTAGAGAATTCAGAAATGGATTCAAAGAATGAAAATAACTGATATGTAGGAAAAGATTGATAAAATAAAATGTCATGAAACAGCAAGCTGATAGTCACACAGTGTCCAAAAACAATTTTCTGAGGAAAATCTCTGCAGCACAAATGACAGAGAGCTCATTTCCTTACTTTAGAAAGGAAATCATAATCACATGGCAAAAGAAGAATGCCACCAAAGAAAACTGAGCAAAATATATAAGTAAGCACATCATAAAACAGAAAATACAGATGGTCAAAGCATGTAAAGAGATGTATTAGGATTTCTGTTTAAATTTCATGAACTGAACACATATGATTTTCTCTATCTTTTCCCACATGCCCACTGAAATTACAGTAGAGGATTTTTTAAGGCATTAATTTTTTATTGAAGTATAGCTGATATATAATCTCATATTTGTTTCAAGTATACAGCACAGTGGTACACCAGTTATCCACATTATTAAGTCCTCACCCACACTAGTTAGTGCAGTTAGTGTCAGCATAGGAAGATGTTACAGAATCACTGGCTGTATTCTCCATGCTGTACTAGCCATCCTGTGACCAACTTGTATTATGATTGAGAATTTTTGTGCTCCTTTACCCTCCTCCCCCTCCCCAACTATCCATCCAACCCCTCCCCCATGGTAACCACCAGTCACTTCTCAGTGTCTGTCTAGTGTGAGTTTGAACATTTTGTTTTGTTTTGTTTTTGCATTCCACAAATATGTGAAATCATACGGTATTTGTCTTTCTCCACTTGGCTTATTTCTCTGAGCATAATACCCCTAGGTCCATCCATGTTGTTGCAAATGGCAGGATTTCTTTCTTTTTTATGGCTGAATAATATTTCATTAGGTATAGATACCAATTCTTTATTTTACTGTGAAAGACAAATAATTTTTTGGGTATTTTTTTATTGAAGTATAGTTGATATACAATATTATATTGGTTTCAAGTATTCAACAGTTATATACTGTTATTAAATCCTCACCCCAACTAGTGTAGTTACTGTCAACATAGAGAGATGTTGCAGAACTATTGACTATATTCTCTATACTGCACTTTTGTCTCTGTGACTAATTTATGTTATGACTAAGATTTTGTTCCTCTTTATCCCCTTGACCTATTTCACCCACCCACCCCAACCCTTCCCCTGTGGTAAACAGCCACCAGTCATTTCTCAGTGTCTATTAGTCTGCTGCTGTTTGTTCATTTTGTTTTGTTTTGTTTTTTAGATTCCACATATAAGTGAAATCATATGGCACTTGTCTTTCTCTGACTGGCTTAGTTAATGTAATAACCTGTAGGTCCATCCTTGTTGTCCCAAATGGCAGGATTTCTTTCTTTAAGACAAATAACTTTTAAAAACCTATAGGTTCACCTTCTCAGAGGGGGGGGGGGAACAACATTGCAACTGATTAAAAGGAAAAAGCTACTACCAAAGTAGAGTATCCAGAGGTAGGTTGACCAACCTGGTTTGTCTGGGGCTGCCTCAGTGTTAGCACTAAAAGGCCTCCATCCCAGGAAACCACTCAGTCCGAGGCTAACCAGGACAGTTGGTAACCCTACTAAAAAAAGAACACCTTATTAAATTAAAGATATGACAACAACAATATGGGATGAGAATAGGGAACCACATAATCCCACAGGTTCACTGAATCATGCCATATGCTAAGCTGCCTTTTCCTCCTTCCCTAGTCTTTCCTGCCATGGTGTCAGGAAAACCAACTAGAAGACTGTTACAGAAGTTGCTCAATAGATGGTAAGGTCCTGACCTCAGGTGATGGAGGTAGGAAGAGAAAGGAAAGACTCCATTAAAGAGTTATCTAAAAGGTGGACTCCAAGGGTTTTTTTCCTAGAATTTCAGAGTAAAGGAAATGCCTTAGAAATCATCTGGTTCAATCCTCTGTTTTTATAACATGGTGACTGACTTACTGTGGTAATTGAGTGTAATAATTCTTTGATGAATAAATTAATGAATAAATGAAAGATATGTGTTGGCACTTCTGATTATTGGCACAGTGGGTATAAGAACATAAACCTCCTGATTCCTAAAGCTCTCTCCCTTATGCCCCGCTTAGTCTCATGATGTATAAAGTATTATTAAAATATCACCTGAACCTTATTTTAGTGCTACAGCTTGATACACCTCCTTTTCATTCATAAAATCATTTGAAATGTAGCACATAGAAATCAATACATTTTTAAAAAGAGATACTACAGCAAAATAAAAAGTTGATAGAAGGGTTGGAAAACAAAGGTGAGGACACAAAGCAGGTGTAGAACAAAGAGACAAAGATAAAAAATAAAAGAGGAAAAATGTTTTTAAAAAATAGAGAATCTGTCTAGGAAACAGATCATCTGAGTAATAACAATACAGAGAAAAGAGAGGGGAGAACATTATCAAAGAACTAATACAAGAACACTTTTGAACATTTCCATCCTTCTTAGAATGGAAGAATGTAAGTTTCAAAATGATGTACAATATGAGAAAAATTTTTTTCCTAAATTATCATTGATATACAATCTTGCAAAGGTTTCACATGAACAACATTGTGGTTTCAATATTCACCCTTCCCCCAGTGCAGTCACTGTCCATCAGCATAGAAAGATGCTACAGAGTCACTACTTGTCTTCTCTGTGTTGTACTGGCTTCCCTGTGACCTATGTATATTGTGATTGCAAATTACAATGCCCCTTAATCCCCATCTCCCTCCCTCCTGACGCACCGTCCCACACCCCTCCCCTTTGGTAACCGCTAGTCTATTCTTGGGTTCTGTGAGTCTGCTGCTGTTTTGTTCCTTCCGTTTTGCTTTGTTGTTATACTCCACAAATGAGTGAAATCATTTGGTATTTGTCTTTCTCCGCCTGGCTTATTTCATAGAGCATAATACCGTCTGGCTCCATCCATGTTTCTGCAAATGGTAGGATTTGTTTCCTTCTTATGGCTGAATAATATTCCATTGTATATATGTACAACCTCTTCCTTATCCATTCATCTACTGATGGACACTTAGATTGCTTACATATCTTGGCTATTGTAAATAATGCTGCAATGAACATAGGAGTGCATATATCTTTTTGAATCAGGGATCATGTTTTCTTTGGGTAAATTCCTAGGAGTGGAATTCCCAGGTTAAATGGTATTTCTATTTTTAGCTTTTTGAGGAACCTCCATATTGAGATGATTTTTAATAAAAGAATATATAGACAGACAAATTAACTGGGATGACAGAAAAATCTCCCCATTATCAGTGTTTGTTCTGGGGAATAGTACTTAGAAGTTTAGCTTACACTTTTTACTTTATACAGCTCTATATAGTTGAAATTTTTCCTTATGATAAGCAAATTATTTTTAAACTATGTTATTAAACAAATTTCATTTCCCTGTGATAAAAGCACCATCTAGTGGTCTATGTTAACTTTTAAAATATTTTACCTTTAAAATGTGATATTTAATACAAATATATAGAAATACAATGTATTTTAATATAACATTTAAAAGGACATACCTTCATAATCTTATTTAAAAAGTTCATTTCTCCAAGCTATATTAATGGAAAAAATACAGAAAAATATGTGCAGTAATCTACCATCTGTACTAAAAATAAAGCACAGTTCTCTTGCATATTTGATTATAAATGCACACAGTATCTCTAGAATCATGTACACATAGACCCCTAATGAAGTTGGTGGTCTTTAGTGAGGATAAGTAAAATGACTGAAAAAAAGAAATGAGGGCAAGAACTTTGTCTATGTACTCTTTTGAATCTTTTAAATTTTAAAACTTAATATAAAATATGCATTAAAAACAAAGTTTATATCTAAGGAAAATTTGTTTCATGTTGCTTTCAGGTCCTGATGTATAAGCTTTTCCTTAATCAATATGTAGCTTATCTGCACTGTATGTTAAAGCAGGATTTTCCTTGAAATAAAATTCAGAAGATCACAGAACCAAATGGTCTTTTAAACCAAATGATCTTTTTAGGGTCCAAATTCAGAATCTGACTTTAAACACCCGAGAAAAGTTAAACTACAGACAGTTCTCTACTCTGAAAAAAAAAGTCATGATTTGTCCCCCATCCTATATCCTCACCACAGTTTAAGGGGCCCAAGGTTTCCAGGTTCCCTAATTAGAGGACAGGTACCTCACCTGGAGAGAGGGCTCCCTATTAAAAGTCACACGAATAAACCCCTAGAATAGAAAGCCATGATCACTGAGACCACAGTGCATTATCAACAACTGCTTGTGGACCAACTGTATTTCCTAGAGTTAATTTAGAATTCAACAAAATAGCATAACTGGCTGTCAGTAAGTTCTTGACAGTGTCCTCATAATGATCTGTAATTAAATAGAAAAGTTTAAGTGGATGGTAAGTGGTTGGTTGAACAACATAACCAAAGAATATTGATTAATAGATTTAAATCATATTGCAGATTTCAAGTGCTTTTCCAGCAATTTGGTAGAGAAAACAATGTACTTATCAAATTTGTGAAAGAGACAAAGCTGTGATATATATTATATGGCAAAATTAGATGGCCCTGACATTCTGTAAAAACTAGTAAAATGGAATTCAGGAGAAAGAAATGCAAAGACTTACATCTATTTTCAAAGAAAACATCTTCATTAGTGCAGGATAGGGAGGGTCTGGTTTATCTGCAACATTTGCAAGACAGACTTGGAGATATCAGTTCATAGTAAGGATAATATTTCCGTTTAAGGTAAGAACATTGCTTGGAATGAAGAGACAATCTTCCTGTTGTGTTCAGAGCAGAACCCCTTAGATGTCGTGCATACTTCTGGACACCACTCTTCCTAAATGGACACTTGACAAAGTAGAAATAACTTAAATGAAAACAACCAGGGTATACTGAGGAAATCTGATTTCATAAGAGAAAGCAAACGCAGATGAAAGAACTAGCAAACTGAAGTCTCAAATGGTCTCATAATAGTATAGCTGTCCTCAAATATCTCAATTGCTCTGGGACAGAACGGGAAGTGGAAATGTTATATGTGCCTAAATTCAGGTAAAAATAAGTTATGTTCAAAGAAGTTTCAAGGAAACAAAATTTGATTTAACATAAGTTGACCCTTTCTAACAGTTGGAACTCTGCAAAAATGGAATAGATGACCTCAAGAAGCAGTGTATCCCTCAATACTGGAAAGCTCAAGCAGAAGGATATCCCTCTGTGGAAATGTTATAAGGACGCACGTATCACTAGCTAGAACATCCAGTATAGTGTCAAAAAGTGGCTGGGGATTGATTACCTCAGGGGAAAACATTCAATATTTCACCTTTAAGTACAATGTCAGCTTTGGGTTTTTATAAAAGCCTTTTATCAGTTTGAGGAAGATCTCTTCTATTCCTAATTTGCTGGAGATTTTTGTCATGGCAATACTGTTGAGAATGATGACATTAGAATTCCATAGAAAATGGTTCATGAGAGGATGTCAAGTTCCCCTTCACTTTTTCAGACATCAGTGTGATATTTGGTGTCCTGGGAGACATGATAGACTTCCATATACTCCAAATTTTACAAACTAGAGTGCTTTTCAAAATAGAAATAATTATATACTCTATGTAAGTGCATGTTTTTTAAACTTCAAATTCAGCTTTTAAACTTAAGGTGATGGCACAGGACTCTCACTTTATATCCTGACTAGCCCACCTATGCCACTCTCTTAATACCATTAAATATCAAGTCTGGCACCTCCAGGTCAATCACCACAACAACTGAAACAATGCACCACCTTCATTCAGCTTGGAATGAAAGGCTCAAGTGGGAACAAAGGAGCAGTTGTTTTGCATTTAACCAAATATGAGTCCACGTATGGTCAGGAGAGAGGAAAGAAGATCTCAGGAAAAAAGAATGGAGAAACCAAGTGTACGGGCATCAGATAGAAGAGAAAAATTATAAATGGAAAAATCTATCGCTATATCTAATAAATAAGAATACATAAAAGGTGACTCCATATGCACACAAATTATGGACCCTAGATGCAGCTCCAGATGACTGAATATATTAATGGGTGCCACAGCAAAAGAGTTGCAGTCCTAAAGGAAAGAACAGGAATTTGGGGACAAAAGTAATGCTCACAGGGCTACACGCTGCTGGCAATGTAAATTAAAAGATAGGCTGAGTCTGAGAGATATCATGAGAAACATCTTGGATTCAAAGAAAGAGGAATCCAATTTGGCATCACATTTTGATCCTGGGTAAGAGATTCAGGGAAATACAGAGTAGTGCTATTCAGAAAAAATATGGGAGACACATATGTACTTTAAAATTGTCTAGTAGCCACATAAAAAAGATATAAAGAAAAAGGCAAAACTAATTTTAATATTATATTTTATTTAATCCAATATCCAAAATACGATCATTTTAATGTGTAAATCTTTTGTGAATTTAATACCCAATTGGGTGAGGCACATTTCAAAAGCTCAATAATCCCAGGTGGCTAGCAGCTATTATACTGGACAGCACAGAAAGGTTGAATTTAGGAGAAATAACAAGTTTTAAATTAACAGTGCATTTAAGGATCAACAACACAGCTGTGTAGGAATAGAAAGCAAATTGTTGGAGGCATAGGACTAAACCGCACAGAAGTGCTCACACTGGACTCGGAGAGTTAGGTGGTCATGTGCTCAGAATCACACAACCATGAAAGAGGATGAGAGAAGGAATGTGAAGCACCATTTGCTAAAGCATATTATTCAGAACGTCAGTTGCTCCAAATGCTTATTCTTTTAAATGGCTAATTAACCACAGCATCTTCATACATTTAACAGACAGGAGAGCACATATGAACAAGATTTTTCAGCTTATAAATAATGTTCCGGACATAATGGACTTTAGCAGCTCCTTATAATACCTCCCTCCGTTCCAAGGCCTCAGTTTTAGAACATTTATATACTGCTAACGTCTTTCAGAAATGTTGCTCTCACTCTTTAGTTAATTAATTAATTATGCTCTTAAGATAAAAAAACCAATAAGGAGAAAGTGAAGGAATGAGATCTCTCAGTAGAGTGAACTACAAAAGGGCTGCATAAAACACAGCAACAAAAACAAAAAACCAAGGCAAGCTGACAAGTAGCTGTAAGTCCCACAATAAACGGTCATTAGAAAGTTAATTGTTTACCAAATTCTTATTTGTTCAGCTTGGCTTATTGTGAATGAACACTATAGAAACTGACCTGTGTTCAGACACGTCACTCCTGTAAACCACCTGTTGGATCTTAAGTGTGTGTTAGCCAAGGGACAGTCTTTGATTGTTCAGAGCTGTATGTATTAAGGTGTTTACAGAAGGGCATGTGATAGAAAGAGCAAATAGCTGAATTTCATTCATACTATTTCCTGTTTCCTTCTTGATTCTTCAGAAGGGGATAATTTTTTTTTTCCTTAAAGTACAGATTCTCTTTGGACAAATCCTAATTAAAACACCAGCTAGGAGATAAGTAAACTTTGGTTAATGAAGTGACTTCAGGAAGTGCCTTACATTTTCATTGCCTTGTAGAGCTCAGTGACCATGTTTATTAACAGCTGCAGCCTGTCCTGTCCTGACCCCAGGACACTGAAGACTCTTTTTGAATCAGGCTCATAGTTTTCTTCCCAGACACGCTCACAGACAGGAATGCTACTGGTAAGTTTTTATAAACTCCTTATATTATCTCTGTCTCGGAATGAAAGTCTCTTTTAATTAGCCCATAGTGACTAGTAATATACTCCATTACCATAGATATGAAATTCCACTTAATGTTCTTTCCTGAAGAATTTTTTAATGTAAAAAAAAAGAAATATGGCTAAAAGGAGGTAGGAGAAATCTCTACTTTATAGAACACCCCCTCAGAATATTTTTCTTCTTCTTTGCTATGACTGGTTCCTTGTGCTAGTAGTTTTTCTTCAAGTTAGAAAAAGTGTCTTTTCATTTAATTCCATAGTTCAATTAAGCAAATTAAATTACGTCACAAGACCTCATTCAGTTCTCATACTTTCCTGTTGTTGAAAATATGGTCCTATAGTTTGGTGAAAGAAAGAAATAAATTCAAGGGAAATACTTCTGAGGGATATAGTTAAATGATGACTTATTTTTTTTTAATTTAGGATTAAGGAGGATAAACAATAATATTTTCTCTTGAATATTTCTGGAGACTTTTTATAACATAAATCCATTGGTATAAATCTGTGAACAACAATATTTTGTTCTAGATATACATCAGCAATCTGATGCAAAATGTTATGGGATATGCTTCAGAAATTCAAATTGGCTCAAAATGGTGTTATTGAGTTGACAATTGTGTTGTGTGATAAGGTATAGAAAATCCATTCAGTCTCATAGGGCTTGTCTCTGTTGAAACAGAGCAGCAATTACATTATCAACAGTTAAAAATAAAAATTATCTGGGCTGCAATATTTAATTAATCTCTAGAAAGGCACAAAAAACACTGTTTTTCATTAGCTACAAGCCCAACCAACAGTCATTTTTTCCAGGATGTTAGCAGCAAAAACATTTTTTTAAGAAAAATGTCAAACATATAGAAAACTGAAATATACTGTGAACACTTGAATACCTACCACATATATTCTATAATTAACATTTTACTGTTTGGCTTCTTTACAAACTATCCAATGTAATCTGTCTATCCATCTATCAAGTCATCTTCTTTACTTTTATGATTTACCTAAACAGTTATGAATGCCTATCACTGACTAGAGTTCAATATTTAAGTTTTCTTTTTGAGATAAAATTCATGTACAGAAATACACAAATCTTCAGTATAAGATTTGATGGGTTTTGAATAGTGTGTACATCTGTGAAACCAAACCCTAGTTAAGATATAAAATATTATCATTCCAGATCTAGAAAGTTCTTTATTCCCCTGCCCACTCAGTCCCTACTCCCACCCATAGAGGTAAATACTCTTCCTATTTATACAGTATGCATGCATGATTTCTTTAGATTCATTCATGTTTTTGTGTGTATCAATAAGTTATTCCTTTTCTATTGGTGAGTAGTATTACAGTAGTATTCTATTGCATGACCAGGTCACAGTTTGTTTATCCATTCATTTGTTGATGGACACCTGAGTTTTATCTAGTTTTTGGCTCTTATGAATAAGCCTGCTATGGATATTCTTATACAAATCTTCCTTGGGACATACTTTTCCAAACTCTTGTATAAATAAATAGAAGAATCTTTTAGTCATAATGTTGTAATAATTTAAGTTTTATAAGATGCTACCCAGTGTACCAGAAGAAGAAGAGAGAGAAAAAGGGATAGAAAGTGTCTTCGAAGAAATAATCCTGAAAATTTCCCCAAGCTGGGGAAGGAAATAGTCTCTCAGACCATAGAAGCCCACAGATCTCCCAACACAAGGGACCCAAGGAAGACAACACCAAGACACATAATAATTAAAATGGCAAAGACCAAAGATAAGGAGAGAGTATTAAAGGCAGCTAGAGAGAGAAAAAAGATTACCTACAAAGGAAAACCCATCAGACTATCATCAGACTTCTCAACAGAAACCTTACAGGACAGAAGCGAATGGCATGATATATTTAACGTAAGGAAAAAGAAGGGCCTCGAACCAAGAATATTGTATCCAGCAAAATTATCATTTAAATATGAGGAAGGGATTAAACAATTTCCAGACAAGCTAAAGCTGAGAGAGTTTGCCTCCCATAAACCATCTCTACAGGATATTTTAAAGGGGCTGCTCTAGAGGGAAGCACTCCTAAGGCTAAAAAGATGTCACCAGAGAAAATAAAATCTTATCAAAGAAAACAGACCATCCAAATACTAACTAAAGGCAAGGAATAAAACACACAGTATATAAAGAATGGAGGAGGAAGAATAAGAAGGGAGAGAAATAAAGAATCATCAGACTGTGTTTATAATGACTTAACAAGAAAGTTAAGTTAGACTACTAGATAGTAAAGAAGCTACCCTTGAAAATTTGGTAACCACAAATCCAGTGTCAGCAATGGCAATAAATACCTATCTATCGAAAATCACCCAAAATGTAAATGGACTGAATGCACCAATCAAAAGACACAGAGTAACAGAACAGATAAAAAAGCAACAACAATCTATATGGGTGGACCTAACAGATATCTACAGAACTGTGCACCAAAAAGCAGCAGGATACACATTCTTCGCAAGTGCATATGTAACATTTTCCAGAATAGACCACATACTAGGCCATAAAAAGAACCTCAGTAAATTAAAAAGTATTGATTTTCTACCAACCAACTTCTCAGATCACAAAGGTGTAAAACTAGAAATAAATTGTACAAGGAAAACAAAAAGGCTTAAACATACATGGAGGCATAACAGCATGCTCCTAACTAATCAATATATAAATGACCAAATTAAAACAGAGATCAAACAATATATGGAGACTAATGACAACAATAAAACAAAGCCACAACTTCTGTGGGACACAGCAAAGGCACTTCTAAGAGGAAAGTATATTGCAATCCAGGCCTATTTAAAGAAGGAAGAACAATCCCAAATGAATAGTCTAAAGACACAATTACTGAAACTGGAAAAAGAAGAACAAATGAGACCCAAAGTCACCAGAAGGAGGGACATAATAAAGATCAGAGAAGAAATAAATAAAATTGAGAAGAATAAAACAATAGAAAAAAATCAATGAAACCAAGAGCTGGTTCTTTGAAAAAATAAACAAAATAGATAAACCACTACCCAGACTCATTAAGAGAAAAAGATAATCTACATGCATAAACAGAATCATAAATGAGAAAGGAAAAATCACTACGGACCCCACAAAAATACAAAGAATTATAAGAGAATACTAAGAAAATCTATCTGCTAACCTGCTGGAAAACCTAGAAAAATGGAAAACTTCTTAGTAAAATACAACCTTCCAAGAATGACAAAGCAAGAAACAAAAACCTAAACAGGCCAATCACCAGCAATGAAATTGAATTGGTAATCAAAGAAATACCCAAGAACAAAACCCACACCCAGATGGATTCACCTCTGAATTTTACCAGACATATAGAGAAGAAATAATACCCATTCTCCTAAAAGTCTTCCAAAAAATAGAAGAGGAGGAAATACGTCCAAACTCATTCTATGAAGGTAGCATCACTCTTATACAAAAACCGGGCAAAGACCTCACCAAAAAATAAAATTACAACCAATATCCCTGATGAATGTAGATGCAAACATACTCAACAAAATATTAGCAAACCAAATTCAAAAACACATAAGAGGATCACAACCGTGATCAAGTGGGATTCATCTCAGGGATGCAAGGACGGTACAAAATTCGAAAATCCATCAACAACATCACCCACATCAACAAAAAGAAGAACAAAAACCACATGATCATCTCCATAGATGCTGAAAAAGCATTTGACAGAAATCAACATCCATTAATGATAAAAACTCTCAACAAAATGGGTATAGACAGCAAGTACCTGAATATCATAAAGGCCATATATGACAAACCCACAGTCAACATCATACTTAACAGTGAGAAGCTGAAAGCTTTTCATCTAAGATCGGGAACAACACAGGGATGCCCACTCTCTCCTCTGTTATTTAACATAGTACTGGAGGTCCTAGCCACAGCAATCAGACTAAACCAAGAAATACAAGGGATGCAGATTGGTAAAGAAGTCAAATTGTCACTATTTGCAGATGACATAATATTGTCAATAAAAAACCCTAAGGACACCACTTCAAAACTACTAGAACTAATATCTGAATTCAGCACAGTTGCAGGATACAAAATTAACACACAAAAATCTGTTGCTTTCCTATACACTAACGATGAGCTAACGGAAAGAGAAATCAGGAAAACAATTCCATTCACTGCATCCAAAGGAATAGAATACCTAGGAATAAAACCTAATGAAGGGAGTGAAAGATCTATACCCTGAAAACTACAAGACACTCCTAAGAGAAATTAAAGAGGACACTAAAAAATGGAAATGCATCCCATGATCTTGGCTAGGAAGAATAAATATTGTCAAAATGGCTATACTACCTAAAGTAATCTACAGATTCAATGCGATCCCTATCAAAATACCAATAGCATTCTTCAATTAACTGGAACAAATAATTCTAAAATTCATATGGAACCACAAAAACCCCGAATAAACAAAACAATCCTGAGAAGGAGGAATAAAACAAGGGGAATTATGCTCCCTGACTTCAAGCTCTACTACAAAGCCACTGTAATTAAGACAATTTGGTATTGGCACAAAAACAGATCCACAGAGCAGTTGAACAGAATAGAGAATCCAGACATTAAGCAAACATATACAGTCAATTAATATATGATAAAGGAGCTATGGATATACAATGAGGAGATGAGAACCTCTTCAGCAGCTGGTGTTGGCAAAACTGGAAAGCTGCATGTAAGAGAATGAAACTGGACTACTGCCTAACTCCATACACAAAAGTAAACTCAAAATGGATCAAAGACCGGAATGTAAGTCATGAAACCATAAAACTCTTAGAAAAAAACACAGGCAAAAATCTCTTGGACATAAACATGAGCGAATTGTTCATGAACATATTTCCCTGGGCAAGGGAAACAGAAGCAAAATGAACAAGTGGGACTATATCAAGGTGAAAAGCTTCTGTACAGCAAAGGACACCATCAGTAGAAAAAAAAGACATCCTACAGTATGAGAGAATATATTCATAAATGGCGTATCCGGTAAGGGGTTGACATCCAAAATATATAAAGAACTCAGGCACCTTAATAAACAAAAAGTAAATAATCGAATTAAGAAATGGGCAGAGGACATGAATAGACACTTCTCCAAAGAAGAAATTCAGATGGCCAATAGGCACATGAAAGGATGCTCCATATCGCTAATCATCAGAAAAATGCAAATTAAAACCTCAATGAGATATCACCTCACACCAGTGAGGATGGCCAACATCCAAACACAAACAACATCAAATGTTGGCAGGGATGTGGAGAAAAGGGAACCCTCCTACACTGCTAGTGGAAATGCAAATTAGTTCAACCATTGTGGAAAGCAGTGTGGAGGTTCCTCAAAAAACTCAAAATAGAAATACCTTTTGACCCAGGAATCCCACTCCTAGGAATTTATCCTAAGAATGCAGCAGCCCAGTTTCAAAAAGACAGGTGCACCCCTATGCTTATTGCAGCACTTTTTACAATAGCCAAGAAACTGACGCAACCTAAGTGTCCATCAGTAGATGAATGGATAAAGAAAATGTGGTACATATACACAATGGATTATTATTCAGCCATAAGAATAAAACAAATCCTACCATTTGGAACAACATGGATCGAGCCAGAGGGTATTATGCTCAGTAAAATAAGCCAAGCAGAAAAAGACAAGTAGCAAATGATTTCACTCATATGTGGAGCATTAGAGCAAAGAAAAAAACTGAAAGAAAAAAACAGCTGCAGACTCACAGAACCCAAGAATGAACTAACAGTTACCAAAGAGAAAGGGACTGCGGAGGATGGGTGGCAAGGGAGGGAAAAGGGGGAAAAGGGGCATTACGATTAGCAGGCATAATGTTGGGGGGTATGGGCAGGACTGTATAGCTCAGAAGACTAGTAATGATTCTATAGCATCTCTCTACACTGATGGACAGTGACTTTAATGGGCTAGGTGGTGGGGACCTGATGAAGTGGGGAGTTTAGCAACCATAATGTTGCACATATAATTGTAGAGTAATGGTACCAAAATAAAATTTAAAAAAATACATAAAAAGTCATCCATCTTGATCAAGTAGGATTTATTCCAGAGTTTCAAGGATCGAACAATATTTGAAAATCCACCGTCATCTGTCACATCAACAAAAAGATGGACAAAAACCACATGATCATCTCCATAGATGCTGAAAAAGCATTCAACAAAATTCTACATCCATTCATGATAAAAACTCTCAACCAATTGGGTACAGAGGGCAAGTACCTCAGCATAATAAAGACCATATACGACAAACCCATAGCCAACATCATACTTAACAGCAAGAAGCTGAAAGCTTTTCCTCTAAGATCAGGAATAAGACAAGGATGCCCACTCTCCCTGCTCTTATTCAACATAGTCTTGGAGGTCCTGGCCACAGCAACTAGACAACACAAAGAAATAAAAGGCATGCAGTTTGTTAAGGAAGAAGTCAAATAGTCCCTGTTTTCAGATGACACGATATTGTACATAAAAAACCCCAAAG
The DNA here is from genome assembly GCA_032199065.1 of Smutsia gigantea. Lineage (NCBI taxonomy): Eukaryota > Metazoa > Chordata > Mammalia > Pholidota > Manidae > Smutsia > Smutsia gigantea. The sequence goes on from JAVSCE010019035.1 coordinate 281,448, forward strand.
AAGCCATTCCAAAGCTAGTAGAACTAATATCTGAATTCAGCAAAGTTGCAAGATACAAAATTAATACATAGAAATATGTTGCATTCCTATACACTAATGATGAACTAGCAGAAAGAGAAATCAGGAAAACAATTCCATTCACTGTTACATCAAAAAGAATAAAATACCTGGGAATAAATCTAACCCAGTAAGTGGAAAACCTATACTCTGAAAACTACAAGACACTCATGAGAGAAATTAAAGAAGACACAAATAAATGGAAACACATCCAATGCTTATGGATAGGAAGAATTAATTTTACCAAAATGGCCATCCTGCCTAGAGCAATCTACAGATTCAGTGCAATCCCTATCAAAATACTAACAGCATTCTTTAATGAACTAGATTAAATAGTTTTAAAATTCATATGGAACCACAAGAGACCCAGAATAGCCAAAGAAATCCTGAGAAGGAAGAATAAAGTGAGGGAGAATATGCTCCCCAACTTCAAGTTCTACTACAAAGCCACTGTAATCAAGACAATTTGGTACTGGCATAAGAACAGACCAATGGAACACACTAGAGAGCCCAGATATAAACCCAAGTATATGTGGTCAATTAATAAAGGAGCCATGGATATACAATGGGGAAATGACAGCCTCTTCAAAAGCTGGTGTTGGCAAAACTGGACAGCTCCATGCAAGAGAATGAAACTGGATTATTGTCTAACTCCACACACAAAAGTAAACTAGAAATGGATCAAAGACCTGAATGTAAGTCATGAAACCATAAAATTCCTAGAAGAAAACATAGGCAAAATCTCTTGAATATAAACATGATCTATTTTTTTTCCAGAACACATACCCTTGGGCAAGAGAAACAAAAGCAAAAATGAATAAATGGAACTACATCAAGCTTAACAGCTTCTGAACAGCAAAGGACACCATCAGCAGAACAAAAAGGCATGCTACAGTATGGGAGAATATATTCTTATTTGCCTTATCTGATAAGGGATTAATATCCAAAATATATAAAGAACTCACACACCTCAACACCCAAACAACAAATAATCTGATTTAAAAATGGTCAGAGGTTATGAACAGACACTTCTCCAAAGAAGAAATTCAGATGGCCAACAGGCACATGAAAATATGCTCCTCATCAGTAATTATCAGGGAAATGCAAATTGAAACCACAATGAGATCACACCAGTTAGGAGAGCCAACATTGAAAAGACTAGGAGCAACAAATGTTGGTGAGGATGCAGAGAAAGGGGAACCCTGCTACCCTGCTGGTGGGAATGTAAACTAGTTCAACCATTTTGGGAAGCAATATGTAGGTTCCTCAGAAAACTAAAATATCATTTGACCCGGGAAGTCCACTCCTAAGAATGTACCCGAAGAAAGCAAGATCTCACATTCAAAAAGACATATGCACCCCTATGTTTATCACAGCACTATTTACAATAGCCAAGAAATGGAAGCAACGTAAGTGTTCATCAGTAGATGAGTGGATAAAGAAGATGTGGTACATATACACAATGGAATATTATTCAGCCACCAGAAAGAAACAAATTCTACCATTTGCAATAACATCGATAGAGCTAGAAGGTATTATGCTCAGTGAAATTAGGCAGAGAAAGACAAATACCAAATGATTTCCCTCATTTGTGGAGTTTAACAACAAAGCAAAACTGAAGGAACAAAATAGCAGCAAACTCACAGACTCCAGGAAGGGGACTAGGGGTTACTGAAAGGGAGGGATTGGGGATGGCGGGTGGGGAGGGATGGAGGAGATTGTGGAGTATCATGATAGTTGCACATGGTTTGTGTGGGGTCATGGGGATGACAGTATAGCTCAGAGAAGAAAAGTAGTGACTCTGTGGCATCTTGTTACACTGATGCACTGTGACAGCAAATGGAGTATCAGGGGGACTTGGTAATATGGGTCAATGTTGCAACCAAATTATTTTCCTTGTTAAACCTTCATAAGAATGTATATCAATACCTTAATAAAAATAAAAAATAAAAAACAGGAAAAAAAAGAAAGCATGTCCACTCAAAAACCAGAACTAGAATATGTATAGTAGCTTTATTAATAACCATCAGAAACTGGTAGTAGCAACAAAGATGTCTTTCAATAGGTGAATGGGTGAACAAACTGTGGTACATCCATATAGTGGAATGTTATTCGGTTCGGTGTTAGAAAGAGCTATCAAACCATAAAGAGACATGGAGTACCTTAAATGCTTATTATTAAGTGAAAGAAGACAGCCTAAAAAAGCCACATGCTGTATAATTCCAACTATATGACAATAGGAAAAGGCAAAACTAGAGACAGTAAAGAGATTAGTGGCTGCCAGGGACTGAAAAAGAGGAAGGGGATGGATAAGCGAAGCCCAAGAGAAGTTGTTCTATATAACATTGTGATGGAAGCTGATATGAATTTGTCAAAATCCATAAAACTACAACATAAAGAGTGGCACTTAATATAAATTGTGTATTTCAGTTAAAAATAATACATCAATATTCACTCACTAATTGTAACAAATTATCAAACTAATGTTAGATAATAATAGAAGAAACGCTTTGAATGGAGGGAGGTATTTGAACTCTCTGTAGTATCTGCTCAGTATCTCTGTAAATCTAAAATTGTACCTTAAAAAACTAAGGGTATGTCTTATTTTAAAATATAATGATTGTATAGAGAGGAAAAAGTATTTGGAAACAGCCAATAACATGTTGAGGTAGTACAAAAATCACAAAACATTCCTTTACTTATTACAAACAATCACATATATGAATAATCATTAAATTCTACTTAGTATTTATGCCAAGGTGATTTAATATCAGCCAGTTCCTATAATACTGCCAAGACTATTAATATCAACATGATTTAGCATATTCTCTCTTTACTCACAGATGAACACCCTGGGAATGGGAAACAACATTGATATTGAACACGATAAATATAGTTTTAGAGAAATAAACAGAATCCATACTTTATTATAGATGCTGGACATACTGCAAAATAACATTCACTTTTTCCTTCACTATAATTCCCCAAAACTCTAGAATATACACTTTCACTATCTTAATTACTGTGTTTGGCAGCTCTGTCCCATGCCATCTTAATCTAAGAGTGCAATTGTGAACCTGGGTTTTGATGTGGCAGGGGATGAAGGTGAGCAATGGTGAGGCAATATATATTGGCATCACCGATTCTTTAATAATTCAGTGGCAGTCATAAGTAATAATTAACCTCAAATCTCTACCCCAGAGATGGCAAAACCCCAGAGAGAACTAGAACTAACACCAGAGACGCACAAGGGCTTTCCAGTCAAGGTAGCTTTAGCTTCATGAAATAATTTTCTTTGAAAAAATCTGAATAACAAGGGAGATCATAAAGATGAAAAAGATTGAAAACAATAGAATATATATACACAAAATACATAATGAGCATCTACAAATCAGTAAGAAAATTATAAATGCTCAGTTTAAAACTGGGCAAAGGATATGAACAAGCCATTCACAGAGAAACTATATAAAAAATTAATATGGAAAAATGTTCTACCTTATTAGAAACCAGAAAAAAAGCCAATTTAAATCTGAGAGAGTATTTTTAACTTCAAAATGGGTGGGAAAAACTAAAGAGGAAATGTTGGGGAAGGATTGGGAAACAATCCTTTATGTATATTATTGGCATGGTTGTAAAGTCCAGGAAAATTTTTGAAGGTAATATTTTAAAATTATATAGATTCAGCAATTTTACTTGTACTAAGTCTTTCCTAGAGAAATCACTACCTGTGTATGTTATATTTATTTTTAAAAAATCTTTGCTGCTGCATTTTAGTAATGATAAAAAATTAGAAAGAACCCAAATTACCCCTCAATTCAAGAGTGGTTCAATAAGTAATGGTAGAATCAGTCTGGAGTCCTTCCATTATCCAGATTAATCTAGACCAACATGCCCTAGATGCACTGGTTCCAAGGCGCATTATAACCTCCTTGGCAGTATCTTTGTTTTATGTTTTTAAATGTGCATACATATGAAACATTAATTCCTTGACCAAAATTCTGTCCTACAAGAATGTAAAAAGCTGCAGACCTCTAATCAATACTACCCAAACTATTGTCAAATGTAAGAAATATGTCCAAAAGAAAAAAAATCAGAAATACATTCAAAACCAGATCTTACAAACTCAGTATTCCTCACTTATGTGTGCTCTACTATGGAGACACTGGGAAATTGCAATTAATAAAGAAAGCACACTTAACTTTTACCTCAAATATTGTCTCTCAACTGCAGGGTCTGATGAAGTCATTTTAAAAATACATTCAAAGGAATCTGAACCCTTAGATGAAAGACCTAAATACATTACTTATCTAAAATAGACACCAAATGAAGAATTTGGGATGAGTTACAGTGGAAGAATGTGAAATCTTTTTCTCTGAAAGAGAAACCATGCATGTCTGTGGTGGTGCAAATATTTGGCATTTGTGTAGTAAACACTGAAACACAGAAAGAGGTTTCTTCCAACTAGAAAATGCAATGTAAGTTCCCCCAATGGAATTACTATTCCATTTCTAAATATACAAACCCTAATTTTTTGAGTCTGAAATTTGAAGTTCTTGTGGTTGAATTGTTCACACATTTATTTTTATTTGGATTAGATGTGGTCCAGCTACTCTGAGTTCTGTTTGTTTTTTTTTTTCACCAAAAATTGCTTCAGTTGTATTTATTACCTGCTAGCAGATGCCAAGTAATTTTGTTGGGAAGGAAAGGACTCGGCTCCATGTCACAGGAAGTCAGATACAGTGAGACAAGAGACAAAAGAAAGCAAAGTAAGTTTTAATACACTCTGCACAGAGTAGTAGCAGAGTGGGCCTGCCTAAGATAAGACACGCAGGTGTGGATGCTCATTCTGAGCCTTCTTTTATGTAGTTTTGGCAGGGCACAGAGGTCCTTGATTGACAGCGGTCAGCTCTCTAGGCTTGTTCTGATTGGTGAAATGGGGACAGGGGCTGTGCTGTGCTTGCACCTCTGATATTTTTTATATGGGGGACCCTGGACATTTCCTGAGTCACTTTCAGACCCTATGGCTTCACCTGATTAACTCTTTGAGTCTTTTCTGGCTTTCAGGTTCTATTTTATCAACTCTCTGAGTCATCTTTGGAGGGTCCCTTCTCCTTTCCATCCCACTCATTTCTGTCTTTCTGCCTAACATTCCTCCCTCAAGCAGTTGGGACCCAAATCATTGGGATGAGGGTCTATGACTGCTCTGTCTGCTTCCTGCTAGTGAGGGATGATGTGGTTATCTGGGTCCCTCTGCTTGGGGATGGTGGAGAAAAGGACAGTAAGGGTGCCTATCCAGGGGGGTCCCAGGAAGACAGCTGATTCATCAATTGGTAAGGGCTTGAATCCTCATGACAACAGGACTTTGGCTTCAATGGACTTTAGTCTGGAAGAAACAAATTTAGTTAAAAGATTTAGTAAGCATGGTCCAAATATTAGGGCTAGGAGAAGCATCAGTAGGGATCCTTTTAAGGGAAGTAACCAGGATGCCCAGCTCCGTATCTGGGACCAGTTGTTCCAGGATCCTGATAGTTGTTGTCGGATTCTGGAGGCACATTCAGAAAGCTTTTGGACAGTGTCTCTAACTAGGCCAGACTGGTTGGCATGAAAGCAACATTCTTCTTCTAGAAAGAGTCATGAGCCTCCCTTTTCAGCAGTGAAGAGGTCTAATCCTCTTCTGTTTTGAAGCATGACGGCTGCTAAGAAGTCTATCTGATTTTGAACAGTTATAATACTTTGGGCAATTTCTTCTAGGCTGTCAGGAAAATCTTTGGACAGGCTTTTGTAATAGGACAGTGAGATAGTTAGTCCAGCTATGCCAGAGCTTAGTCCTGTGGTGATTCTTAAACCTATTAAGAGAGGAATGAACTGTATAACTCATTTAGCTCATATGTGAGAAGACAGTGGAATGGTTAGTGATTGGTTATTAGAGACTATGTCAATGTTTGGTGCCAGATGGACTAGGGTACAGGTCCCAGTCCAGTTAGCTGGGAGACATAAATAGGTATTTAATCCACATAAGAAAAAGACTCCTTGGTTTTTGAGGCAGAAATTAGTTTCGATGGAAAATAAGTGGGTGAGTTTGGCCTAATTTTTGAGCTAGAGCTCCGAGGGCTACTTCTTGTTTTTCATGGGAGTACAATTGGAATGGCCTGGCTGGGTTTGGGAGTCCTAAGACAGGGGCCCATGTTAACAGGTTCTTAAGCAGATCTACAGTTCTTTGCTGTGATGGTCCCCAGTCTAAAGGTTTAGAGTCATCCTTTCCTTTTAGGACTTCATAGCAAGGCTGTGCAATGAGCCCATAATTTGGGATCCACAACCTGCAATATCCTGTTAGTCCTGGGAAAGCCCTGAGATGTTTGTGGGTAGTAGGTTGAGGAAGGGATATAATGGCCTGAACTCGATCTGGAGAAATGCCGCTTTCCTCGAGTAAGGATTAATCCCACGTAAATGACCTTTTGTTGTATTAACTGAGCTTTGGCCCTTGAAACTTCATATTCTCACTCAGCTAAGAAATTAAGGGTTTGAATGGTATGATTAATGGAGTCTTGTTTTGTGGGGAAACAGATTAAAAGATCATCTACATATTGTATGAGTGTGTCCCCATTGTTCAGGTGCAGGTGGGCTAAGTCTTGGGACAAGGCTTGCCCAAATAGATGAGGACTGTCTCTAAACCCCTGGGGGAGCACAGTCCAGGTTAGCTGGCCAGAGCTGTTCCCTGGAGTGGTACATTCAAAAGCAAATAGTGACTGTGACTGTTTTTCTAAGGGGATGCAGAATAAAGCATCTTTGAGATCTAGAGTTGTAAACCATGAGGTGTCAGGTGGAATAGTTCCTAATACAGTGTATGGATTGGGGTCCACTTGGTGGAGAGGTACAACTGCCTCATTGATAATTCTTGATCCTGGACTAGACAATAAATCTGGTATCTCTTTTTGATGGCTAGGATTGAAGTATTGTAAAGTGCATTAGTTGGAACTATCAGCCCATCTTTAAGGTATTTGGAAATTAGAGGCTGGAGGCCTTTATGAGCTTCAGACATTGTAGGATAATTTTTTTGGCTAGGAAATTAGTTGGATTGTTGAGATGGATGACTACTGGAGTAGCATACTTAGCCCTTACTGGGATTCCCTTATCCCAAACATCAGGATTGATAGACTGTTCCCAGTCCTGAAAAGCTAATGGGGTTTTGGGAACATTTAGAAGTTGGAGAGGAGTTTGACTAGCTGGGGGAAAGCTAAGAATCATCCTGGTGTGTAATTTTTCTAGTATGTCTCATCCCAAGAGGGAAATAGGGCATTCTTTTACAACTAAAAATGGATGTGAAAAATAATGGCTCTGGAGGAGGCATCCTAAGGGTGGAGTGAAGGGCTGAGTTGTAGGGGTACCTGTCACTCTGAGTACTATACAAGTTCAAGAGGATAGGGGTCCAGAATAGGAACTGAGAACAGAGTAGGAGACTCTTAAGAGTGTCAATTAAAAAGAAAATTGTCCTATCTGCCATGTCCATGGTTACCCTAGGCTTTAGTCCAGTGATATTGATGTCATGGATTGGGGCCGACTGGCCAGGGCCTCTTCATTCCTGTGAAAGGAGCTCAAGGACCATGGGTGGCTCCAGTAGCCCATGGGCCCTGTGGCCCATGGGGCAAAGGGCAGCCCAGTGACCCATTTCCTTACATTTTAAGCAGGGAGATTTTGGAGGCTTACCTCTATTAAGACAGCTCTTAGCCCAATGCCTGGTCTTATGACAGTTGTTACACTTATTATCTTTCTTAGAATTCTGGTCAGGACCTGGTGAGCCTCTGGACGTGTACTGAGCTGCAAGGGCGGCTAGCAGCTGAGTATGTCAGGTCTCCTTCTTCCTTTCCTTTTCCTGAGCCCCAGCCTCCTCTTCCTGATCACAGCCATAGAACATAGTATTGGTCATGGTCAGAAGCTCAGCTCTACTGCTTATTAGGGTTTGTCTGGATATGATTTTGTAATTTTTTCCTGATGTCAGATGATGACTGTGAGAGGAATTGATCTCTCTGAATTACTTGTCCTTCATATGTGTCTAAATCTAGATTAGTATATTTAGTTTGAGTGTCTCTCAATCTTTCTAAGTAAGTAACAGGATTTTCCTCTGGTCCCTGACTAATGGCAGCAACTTTTGAATAGTTAATAACTTTTTGCCCGGCGTTCTTTAGCCCTGTCATTATGCAAAAGAGGAAGTGGTTTCTTCCTCACATATCGTCTTTATCATTATAATCCCAATTAGAGTCTGTAGAGGGTATAGCAGTTTCCCCAATGGGAAATTTAGTATCTGATAAGTGAAGGTTACCGGCAAATTTACAAGCTTCTTTAATAACTCTCTCTTGTTCAGCATCACAGAGTGTCTGTCCCAGCATTATCATGACATCTTTCCAGGTGAAGTCAGAAGCTAGACTGATGTTCTGGAATTGATCAATATAGTTATCTGGATTGGTAGTATAGCTGCCAAGATCAGCTTTAAGCTGTTTTAATTCAGTTAGTGAAAAAGGTTTGTGAACTAGCCCTGTGTCAAATTCTCCACCTGCCATTTCTACTAATGGGATAACTTCAGCAGGTGCCTTTGGGAGCAGATTTGAGTACCCAAGACTCTGTTCTTGATTGCCTTGTGGGGTTGGCTGTGACACTTTGCCCTCAGGTGGTCCTGGGTACTGGGGTGGAGGTAAAGCAGGCAGTTGATCAGAGAGAAGGCTGGGAGGACTTTTTAACTTACAAGTCCAGCAGAGATCCTCTCGGCTTTTAAGATAGAAGAAAGCTTGAACATATGGGATCTCTGCCTATTTACCCAGCTTTTTGTGGAAAAGGTCAAGCTGCATGAGAGTGTTAGGGTTAAGAGTTCTGTTAATTGGTCACTGCTCCTGGTCCCATAGTTGATATTGGGGCCAGGCTGTGTTGCAAAAGAATATTAGTCTTTTCTTTTTAAGTGTCTCTGCATCTATCTGAGACCAATGAGAAAGGATACAGCCTGTATCTAGTGGCGTGGTAGCTGGAATGAACTCCTGGTTGCCCATCTAGGAAGAAATGAATGGGTTAGAGAGCTCAGCATCCCAGGGTCTATCCCAGAGGTCCTGGCACAGCTGGCTGCCCAGGACTTTAATGCATCCAGCCTCAGATATCTCCAAGTGGGATATGGAGAAGTAGTGGTTTCCTAGTGAAGGGTTAAAGGGACCTTACCGTAATCTGAGATGATCCCAAGAGCTGGAGACAGTAGACATCAAGGCTGGCAGGTCTTTGTGGGAGCCAGAAGGTGGCTCAACCAAACAGAAACTATAAAGGAGATAGTGTCAGGCAGCGAAAAAAACCTATTTGGGAGATGGCCAGGGGTTGGACTTGAGTGTGATTAACTGTGTGCCTGGTTGTGCAGATGTTGTCTTGTGGGTGGCAGGGAGCCTAATGCTCTGTCCCTGATCTGCGACCACCTTATCCTGTCACGGGAGTCTTCTACTGGCGGCCTGCCCTAGTGGCAATTTAGTGTGGCCAAACCACGCCCACTTTTGGCCAGAATAGCTGCCCAACAGAAAATGAAAGTAAGAGTGACTACCACTGCTTTCTCTGAGGCAGGGCACCAAAATAAGTTGGGAAGGAAAGGACTCAGTTCGGTGTCACAGAGAAGTCAGATACAGTGAGATGAGAGACCAAAGTCAAGAAAGCAAAGTAAGTTTTAATACACTCTGCATAGCGTAGCACAGTGGGCCTGCCTAAGATAAGACAGGCAGGCGTGGATGCTCATTCTGAGGCTCCTTTTATGTGGTTTTGGCAGGGCAGAGGTCCTTGATTGACAGCGGTCAGCCCGCTAGGCTTGTTCTGATTGGTGAAATGGGGACAGGGGCTGTGCTGTGCTTGTGCCTCTGGTATTTTTTATCTGGGGGACCCTGGACATTTCTTGAGTCACTTTCAGACCCTGTGGCTTCATCTGATTAATCCTTTGAGTCATTTCTGGCTTTCGGGTTCTATTTGGTCAGCTCCCTGACTCATCTTTGGGGGGCCATTTCTCCTTTCCATCCCACTCATTTCTGTCTTTCTGCCTAACAATTTTAGGCATGTGAACCAAAGAAATTGTACTCTGAACCTGGGTGTTATCATGTCAGATAAAAAATCAACTTGACTAATCATTCCTATGTGTGATGAAATATACTCTACATTTACTCCCAGGGTTGTATCCAAAAAAATTCATAAATCTGTATAAACTTAATGAATTGATTGCCATCCAGACTTCCATGTTCTCTTCCAACCTACATAGTTCAGTTACACCCATATTATGCCAAATATCAGACAATGAGAGCACAATCAATTTTTGCCAGTTGAAATGTACTATTCCAGGTGCAACAGAAATATTTTAACAAGTGTTAGTAAATCTCATGTGTTTGATTCTAAAGCAAATAATTGTTGAATATGCTTTCTTGGAAGTCGTGTATGCTAAACCAATGTTTGGTTTCTGTTACAGGTGAAGAAATTTGTGGTGGTTCATGGAGGTTCCATTCACCAGCCTGGAGATGGCATTCATTTTACTGGCTTTTGTTATCTTTTCCTTATTTACTCTGGCTTCCATCTACACTACCCCAGATGAAAGGAATGAAGGTAAAAAGAGAGAGCTCTCTATTTCCTTTCCTCTCCCACTCATCTTTTTGCATAGTTTGACTTGTGTCTATTCTGTATTGTCTTGGGGTGTGGCATGTATGGTTCTGTTTGTGTGTGTGTGTGTGTGTGTGTGTGTGTGCAAGAGAGAGAGAGAGAGTTTGCCTATTAAGTAGCCTGAGATACCTATTGTGGCACTCTACCACTATTTACTAAGAAAGGTTTGGAAATGGAAAAACATCCTTCACATGACTTCTAATCCAAGAATTTGGCAGATTTTATGCCCTAAACCAATATACATATAATATTTGGGTTTGTGTTGCTAAAGGAAAAAGACAACCAGCAGTAGACACATGGACTCCTAAGGTTGCATTCATTATGGGGCTGATAGTCATTAAATCAGGAAACATTTGAGGTAGGAAGCACATTAACAGAACACCTAATCTACTAATTCTTGAGCAGAAATGATTATCAGAAAGACATATCATGTTTGGGATGCATCATGTTTGGGGCCCATCGCAAACCTAGTGAATATGCATTTCTGGGTGTTAACACCTGGCCGTGTGTCTTTTTCTATTCCATTTTTCATGATTTTCTTTTTCTCCAACTCTATTCCTCCTATATCTGATGTGTATTTCCCAAGCTAAAGCTATTCCTCCATTTGAATGCTATCATACTAACAAAACTAGAACTAGCTGCTCATGGATCTCCATCAAAGAACACCATTGGTGTAGTACTTGCTGCTCTTCATGACCACCAGGTCAGATATAAGAACAATTTTACAGAGAATACAAAAGGTGTATACTTTCTTAAATGTGATGACTTATGAGTTAAATTTACCCTCATTAAAATAGAAGGACTATTTCACTTTCCTTTCTCAGTACAAGCAGAGAATTACAGGAACCACTAAAAATAAAAGAAGCAGATTTAAACACATTTATTAAAAATCTAATGGGCTCAAGCTGTGAATAATGGCAGATTTAAGATACATAGCACTTAGTTCTGCCTCAGGGAGTTGATGTTCTGATAGTGAGAGATTCAGGTTGTATAAAACAGAGCAGAATTTAATAAATGGTCTAACAGAGGTTTTTACTAAGGACAAAGGGATCAAAATGGAAAGATCTTCCCTCAGGGACCATTGAGATGGACTTCACAGAAGAGATAGCCATTTTCTTGCAATTGGATTTTGACAGAGTTGGGTGGGATGGGGTGCATCCCAAAGAAGAAAACAGCTTAAGGAAAATTATCCAACTAGCAACATTAAATATAACTTTATATAATTAAATAAATATAAACATATACAAACATGAAATACAAACATATAATTTACATATGTAAACATATATAAGTATTAAATACAAACATATATAAGTATCATATATATAATAAAAATAAGCTATGATTTGAAATACACATAAACCCAGCAAGAAATTGAATAGAACTGATCATTAGCCAGAATCTTCTCAATCCCTGCAGAAAGGAAGTGAGCATTTAATAGAGATGGAGGTCTCTGTCTACAACCTCCCACATTAGAGTAGATGTTCTAAAACTTTAATTTGCATACAAATCACCTAGACATTTTATGAAAAAGTAGACTATTACTCAGTAGGTCTGGGCAAGGCCTGAAATTCTTCATTTCTAACAATCAACTTGACTAATCATTCCTATGTGTGATGAAATATACTCTACATTTACTCCCAGGGTTGTATCCAAAAAAAGCTTCCAGGTGATAGCATTGCTCCAGAAGATGGGTCAAGACACTAATTCCCATGGTGGCGAAGGCCATCTGTATGCAGCAGGTGAGGAGGGAGCTTGGACATGTGGCTGGAGTGTCCATGTGCATGCAAACAAGGCCTTACATGGTACAGGACAGGGACTGAGACAGGAAGGGACAGGGACACAGACCTCCATTGTACTCTTGCCTCAAGTCCTATAAATGTCAGTGAATGAACTTACATTTAAGAAAAAATTTTATTTGTTTAGAAAAGTTGATGGTCATTCCTTAAAAATCAGAATATTTTAGTATCATGAGATTCCCACAACTTGTAATAGCTATTTATTACCTCATTTTTAATTATCATAGTGAATTCAATCATTGTAATTGAATTCTCAATTTTCTAACTCTATACCTTTTTATAACATAGCAGTGAAGACAACTTTCTTTGTTAAAAATGGGTGTATAGTATAAGAAACCCTTGAGATATTTCAGGAAAAATTGTTTCTTGAGAAGTGAACAAGAACCCACATTTTTGTTCCTGTTACCATAAGGAGTCTAGGAAAAACTATCAAAGATTCAACTCAGCAATCTTCTCACTGGAAGGAAGGTCTGGCTATTTTGATCCCTTTATGAATTTAGATTTTTGACCTTTTAGAGATACTTAAGAATGATGCATTTGTTCTGGACCATAAAGTATGTTTTAAAGTCTAAAATCAAAACTTAAAATATAACTCTTATTTGCAAATTTTGCTCCAGAGGAGAACAGAATTTAATCACTGTAGAAAATCACATAGCCCAAAAGACACCTTCTTGACTGTGCAAGGAAGCTTCGCCTGACACCACCGTGATCAGAAGTGTTGTCCCCCATGGACTTTGGGATCACATTTCCAGAGTCTAGCTTTACACAGGCACCCAAAATCAGTCATCTGGGACCATTATTGCTTTCCAGAGATTCATAGGTACCTTCTTCAATGCTATATTGTCTATCTGTAATAAAATGAAATATTTTAACTTTATCATTATAGAATTTAGACAGTGCCTGTGGGTAAAATTGTAACATTTCCAGAATATCTCGCCTGGCTTTAGTACATCTGCATATTAATAGGCGTTCAGAGGTGGAAAGAAATCTAGCTTCAGTGCATTTGCATCATTCCTCAGGGGTGGAGAGAAGTTCATCTCCATATCAATGGGTAATTACCTGGGCAACAGAGGGCTTTTCTGTGCCTGAGAGGTGAGGGGGAGGGCCGGGTATTGGCTTATGCTGGAGCAGCAAAGTGAGAAACAACCCAGACTGCAGTTTGTGAGGAATAAACGGATTTTAAACTTTATTTCCCCCTTTGACTGATTTCAGATTTTAGAGGTATTTTGCCCTGGGATTTCCTCTCCCCGGACTTACAGTGCATTTCCAAAGAAGTTTTAAGAATCTATTCAACCTGAAAAAAATAATGGTGATTTCATCTTGATGACTTAAAATCAGAAAAATAAAAATCACATAATAGTCATGGAACTTAAAATGAAGCTCCTTTTTCCCAGTCCAGCACCTTGTCAGCATAAAAACAGTGGTGATTGGAAATGTTTATCAGGTGACTTTCATGTAAAAGGCAGGATGTTAAGCACTTTAGATGTATTCTTTTGTTTAATTTTAAAACAGCCCTATGAGAAAGGTAATAATAATCTCACTATTTTACATGTGAGGACATTAAACCCTTACACCTTAATGGTACATTACACAGCTAATAAGCAACAGAAGCCAAAATTAAACTCTAGTTTAAAGTACTCCAGAACCTATGTAGATAACCAGCACACTTTCTCCCAGACTACCTTGAAAAAGATAATTGCTTTTTAAAAAGTGTTTATATATCACTCTTTAGTCCTACAAAGGACTTAAATTAGCTAAAAATACATAACAAGATAAAAACCAAATTTCCAGTAAAAAGATAAGGACATCCAGGCAAAGAGAAAAATAAGAGTAGAAAAAATAAAAATGGGTGGGCTTGGTGAGGAGAAGGCTTGCATACCATTTCAGCAAAGAGTACAAACTGTTATTCAGTACTTCTTCATTCACGTCCTAGCTCTGCTATTTGGTAACTCTGTGACTGAGGGCAGCTTACCAACTCTCAAAGCTTCCATTTTTTTCATCTGTGTACTGGGATAGTAATAGCATCTGTCTCATAGAGCTGAAGTGAGAAATACATGAAATAAAGCAATAAAATGCAGAGGGGTTTTTACGGAAAGATAAGGACAACTAGAATTGCCTACGCAAAGCCATTGACAAATGAACATCTAATAGAATTAGACCAACCATCAAACAAGAGGACACACAGGCAGTTCAAAGAAGAATAAATGGATACCAAAGGATTGAAAGACATTTCAGAAAATTAAATTTTTTTTTGCAAATGTGGTTCTCTCTAAAATAGTGCTATGAAAATCCCAAAGAGAAAAGTACTGTGTGCAGCTATGATAGAAGTGTGTCAGAAAATGATTCTCTCATCAACAACTCACTCATTCTTTGTTTAAAATTAACTTATAGTTGCAATTACAAACTGAATTTTATTAAATGTGATACAGTAAGTTTGTTTTAATCACTTTCAGTTTCATTTTTCCCAAGATAAAGCTCCATTTTTCAGTTTGTTTTTTGCTATCTTCCATGAAATTTTACCCTGAAAGTAGATTCACTTTAAATAATGTTTTTCAATGCTATTGTTCTCAGATTGAAAAGAAATTTCCTGCTACAGAGTCAGATGCTCAACTGATGTTAACCACCATCAGTTATCATCCAAGAAATTAGCTGGATGCATGCTCTTACATCCACCCACTTGTAGGAAGTGGGTCAGAAATTCAGTTCTTCGCATTCCTTAGAGCCAACCTAGAGGGAAAAAGTGATGATGTTGATGTTTACCTGAGCTCTGTGCTTCTGGAAAACAGCTATAGTTAAAAATCCTTCCAGCCTTTGTTTTCGAAAATCTCCCCACTGTTGTGTCCTTGGAATGGCTTCAAGGACCGCCATTCCCCATATAACATAGATAAAGAATCATCATCCACCTTTCTCATAACTTCTGGAAGACTCTCAGTGACTTGCTTGTTTGCCTGTGACAGGGTCAAACACAGACTTTTACTTTTGCCTGAATCTGCTGACAAGGTCAGACCCAGACACTCCAACTCCCTGTTCTTTGTCTCATGACTGATTTAGTTGAGGTTAGAGCTGTGTGTCCCCCTAGAGACAAGCTAGACATAGAAATCAACATTTCCTGCACAGCTAACTGACTGAGACTTCCCTTGATTACAAAACAATTCCAAGTAAATTACCCATTTGCAACTTCTTTACTCTTCCCTTCAGAAGTCTAAGTTGAAACCACTCTGATTAGACACTGAGCTTCAGATCTGGGTGCCCTTCCTACTGAAGTGACCTGAGTCCCATCAGTATCTTTACTTCTGTGGCTTTTGTCTTGGAGAAACACAACCTGGTCCCTGTATATGATAATCTGATAGGTATATAATAAAAAATAATATGGTTGTCAGTAGGAATATAACTATTTCTGATATGGAGAAAAGAAACAAGCGCTCACTCATAAGAATCTCATTAGGGACTCTAGCTCAATGGCTTTGAACTTTCTTCAATTGAAATCCTCTTCCAGGTCTTCCCCCTATCCTGGTCCACACACATACACACACTTATCCATGTGTGTTCAACTGAAATGAAAGTTTCATAAAGCAATGCTTAGCCTCACTACAGGTGACTTACTTTAATACTTTGTATTCTTTTTTTTTCAATGTTGATGGCAATCCACCTAATGAGCCATTAAATTCTAATTAAATTTTGCTAAATTCCATTAAGCTCTAATCATTTCTGAATTCTGAATTCATGCAGTTACAGCAAATATAGTTGGGATGACCATTTCCAAAAACTATGTATCAATCTCACAGTGAGAAACCTTCACTAATTTACCATTGCCTAGAAAATAAAGTGAAAATTCCCAAGACTCTTGGAATTCTTCCAAGTGGGAAATTTCCACTTACCTCCTAATAATGTCCTCTTCTTCCTCTTCTACCTGAATCTTACTTATTCTTCAAGGCTAAATTAATTTTCTCTCTACTGTAATCACTCCAAACCTAAATGAGCTCTTTTAGCACTCTTTTATAGATCATTAATTTGGCTATTATTTTTATCACCTTGTATTATCAGTTATCTTTGCCTGTGTAGGAAATGCAACCAAAAAATAATGAGAAAGAGTTGCATAATTAGACCACTGCTTCCTTTTATTTCCTTGAATCATAAAGGATAGTTTTCTATCCATGTCATTGCTCTTTAGTTTTTAAACTGAACACTATGAAGCTGCAGGTATCAGTTTAGGAGAGATCAGTGTAACAGCCTTTTTATATCTTTACAGAACAGCACATTGTGATACAGCCATCGTGGCTATTTCCTGCCTGAATTATATTGTCCACCTGCACAGCAGGCCCTGTCTTTGAAAGCTCCTCTGGCCTAATGACCAGAGGGAAGTGATAAAATGTAAGTGACCCATCAGGACACTATAAGGATCTTCTCAGTAGGTAATGATCCTTCATCAAAGGTGTGCCCAGCCTGCTGACAAAGTAGCCTTCCAACACCTCTGTGGCAGACATTGCCTTCCAGGATAGCCATGGGAACCACGAGGTGAACAGTCCTGGTGACTCCATATGTGATGTATAGAACTTCAGAAAGAAATTAGGCCCAAGGCTGATGTTACCCCACCCTGATTAAGGTAAAATTTAAATTATTTTGCAATTATTTTGTTAGAGTCCGAAATTGTATGTGTGTTAAGAATTTGTTCAGATGTTTCAGCTTCCATTATTCAACTGTCAAAAAGCCCTATAATCCTTTCCACCCTTGCTGCCTGAGGAGACCACATATAGAGGTCAATAGGAAATAATGGTTAGAACATATGTGCTAGAGTCATGTAGGGATGAACTGAATTCTGTCCCTACTACTTACTCATAGACTGTACAAATACTTGAGGCTCACTTCATTTCTATAATAATAATTACCCACACAAGGCTGCTGTGAAATATTAGACACAATAAAAATTTTAAAACAACCACTACCTGTGGTAAGAATTATACCAGAGCTACTGCTTTCATTATTTTATTACTTTTGTTGTTGTTCAGGCTATTGTTTGGTCTGTGCCTGTCGTCCGCCATTTGTTGGGCTGTGGTGTTCCCAGCTAAGCTTCTCTGACTGCCTGGTGCAGTGCGGTGTAGCTGCTGTCTCCTTGCTTCATCCCTTTGCTGCTGTTCATAGAATATTCTTTCTTCATTTTTCCTATACATGTGTTTATTCGCACCAAACAAGCAGTTATGCAGAAATAAATCTCACTCATACAGTGACTTATAAGCTAGTTCTCATTTTGGTTTTGTTGGGGGTTTTTTGTTTTTGTTTGGTTTTCTTGGTGACTCTGGGTACCAACTGATAGTAAGTAGTATTTGTTGAGCACCTACTACTCAACTCTGTAGCATACATTATAGATCTTCAAAAGAAGAAAAAACACTTCCTTTGTTCTGGAAAGACTTGCTGACTGGAAGAAAAAATTGTTCCAGGAACATTTTTAATTCTGGAATTTGGGTGGCTGTGTCCTTAAAGAAACACTGAACAAACATAAAACTGCTAACAAATAGCAATTGCTACTGCACAGTCAGGGCTTTAACTTTCAAGACAAAAAAATGTTTCCACAGTTACTTCACTAAACAGCTGGTTACCATGTATGCCACTGTTGACTAGACAAGCTCGCGGCCCTGACCACACTCTTTTAAACATTCATGAGGCAAAATTCTTGCACATTCCAGTGAACACATAATCTTTCAGTATTAATCTGATATTAAAGATTTCCTTTTACTTCTTAAAAAGTAAGTTTTTCTTCCCCCCTTAACCAAATCATACCACATCACAGAACAGCACTATATTCCTTCAGTTATAGTAAAAGCAAATTGTTATATAGTGACCAAAATCTCTCCGGGAGCTCTGAAGAGGAAGCTACAGGACACATGCTATCCATCATTAACTCAGTTTGTGCCAATTTATAAACAAGGAATAACAAAAAAAATCTTACAAAGTACTTATGTCCCTATTTGTTTCTGGTGAGATGGATGCCTAAAAATTCAATGAATTCCTGTTTTCAAAATAACTAGAACATTGACAGCATCAAAACTTAGAATAGAATCGCCCTACTCTGACTTTTGAGAAGAGGTGGACTTTTAGCTGTATCTTGAAGGAAGAAAAAAAAAGAAATTTATAAAGAGAGTTAAAGGAACATGTTTTTAGCAGGGGATTTAAATGGTAAAGATGAAAAGATAGAATAAAAAAATCACATGCAATGAACAGGCCAGCTTGGCCAGAGCAGCGAGGCCACACTAAAGACAATTCTGAAACTGACCTGAAACTAAAGTTAATATGAAGATGATCGCAGTTCTGTTGTGGCTCAATTAGCCCTGGGCTCCTGCCCCATGGCCTGAGATTTAAGCCCAGAGTGTAAAAACAGGAAACTGTTGAATGATTTTAGGCAGAGAATCTAAGAAATCAAGGTGGACAAGGATGTTCACTGAAGCACTCTTTACAGTAGTAAAAAGTAGAAACAAGCTGTATGTCCATGCACATGGAAATAAGATAAATCAGAGCCAATGCACGCAGTGGAATGGTCTGCAGTCATTGAAAGAAGCCATATGCATTGTCACTGAAATGTCCAAGACACAGTGCATGGGAAAGTGTGCTGCTGAGCAGCATGAGGAGCTGATTTGGATTTCACATTTACGTATGTGGTTATGTGTGCATTTTTAAACATATATGTAAACATCTATATGCATATATACATAGCTCAATCAATCTCCTGATCATATCTAGAAGGACAACACACAGAAACTGGCAAGAGTGAATGACACTAGAGAGAGGAGCTGGGGGGGCTATAAACCCTTTGAGTTGATGGCTATTAACTATTTTACTACCAACATGTTATAAATTCCTCCCACAGGTACCTGATCACACATCTGTAGCTGTTTAGAGTTTACAAAGTTCCTTCCGGTTTTTTGTGGGGATGTCATGAGCCTGCTGGGGAGGTAGGAAGGTCCCTGTGTCTTTCCTTATCTAGGAAACGGAGAGTGTGCCAGCAAGTGACAGAACCATACATCCCGACACAAGCACAATGCCTCTAAATTCCCTAAATAAGCAAAACTTGAGGAACTTTCCACACAAAATCTCTGGTGAGCAATAATCACTCAGGCAGTCCACAACACGTTCTCCCTGGGTCTTCATCCTTCTCCTGGGGTTCTCTCGCTGTGATACACCACCACTCCACACTACTCTAGCTCCCCCTCTGACTACACAGACATTTAGTCATTGAACAGATGTTTACTGAGCATATGCTATATTCTCGACATTGAAGGTGGTACTGAACAATTTACTTAATGATTTCTTTGACAAATATTGATTAAAAGCTTAGCATACATTCATGATGGCAGATGTTGACTGTTCCAACAAATAAAATAGCCCTCATAAAGCTTACATACATGATGTTGGAGAAATTGAATATCTAACCATATAACTTTTATATAGCTGTGGTAAGTGCTAGGAAGAAATACAGAGTGCCAAGAGATACACATTATGAGAATATGACCACACATAAGAGACCAAGAGAAATGTCTCTGAGCCAATGACATTTAAGCTGAGGACTGATGGAGATTAGGCTAAGGAAATAGGGGAGGAGGAATAAAGAGATTTGACATTCCATCTGTGGGAAGACCAAATGGGTAGTAGGCCATTGGATGGAAAGGAGCACAGAAGACTAACAGGATGCCAAGTATGATTGATCACAGTGTCAGGAAAAGTGTCTGGGACAAGGGAGGTTAGGATGCTGGAGGCCAAGCTAAAGATTTCTGATTTTATCCTATGAGCAAAGGGACAACAGTTAATGATTTTAAGCAGGGAGAGACAATCATTCAGACTACAGTGGAAAGTCAATGCTGGACAGAGCAGGAGAAGCAAGGAGATAAGGTGGGGGCCACTCAGGTGAGAAAGAGGTAGCCCAGATAAGGGAAGGACCCTGGATGTGTTTCCAGCAACACCAGTATGCTTTTTTCCAAACAATGAGTAAACCCCAAACTAAAAATAAATATATACCTCTAATAATACTAAATTAATTTGATAGTACCAGCACACACTCAGGGATTTAGATTTGATAACTTGGTACAAGATTATTCTACTTTGTACACAACTGGAGTTGTCTTTGAAAGAATGCATTTTGAAAGTTGGTACATATGAAGTATTAGTAATGTTTTGCATGTAACTGCATGCCAAGGACTTAACATATTTAATCCTCATGACTACATTGTAAAGTAGGGATATATTATCTCTACTTGAGAAATGAGCAACATGAAACCTCCAGAAGTAATGTGCTCAAATTCCCAGCTAGGAAGAGGCAGGTCTGACTGCATGATCATGATGCATGTTTTTAATCAGTGCAGTGAGTCAGAACTGAGTGTGGAAAGAGGGACTGATTCAGAATTGGCTTTGTGATTGAGGGTGAGGAGACAAATTAACCCTTTTATTTAAATTCAGGTATCCTTAAAGACAATCCACCATTGTTTACTGTAACAGTAAATTTTTTTGTGAGTAAAAAGTAACCTCCCACCCTGTGAAAACGTGCAGTCATACTGAGAATGGAAGTTAAATGGAAATCCAGAGCATCAACTACATCATTTTCAAATGAGGGCTTTCTTAACTCCCTTAAAGTCGTGTTTGCAATTATGTAAGTTTGAACATAAATTACCTCAATTGGAATGTACTTAAATGTCTTTTGGCCCCAGAGAAGTTCAGCAGTGGGATATGCATACCTAAAACAGTGTAGTCTTAAAGAATGTAGATGAGGACTATGAAAGGAAAAGAGGGTATGTGAACTCAACAGTTCAAGCAGGTTCATTGCTAAATCTAAGAGGGACTCCTCTGTTCTGTCCAGCAGAGAGAGGCTTTTTTATGGCCAGGTATTTTGGTGGGCTTTTTGAGAGGAGGGGTCAGGGAAAAGGTGGGCTTATGGCTTGCTGTTGTTGTGTCCTCTGGAGGATGCTTGTAGCCTATGTAAGATGAAACCTAGGTCTCCCTGAGATGGTGGGTGGGTTCATTCAAAGAGGTGGTACACCTGTCCAGATTCTATCATTCCTGGTTCTAAAAGTGTATAGGAAGACAGGTGACCATTCTTTTATTGGCTACTTCCTGCTGAGAGGGGGCAATGAAAGGGGTTTTCTGATATTTCAAAGAAGGAAGGCTGTTTGGAAGTGTTCTTGAGTAGTTGTCTGGGAGATGGCTGCCATGGGATCCTATAAATATCTCTGGAACCGGTTACTTAAGCAGGGGAGGAAAAGAACGGGGAGGGTGATAAAAGTGAGCGGGGCAAGGAGGGGTAGAAGCTGAGAGTGTATGACTTGGACCCAGGCCAGGGAGAGAAGGGTTAGAGCCCAGTGGCTGAGAAGGTCGGAGAGGATGTATGAGTTGTGTATTGACAGGTACTGGTGGAGGGCAATTTTGGGGCTTTGGGGATAAGGAGTGCAGATGACACTAGGGCCTGTAAGCAGAGAGGCCAGACTTTTATCCCAAGGTCGAGTTGTTTGGACAAATAGGCAACAGGCTGGAGGGAGTCCCCAGCTGATTGTTCGAGTACCCTAATGCTTGTCCCTTTTTGCTGGTTAAGAAAAGAAAGGTTTTTTAGGGTTATATAGAGTCAAAGCAGGTGCTGTGAGAAGTGCTTGCTTAAGGGCCTAGAAAGAAGCAAGAATTAACACTGTCTTTGGCACACTTTTTCTGGGATCCCCATGGGAGACCTCATAAAGGGGTTTTCCAATGAGTGAGAAATTTTGGATCGAGAGTCTAAAATAGCTAAGAAACCCTAGGAGGGAAAGATCTCACTCTGAGGTGGGGGAAGGGAGATTATTAAAAGCTTGTTTTTGGAAGGTGGGTATGCAGCGAGTGGTAGGGGTGGGGTCAAGACCACGGTAAATGACCTTTTGCTGTACCAGTTGAGCTTTGTGTTCTGAGACATCGTATCCCTTTTTCCCCAGGAATCTAAGGAGGGAGACAGTGTGGGATAGAGAATCATTTTTTGAGGGGGTGCAAAGCAAGAGGTCGTCGACATACTGCAGCAGGCAGTTAGGGGCAAGGTTGAGAGATCAGAGGTCATTATATGCTTGGCCAAAGTAGGGACATATCAGTTAAGACTGCCTACCCTGCCTTAAGATAGGTTGTTGGGCTATTGTCTGATTACCAGAGAATGTGTTAGGAATCTTCTCAATTCTCTGCTTTCTTAAATGGAATCTTAGCCTTAAGATGGAGTCCCTCCTGTTCTCATTATACTGTTTATATCTCAGCATTCTTCATCATAGGTACAAAAAGTTAATCATGATGCTTGTCGCATATCTCTGCCCCACCTCACTCACCCCTCAAGGAATGAGGACCCTTGAAATCTTTCAAGTAAAAGTGAGTGTCTGTCACTCTTCTGTAACTGCCTCCTGCTGAGAAGGGGTATTGTCCCTGCCTGTAGGTCCAGCAGTTCCTTGCTGTCTGTCAGGGAGAGGAGGGGTCATGGAGCTGTAGTAGCAGAGGCAGACATGGACAAGGGCCCATAAAGGGAGGATGTAACTAAGGTGCAGGGCTGCTTATGTGCCTCCTCATCAGCATTAGGGTGGACTGAAGTCCTCTTCTGAGCAACATCTGGAGTTGGATCTTTTGTTCTGGAGGAAAAAACTTGACAAGGAGATTAAGAATGAATGGGTGAATATGAGGACTAGAAATAGTAAAACTCTAATTGAAATGACTAGAGAAAACTGAAACATTTAGAGAGTCATAGCCAGATACTCTGAGGAAACAAGAATCCAGGATATAGTCTATTTTACAATGAACAGTATTAGAATCTAATAGTGATAAGGCTGCAGTATTGAAATACAATTCTTTCTCTCTAAAATTACCCTCATTTTTATTAATATAAAATAAGTTTAGCTTTAAAACAGTTGGTCTCATTATTTACATAAGTGCAGCAAGAACAGCCACTGATCACACAGGCTCTTATTTGTTGCAAGACATTTTTTTTTGGCATCATTAATGTACAATTATGTAACAACATTATGGTTACTAGACTCCCCCCATAATCAAGTGCCCACCACATACCCCATTACAGTTACTGTCCATCAGTGTAGTAATATACTATAGAATCACAACTTGTCTTCCCTGTGCTATACTGCCTTCCCCATGCCCCGCCCCCCTGCTACATTATGCATGCAAATTGTAATGACCCTTATTCCCGCTTATATCTCCCTTCACACCCATCCTCCCCAGTCCCTTTCCCTTTGGTAACTGTTAGTCCATTCTTGGGTTCTGTGAGTCTGTTGCTGTTTTGTTCCTTCAGTTTTTGCTTTGTTCTTATACTGCACAGATGAGTGAAATCATTTGATACTTGTCTTTCTCCACCTGGCTTATTTCACAGAGCATATTACCCACTATCCATCCATGTTGTTGCAAATGGTAGGATTTGTTTTCTTCTTATGGCTGAATAATATTCCATTGTGTATATGTACCACATCTTCTTTATCCATTCATCTACTGGTGGACACTTAGGTTGCTTCCATTTCTTGGCTATTGTAAATAGTGCTGCGATAAACATAGGGGTGCATCTGTCTTTTGCAAACTGGGATCCTACACACTTAGGGTAAATTTCTAGGAATGGAATTCCTGGGTCAAATGGTATTTCTATTTTTATTTTTTTGAGGAACCTCCATACTGCTTTCCACAATGCTTGAACTAATTTACGCACCCACCTATGTTCAGGAGGGTTCACCTTTCTCCAAATTCTTGCCAACATTTTTGTTGTTTGTCTTTTGGATGTTGCCCATCCTAACTGTTGTGAGGGGATATCTCACTGTGGTTTTAATTTGCATTTCTCTGATGATTAGGGATGTGGAGCATCTTTTCATGTGCCTGTTGGTCATCTGAATTTCTTCTTTGGAGAAGTGTCTGTTCAGATCCTCTGCCCAATTTTAAGTTGGCTTATTTGCTTTTTGTTTGTTAACGTGTGTGAGCTCTTTGTATATTTTAGATGTCAATCCCTTATCAGATAGGTCATTTATGAATATATTCCCCATACTGTAGGATGCCTTTTTGTTCTACTGATGGTGTCCTTTGCTGTATAGAGGCTTTTTAGTTTGATATAGTCACATGTTCATTTTTTCTGTAGTTTCCCTTGCCCATGGGGATATGTTCATGAAGAAGTTGTTCATGTTTATATTCAAGAGAGTTTCGCCTATATTTTCTTCTAAGAGTTTTATGGTTTCATGACTTACATTCAGGTCTTTGACCCATTTCAAGTTTAATTTTGTGTATGTAGTTAGACAGTAATCCAGTTTCATTCTCTTACATGTAGCTTTCCAGTTTTGCCAACAGCAGTTGTTGAAGAGGCTATCATTTCCCCACTGTATATCCATGGTTCCTTTATCTTATATTAATTGACCATATATGCTTGGGTTAATATATGGACTCTGTATTCTCTTCCACTGGTCTATGGGTCTGATTCTTGTGCCAGTATCAAATTGTCTTGATTGATGTGGCTTTGTAGTAGAGCTTGAAGTCAGGGAACACAATTCCCCCCTGCTTTATTTTTCCTTCACAGGATCGCTTTGGCTACTTGGGGTATTTTGTGGTTCCATATGAATTTTAGAACTATTGGCTCTAGTTTGTTGAAGAATGCTGTTGGTATTCTGATAGAGATTGCACTGAATCTGTAGATTGCTTTAGGCAGGATGTCCATTTTGACAATATTAATTCTTCCTACCCATGAGCATGGGATGAATTTCCATTTATTAGTGTCCTCTTTAATTTCTCTTAAGAGTATCTTGTAATCATCTACCACATCAACAAAAAGAAGGGAAAAAAACCACCTGATCATCTCCATAGATGCTGAGAAAACATTTGACAAAATTCAAAATTCATTCATGATAAAAACTCTTAACAAAATGGGTAGAGAGGGCAAGTAACTCAACATAATACAGGCCATATATGACAAACCCACAGCCAACATTAGAGTTAACAGCAAGAAGCTGAAAGCTTTTCCTTTAAAATCGGGAACAAGAGAAGGATGCCCACTCATCCCACGTTTATTCAACATAGTGCTGGAGGTCCTAGCCATGGCAGTCAGACAACACAAAGCAATAAAAGACATCCAGATTGGTAAGGAAGAAGTTAAACTGTAACTGTTTGCAGATGACATGATAATGTACATTAAAAAAATCCTAAAGAAACCACTCCAAAATGAATTGAAGTACTAACTGAATACAGCAAAGTTGCAGGATACAAAATTAGTACACAGAAATCTGCTGCATTCCTATATACTAATGATGAACTGGCCGAAAGAGAAATCAGGAAAATAATTCCATTTACAATTGCATCTAAAAGAATAAAATACCTAGGAATATACATAACCAAGGAGGTGAAAGACCTATGCCCTGAAAACTACAAGACACTAATGAGAAAAATTAAAGAAGACACCAATAAATGGAAATACATCCCATGCTCTTAGGTAGGAAGAATTAATATTGTCAAAATAGCCATCCTGACTAAAGCTATCTACAGATTCAATGCCATCCCTTTCAAACACCAACAGCATTCTTCAACGAACTGGAAAAAATAGTACTAATATTCATCTGGAACCACAAAACACCCCAAATAGCCAAAGCAATCCTGAGAAGGAAGAATAAAGCAGAGGGAATCTCGCTTCCAATTTCAAGCTCTACTACAAAGCCACAGTAATCAAGACAATTTGGTACTGGCACAAGAACAGACCCAGAGACCAACGGAACAGAATAGAGAGTCCAGATATTAACCCCAAACACATATAGTCAATTAATATACCATAAAGGAGCCATGGAAATACAATGGGGAAATGACAGCCTCTTCAACAGCTGGTGTTGGCAAAACTGGACAGCTACATGTAAGAGAATGGAGCTGGATAATTGTCTAACCCCATACACAAAAGTAAACTCGAAATGGATCAAAAACCTGAATGTAAGTCATGAAACCATAAACTCTTAGAAAAAAACATAAGCAAAACTCTCTTGGACATAAACATGAGCAACTTATTCATGAACATATCTCCCCAGGCAAGGGAAACCAAAGCAAAAATGAACAGGTGGGACTATATCAAGCTGAAAAACTTCTGTACAGCAAAGGACACTATCAATAGAACAAAAAGGCATCCTACAGTATTGGAGAATATATACATAAATGACATATCCAATAAGGGGTTGACATCCAAAATACAGACATAAATGCCATATCCAATAAGGGGTTGACATCCAAATTATATAAAGAGCTCATGAACCTCAAGAAACAAAAAGCAAATAAGCCAATTAAAAAATGGGCAGAGGTCCTGAACAGACACTTCACCAAAGAAGAATTTCAGAAGGCCAACAGGCACATGAAAAGATGCTCCACATCACTAATCATCAGAGAAATGCAAATTAAAACCACAATGAGATATCACCTCACACCAGTTAGGATGGCCACCATCTAAAAGACAAACAACAAATGTTGGCAAGGATGTGGAGAAAGGGTAACCCTCCAACACTGCTGGTGGGAATGTAAAGTAGTTCAACCATTGTGGAAAGCAGTATGGAGGTTCCTCAAAAAGCTAAAAATAGAAATACCATTTGACCCAGGATTTCCACTCCTAGGACTTTACCCTAAAAATGCAGCAGCCCAGTTGGAAAAAGACATATGCACCCCTATGTTTATCGCAGCACTATTTACAATAGCCAAGAAATGGAAGCAACCTAAGTGTCCATCAGTAGATGAATGGATAAAGAAGATGTGGTACATATACACAATGGAATATTATTCATCCATAAGAAGAAAACAAATCCTACCATTTGCAACAACATGGATGGAGCTTAAGGGTATTATGCTCAGTGAAATAAGCCAGGTGGAGAAAGACAAGTATCTGTCGAGTATCACTCATCTGTGAAGTATAAGAACAAAGAAAAAACTGAAGAACAAAACAGCA
The DNA here is from genome assembly GCA_032199065.1 of Smutsia gigantea. Lineage (NCBI taxonomy): Eukaryota > Metazoa > Chordata > Mammalia > Pholidota > Manidae > Smutsia > Smutsia gigantea. The sequence continues at coordinate 308,880 of JAVSCE010019035.1, forward strand.
GCAGTCTCACAGAACCCAAGAATGGACTAACAGTTACCAAAGGGAAAGGGACTGGGGAAGATGGGTGGGAAGGAAGGGATAAGGGGGAAAAAGGGCATTATGATTAGCACATATGGTGTGGGGGTGGCACAAGGGGAGGGCAGAGCAACACAGAAAAGACAAGTACTGAATCTATAGCATCTTACTATGCTGATGGACAGTGACTGTAATGGGGTATGTGATGGGGACTTGATATTGGGGGGAGTCTAGTAACCATAATGTTGCTTATGTAATTGTACATTAATGATACCATAGAAAAAGAGCAAGCCAAATGAAAAAAAAGAATTAATATGAAACTGTCTCAAAGGAATGTATGATACAGGACTCATCCAGCTATCTGGGCACACAGACACCCAGAGGCTGCAGGTGCCTTTGGACAGAAAGATCTTTAGTATTGTCAGCTGCTCCTGAGGGTTTTTTGGGGGGTAGTTGTCTTTCTAAAAAAAATTCCCTGATTGTTTTATAACATTCAGTAGAAAAATATTTCTTTACGACCGAAGCATTTAAAAATCACTCCAAAGTGAGTTTCTTTAGCGATCTTCATTGGTTTATACTGCATTTCTCAAAAATTTATTAACTCTAAAATTAAATGCCTGTCATCAAACATCTGTAAGCCTCAGTCTCCCACTTTGTTACATTCAGATAGCATTACTTACCCTTCCTGCTGGGAAGACCCAAAGAAATGAGGCATTCAAGTGAACCTTGGAAACTATAGAATACTAATCATCTTCAAGGAATTATTGCTATAAGTATTAAATAATATTTTTGATTAATGAGATAGATTCTTGAGATACAGATCCAACTTTCAATTATACAATGGATATTTTACATGAGATAGTTATATATGTTGCTTTAACAAATTGAAGCCTATATTTTGAGAATTGTGAGAATCAGACACTTTCTTACCATGGTAGAAGCGTAACATCATTTGGAGCAGGCTATTAAGTACCATGGCTACCGATGGCAAGGTTCCTCTCAGCACTCTAAATCCCAGTTCAAACTTCAACTGGTCGATAGTAAATATTATGGAGTATGTGGGATAGTGGTTGTCCCCAAAGAGCACATAAACTATATTTCCCATCTGAGACGGTCAAGAAACCAAGCAATTTTAGTAAAGTATGTATGCACAATAAACTAATATACATTGAAAAATTATAACACTAAGGAAAAATCAACTCTACATATTAGAGGAAAGCAGTAGAATTTATTTTTATGACACAATTTCCAGGAACTGAATTGTAGTTGAAGGATGTTTGGTAAATTATTTGCCCAATAAACCAACCTCCACCCACCAGCAGTTACAGCCTTTGTGGCACCAGTGTTAAGTTTAAGTAATGTGCTTCATTTAGACTGTCTTGGGAGATATCAAAAATTCCATTCAGGAGCCACCTGTATAACAGGTGAAAGGCTGCATCAATGACATCTTCCTACGAATTTTGATGACTACATTTCCTTATGGGTAGTTAAACTTCCGCAACTCAATAGAATTATTGTCAGAAATCCTAGGATTTAAGAATACAAGAAAAGAGAGAGAGATTAATATTTGCTCACTTTTGAAAGTGTAATTTAATTTCTTTTCTTCCAGAATTCTAGGGCTTTATTCTGACACTCTTGGGCCAAAGACTGAAAATCTAGAAAGTGTATTCACACTTTAGCTACTGAAGTTTCTCCTATTTTGTGCTTAAATGCTTGTGCAAGGTTTTCTAGGTAAAGAATACAAACCAATCAAGCTAGACTGGATTTTGCCCAAAGGGCTTTGTGACCACCTTGTTTGAGTATTTCTAGGGCACTCTAAGTTGGGTTTAGATGCTTACAGTTTGCTTGACTTCACCCAGATGCAAATATAAATGGGTATGTATAGGATGAAAACATATTTAAGAAAAAATTATTACACCTTAGATTAGCACATAAATCAATAGGAATCCTAGCCCAAACTTTGTTCTTGGAATCTCTAGTAAAACCATGAAGTTACAATTAACATCAATAATTATTTGCACAAACTAAAGAATATTTTCCAGAAATGTTTCAGGATAGAAAATTAAGGAAGAGAAACAACATTAAGAACTACCCTCGGGGATAAATGGTTATACTTTAATAATTTTTAGTTTTCTTTGTTAATATCTTAGAGTTGTTAAATACTTCTTAAAACTACTTTAAAAATAATAAGATAATGGTAGTGTGGTAAATTGAAATTAATGTTACTATTCCTTGGAAGGAATAGAGCTACTAAATGGCATGCTAATATTTTTATAACTACTATAAGATGTTTAGAGAAAGAAATGCAAATTTTCAGAGAATAAACAGCATTTGTCTGGAATTGAATATTTTTTCTTTCTGCCTTCTGTTCATTTTCCTTCTCTCCTTCTTTTCCTTCCTTTCTTTTGTTTTTCTATCTTTTTTTATATATTTGTTTTTGTTCCAAGTAAAAAATAAGCATTTGGATCTTTTTTTTAAAAGCTGAAACTAGTGGATAAAGTCAGGGTAGGCCCTCTATTTTCTGTGTTCTGTCTTCCTTGACAGTTCTGTTTCAAACGTCATAAACTAGAACTCACTTTACCTTGGTAATGGAAATTCTAGATCCTTAATCCTGACCTCCAAATCCCTACATCTTAGAAAATGCATTTTATATAAACATCTGCACATCCTTAGCTGCCCAAGGATATAGGTCTGTTTTGTATCCTGTTCAATTCTAATCTCTTTAGTGCTTTAAAAAGTCAACGATTTAAAAGAAAGTCTTTAAACATAGCTGTCAAGTCCTCATTTAGACTCATATTTGTTCTTTTAACCTATTCGGCAACATATTTATGTACATATGTATGACCTTGGGATATCTGCTATTGTCAATTTTTCAGGACTATAATACTATTCCCAGTCTAGACTCCATGCCCAGTTCTTTGGTTCAATCCCTTTCAGAGACTCTCCTTACCATCCTCACTATTATATTATAGGAAGACTTAGTATTACATAAATGTTTTTTCTGTATCTTTGCAAATTCTTGCTTTTCTTGGGAAATAATATAAATATCCCCAGTGTTCATTGAATCCATTGGTCCTGATTTGGAACAACTTTGCTAATATTGTGTAATACTTATTTTTCAGAAAAGTGGTTCATTACAGTTAATAATGCAGTATTGTATATTTGAGCATTGTCAGAAAGTTTAAGTAGATCTTAAAAGTTCTTATTACAAAAATAATTATAACTATGTGGGAATGGATGTTTACTAGACTTCTTGTGGTGATCATTTCATAATATATACATATATCAAAACATGTTGTATAGTTAAGCTAATGTAATGTTATACATCAATTATAACTCAATTTTTAAAAATAAAAAAAAAGAATAGGTGAAACCTGCGTTTAATTGCTCTAGCTCTTCAGCCTCACTAGAGGTGATTCTCCTATTAATAATAGTTATTTATTAAAAAGATAAAAAGTATCTTCACCAAATATATATATATATTGTTTTCCTATATGGTTAACCCATGGAAAATATTATAATTTCCATTTTATATGAAGAGAAATTGGTTCTCTAGAGATAGTACACATGGAGAAGCATTTCAGGTCAATAAACTTCTAAAGTCCAATCCTAATCCATAAAATTCATCTTCTCCAGATTTTTAAGAATGTTTCTTCAGCTTGATTAAAGACACTTATCCAATATTTCATGCCTCCTTTCAAGAAATTTCAAATCATTTCAAATAGAATTCTGTGATATCCTTATATATAATTTCAGTATCAAATTCATTAGCTCAGAAAGTAAAATGGGTTTGATTTAGTCTTGGCAGAAAATTTGCAGTTCTGACACATTAATGAAACTTGAGAGTTAGGAAGCATTCAAAACAACGTATTTATGTGCAATGTTTACTTGGAAAATTCTATGTCATGTGATTAAAAAATCTCAAAATTCACTATTCCCAGATTTTTTTCTTTTACACACAAGAATTAGAGAATAATTAATTATGATAAGGAGTTTTTCTATCAGTTTCTATCTTCTGAATGTTTGAGCATTCTAAGGATCTGCAAATAAACAGTGGCTAACTCTAGAGTGCAGAAAGAGTTCTGTCAAGAGCACTGGTGTATAGGGTGATTAAGGAGAATCAGAGGTAATAAGGTACAAATGAATTCCCAAAGACCTGAAGTCTCCCCCTTATCTATAATGACATTCCATATGTAATATCAAAATTTTGGTCAAAATCTGTATGGATTGGATTAAGGAATAACTTAATGATTTGATACACAAATATCAGGCTGTCATTTAACATGAACTTTTTAAACAATTATACTTTCATTCATGTATAACAAAATACTTGTTAAATCTAAAAGAAATTTCATTGGGAAAAGGCATGATATTCTCAATGCATAATTGTCATTAATTTAACCTTTAGAATTTTGCTCCGATCTATATATAGGGTTTATAACTAGAAAAGAGTGAAATGCAAATCAATTTTACTTCATGGTTTCTACCAGAGATTTAAGAGTTTAATGAAATCTTTATTAATCTGGTGCTTTTTCACCAACATGTTTGCATCACTGCAACTCAGCATTTCTGCAACTCAGAGATAAGCATTTTAAAGTACTGAATTTTGTCACTTACCACTTTTAATTGAATTTATCATCTCAACTATGACTGTATAAAAAGATTCCTTGTAAATCTAAGACCATTAGATTTACACAGAAATCCCCAAAGACTGCCCAAAGTGATCTACAAATTAAACATATCCCTATTAAAACCTTAGTGACATATTTTTGTGGAAATAGAAAAATTTACCCTAAAATTCATAAAGAATTTCAAGGGACCCCCCAAACAACCAAAATAATTTTGAAAAAGAACAAAGTTGGAGGGCTCACACTTCCTGATTTCAAAACATATCACACAGCTAGGGTAACACTCTGGTACGGGCATAAAGACAGACATGAAGGCCAGTGAAATAGAACAGAGAGCCTGGAAATAAGCCCTCAAGTGTATGGTCAGATGATCTTTAACAAGAGCACTCAATGAGGAAAGGACAATCTCTTCACAAAGGGTGTAGGAAACTAGATATCCGCAGGCAAAACAGTGAATTCGGACCCTTATCACACTAGTCTACTCAGGCTGCCGTAACGAAATACCACAGACTGGGGGGCTTCAACTGCAAAAATATATTTCTCACATATCTGGAGGCTGGCAATAAGATAAGGGTAGGTTTCATTCTAAGACCCTGCTCTCCTGTTCCTCATCTTGCTGCTTGCTCATGTAGCCTCTTCTTTGTGTGTGTCCAGAGAGTTAATGAGCGCTGTGGTGTCTTTTCTTACAATGACACTAAGTCTATTTGATTTGGGCCCTATCCTTATGACTTCATTTAAGCTTAATAATTTCCTTAGGGCCCTCCTCTTTTAATATAGCCACAATGGGGGCTAGGATTTCAACATAAGAATTTTGGAAAGACACATTCAGTCTATATATCATGCCATATGCAAAAGTTAACTCAAAATAAAGACCTAAATGTAAGACTCAGAACTAAAAAACTCCTAAAAGAAAACAGGAGAAATAATCGTGACATTGGATTTGATGATGATTTCTTAGCTATGACATCAAAAGTACAGGCAAAAAAAGGAAAACTAGGCAAATGAGACTATATCAAATTTCAAAATGTTTGTATATCAAAGGACACAATCAACAGTATAAGGCAACCTATGGAATAGGAGAAAATATTTGCAATCATGTATCTGATAGGAGGTTAATATACAGAATACACAAAAAAAACCCTACAACTCAACAACAGTCAATAATTCAGTTAAAAAATGGACAAGGAACTTGAATAGACATTTAACCAAATAAAATGTACAAATGGCCAACAAGCATGTGAAAATATGCTCAGTATCACTAATCATCAGGGAAATGCAAATCAAAACCACAATAAAATATCACCTTGCAACTGTCAGGATGGCTATTATCAAAAAAAACAAAAACAAAGTAAGAAGTGTTGGTAAGCATGTGGAGAAAGGAGAACCTCTGTGCACTGTTGGAGGGAATTTAAATTGGTGCAACCACTATGAAAAACAGTATGGAAGTTCCTCAAAAAATTAAGAATAGAACTGTCATGTGATCCAGAAATTCTACTTCTGGGTATTTATCAGAAGAAAATGAAAACATTAATCAGAACATATTTCAGCCTTATGTTCACTGAAGCATTGTTTATAATAGCCAAGATATGGAAGCAACCTAAGTGTCTATAGATGGATGAATGGATGAAGATGTATATACACACACACACACACACACACACACACACACACACACACACACACACACGTGCAAGTGTGCATACACACACAGTAGAATATTACTCAGCCATTTAAAAAAAGAATGAAATATTGCCATTTGAAACAACATGAATAGAACTACAGGGTATTATGTTAAGTGGAATAAGTCAGACAGAGAAAGACAAATACCATATGATTTCACTTATATGTGGAATCTAAAAAACAAAACAGAAACAAAACAGAAACAGAGACCAAACTGATAGTTGCCAGTGGGAAGGGAGTTGCAGGATGGAAAGAATAGGTGAAGGGTATTAAGAGGTACAGTCTTCCAGTTATAAAGTAAATAAGACACAGGATGTAATAGCATAGGGAATATAGTCAGTAATATCACAACAACTTTGTATGGTGACAGATGGTAGTTAGACTTATTGCAGTAACCATTTCATAATGTATATAAATATCAAATCACCTGAAACTAATACATATTGTATACCCAAAACTAACATCATATTGTCAGTTACCCTCTTCAGTTTAAAAAAAATGAAATCCTGTCACATGCTGCAGTATAGATGAACTTTGAAGACATTATGTTAACTGAAATAAGCAAGTCACACAAATACCATATGATTCCACTTAGGTATTCAAATTCATAGAAACAGAAAGTAAAGTGGTGGTTATCAGGAACAGGGTGAGGGGGAAATGGAGAATTGTTTTTCAATCAGTATAGAGTTTCAGATTTGCAAATTGAAAAAGTTCCAGAAATCCATTTCACAACAATATGAATAAGCTGAACTCTACTGAACTGCATGCTTCATAATGGTTGATGGCAAGTTTTATGTTATATATGGGCTTTTTTGTCACAATTGAAAACAAAATCCTTAAAAGATCATGAGGCACTTCTATATATCTCATCCCATACACCTACACAATAAAAAACACCAAAAATGCTTGGAGGTGGAAAAGTAAAGGAAGGAAAATTTATATACCTCAAGGCACTTCAATTAGTATTGTAGTTTAGATTGCCACTTTTCTAAATTGTTAGGTAATCTACAACAAAGACACAACTTCACCTCTACCAGAAGGAACATATTTAATGGACACTGGGAAGAAACGAAAAACAGAAAGAGAATTAGGGAGAGAAAAAGACAGGACAAGGAAGGAAGAAAGGAAGCAAGCAAGCAATGAATCAGAAAGATACGGATTCAAATATTAGAAATTAACTTTCTGACTCTGGATAAAATGCTTCATATTACTAAGCCTCATTTTTTTCAACTATAAAAAGGATTTAATAATATCTTTCTCATAGGGTTGTTGAGAAGAGCAAATTATTTTTGTTTGTGTTAATATACAACCTGATGTTGATTTCAAATGTACATCACAGTGGTTCAACAGTCCCTGTGATCAACTTATATTGTGATTGCAAATTATTTTGTCCCTTTAATCCCCTGCCCCTTGGTGACCACTAGTCTTCTCAGTGTCTATGAATCTACTGCTGTTTTTTCGAGAAGAACAAAGTATTAGTAAATTAATTAACCTTATGCTTTAATCATCTTTATATTGCCATACCATGGGCATGCAGTGTGCAGCCATAATTATTAATTGTAAGCATTTAATAATGCATTTAGTAGTTATTGATTGATTGTGACATTCAGAGCTGCATGATGGAAAGGTGACTAAAATGCAGTCTCTGCCCTCACAGAAAGCACCATCTAGCAAGCTGTAACATCCCCCTCCATGCAGCTTCCCCATCGCATGCCTTCAGACCCACTGCAGAGAAATACCCACTGGAATTCCTTGTGGGTCAGTGACAATCTTGATGGACTCTGAGAGGATGGTGATGTTCTCATAGATTTTATAGAAATATCCAGCTAGCAGGCTAATTCTCAGCAGGCTTAAAATTCCTGAACTGGCATGTCCAAAATATAAATGAGCTTGAATCTTTCCCTCTGACTAATCCTTGAAAAGTTCAACAGGTAAATGTATAATTTCTATTGTTACTGTTGTCTTCAATCCACTATGTGAAAGTTAAATCCTGTGACATAACTTCTGATGACCCTTCTTTTCTTCCATTTGTGAAATCCATTTAACTCATTCACAGGTGCCAAAAGTTTTACTGTAGTAAATTCATGATTATAAATGTATAAATTTACATTCTTAGTAGTAAATACACAAATAGATATCTCTTGGTTTTTCCTCACCTCCCCCATCATTCCTCCTGTCTCCTTGGTAAATCCCACCTAACACTGGAGGACCCAGGACTCAGTCCTTGCACCACTTCTCTTCTCTGTCTGCACACGCTCCCTTGGTTATCTCTTTCATCCAGTCTCTTGGCCTTTAAATACCATTTCTGAACTGAGGATTTTTATCCCCAGCCTAGACTTCTTTTCTGCTTAGCAAGTCTACTTCAAAGTCTAATACTACAACTTAATTCACTAAATCTCTTCAACCTGTAATCTTCCCCCTTCAAAGATGTTGACAACTCCATATTTCCAGTAGCTCAGGAGAAATTTCCTTCTTTCATACCCCATATCTAAACTGTCAGTAAATCCTGTTGGCTCTGCCTTCAGAATATAACCAGAATTTGATCACATCTTATCAAACTTGCACTGCCACGCCCCCGGTGCAAGCCACCATCACCTCCTACCTGGTGTTCTGCAATAACTGACTCTATCATTCCTTGCCTCAAACCTTGTCATGTTTTCCCATTGCATTCAGAATAAAAACCAAAATCCTACAATGGCCCACAGAGCCAATGTCTTTCTCCGAGCCTTCTGACCTCCTCTCTTACCTCTCTGAACACACTGCCAACCTTGTTATTTCTGGAACACACAGGTATGCTCCTATCTTAGGGCCTTTCCTTCCACTGGTCATTCTCTCTGCTTGGCTCACTCTAACAACTAATATCTACACCACTCAACTCCTCCACATCCTCCAACTTTGCTCAGTGTCGCCCTCTCAGTAAGCTGCACCCTGACCACCTCGTCTGGATTTCCATCTCCTCCTCACCTTGGTACTCCCAAGCCTTTTGTCAAGTTCTACTCTTTTTTTTATAGGGCATTTATTAATACACTATACATTTTCTTAATTATTATTTTTTGTTTTTGATCGTCTCTGTGAGAATTTGAGCCTGGTGGATGTGGGGAGAGGAAGGCAGGGATCTTTGTTAGTTTTATTCACTTATGTGTCCCAAGCATCTAACGGTGGGTACTTAATAGTAATTGTGGGATGAACAAATGAAGATTAATGATGTAAATTGACACCAGCACTAAATAATATAAATGGAAAGTAGGAATAATCAAAGTTGATGGAAGCAGAATTCCAAAGCCATAGGTGCTTTAAATGTCACCCAGTAAAACCCATTTAGAATTTTTAGAAAACAGAACCACAGAAATAAAAAGAGTTATCACTGGTTCTCTTGCCTATTCCTTAGGTTTGGCCTAGACTTCTTGAGGCTCTGGAGTCATGATTATATCTAAATGGTGTTTAATTTATTTCTCCCTAGAAATGTTAATAGTTCCTAAAGAAGTGGTATCTTGATAGCACATCCTAAACCCGAGGAACCCTGCAACAGACTGAATTCAACCACCAGACCAAGTAATAATGACTCCCAGACATGGATCTGAGCACAGTGGGATCCCAGAATCTTTTAAATTGCCTTAAGCACCCAACCCTCTACATCCCCTCTCTCTCTATACATCACATGTTTCTCATATGCAATTAATTTTAACATCAGTTAGGGTGCTCATATAATTCAGAGGCAGTTCATTCTTACAAGGACCTCATTAGCTTTTGTGGTATTGAACAAGAACATTACCCAGGAAAATATAATGTTCACCAGTCTCTTCTCAGTGGGCAGATTTCCGCTCTCTCTTTGTTTTGTCCTCTTTCCCTCATTGCAATTCCTTTCCTTAGCCAACAGGAAAAACTGAATTAGTGAATATCCAAGTCCTTTTACTACTAAGCTAATTTCTACTTCTCCAAATGGTTAATTCCCTATTCTTTCTTTCTAAATTCTTCTTTGTCATAGAAGAAGAACATGAAATAAAGGAAGAGAATAAGAAAAGAACATCTGGAAAGAAAAAACATTGCTTAGAGGAAGAGCACAAAACTGAGGCTATTCAGGTTCAGAGCTGCCACCCGTGATGCTACACGTCCCAGATATTTCCCACTGAGGAGATGGATGGAGAGACCCCTGGGAGCTACTTGCCTACAGTAAATAAGAGGAAAGATAATCAAGAAAGCTATAAGATGTACTTACTGAGCACACATGGTGCTAATAACCCCTAATGATCTGAATGCTGGCAAAAGGACTTTGTAACAATTTTGGTGACTCACCTGTATTCAGATATGTTCATTATACTTATTAAGAGCAATTCACCAAACTAGATACAATAGATTATACAAAGGAATACAGACAAATTGGTAACAATAAGGTAGTACAAAACAGGAAGAGCCCAAACTACATATGTTACAATTTGCTAAGAGCAAAAAAACAACACATTTCAATCATTTTTTTTCACTTGAGACTCCTGTGGTGACAGATGACACTTGATTGTCCTAACACATGATCACGAAAAGTACATTTAACTTTATTGCTCCTTCTGTATCTAAATAAACATGAAAAAGAAAGAAAAAAAATATTTTCACAGACTTAAGGCAGAATTTTGAAGTGTTTACATTAAATGGAAGTACTATCATTGTTTCAGTGAGTTTTAAAATGCAAATGTTTAAGTTCTCCAAAGCAATATGATTCACAATGGCATATGTCTTTGTAAACCTCTCTTTCTGGTACTATGTAAATTAATAATGTGAAAGTATCCATTTTTCTTTCTACAAGTTACATTTTCTGTAATTATCTCATAGATATATATTAAACCATCACAATCAATGTTGATAGCAGGAAGGAATCCATAATACTGAGGAAGTAACTTAACCTGCATCTAGTAAGCGAAGCTTATTTAAGGTCTATACTGCTGCTGGCTATTAAGTTTCAGAAACGCAGAAGGCCCAGTTCATCCATCCTGGTCCCTGGCCTGTATATATCACTCCAAGCAAGAGTTAATAAAAGTAGGTCATGTCATAGGTAGATGTGCATTTTAATGTCAATGTGTTGTTAGCAAAGTTAACCAAGTAATCACCCTGATTATAGGTCAGAATACTAAAAATGTGAAGAAGGCACTAAGTTAAAGAAGGACAGACATGCACCTTAAAGGCAAACAGATCTGTTCCGACCGCTCCTCAGTAGATGTCCTTGAGTAAATCGCTTGATTTCTCTGAACGTTGGTGTTCCTCCTGGGAAATGAAGATACAGAAGTCTCTCTTTGCTGGACTGATGAATTGATTACACTGGATATAAAATGTGTAATTTAAGGCCTAGGACAATTGCTCAATAAAGCTAGCTGTTATTACCATAAAGCACTGATATCCCCCCAGACATGTAAGTTTAATTTTTTGGGAAAACAAAAATCTACAACATGGTTCAAAATACTTGGATGCTGCCCATCTCAGTCCCCTAACCCATCTTATGTAACACTGCATTTAGTGTAAATGGGAAGCACATAAGCTTTAATTAAGAATATTTCAGGCCTGTTGCTGAAAAGGAGATGTGCAGTAAAATCTCCCTAACATGTTTAATGAAATGACTGCAAAACCCACAGGCTATTTTGTTACCTAGAGCATAACCAATCTACCAAATCAATTCAAGATGCTTCTGAAGTAACTTTGCTGCTAATTACCATCATTATATAACAGAGATATAACATTGAAAATAGGAATTATGCCGTTTCATGCCTGTATATGAATTGTAATCTGTCTCTGATAAATAACATTCTTAAACTTTATCTCCATCAAGCAGAAAATTATTTTTTTCAATATTTAACAAACTTTTCAACTTCTACTTTATCTAAGTGTTGTATCATTTCTGGTTTACAGCTGTAGTAATAGTAAATTGAATGAGAAACGACTGAGTCTCCCACATACTGGAAGCACTGGTATTTTTTCAAGAAATCCTGTTCTCATAGCTTCCCATCATGAAGTCTTGATGAGTTTGCAGAAGTATATGAAATGTACCATCATACATGCCTTCTGTTTTGAAGTGTACAATTGACATAGGCTTAAATATATACTTGCCCTCTGATTTTATTATAAATATATATATAGACCCCTTATGTTTTTTCCTTGATGAGAATGTCAGAAGTAGACATTGCTTGAACTCTCATCATGTGTAACAAAAAATTTCTCTTGATTTCTTAACTTTCAAGCAGTCACATACTAAAGAAAGAAACCGGGCTTCTCTTCACAGATTTTCCTTGTGCATCTCCAAAAGAATTAACTGTTTTTATTCAAACATGTTTTCCATTTTCTGAAGAGTAAAGGCAGTAAAGGAGAACTAAGAAGTGGAGAAATATTATGGATAAGAACTGTATTTCCAACTACCACTCCCAAAGCAGTCAGACATTGGAGTTAATGGGTCGCTCTCATGTCCACTAAGAGAATAAGAGCCAAACAAAGAAAAATGTTTGCTCAGATAAGAGAAGGATTCCATCAGGAAAATAAGAAAAGATAGGATAGAGAGAGACTTAAAGAAGATACAGTGTTTCCAATAAGTAAATATTTTATTTTGCTTTACAATAGGCAGGAAAACAATCTACTGTTTGTTAGTTTCCCAACTATCAGTATTTTAACTGATAGAAGACTAATGTATTTTATTTCTCTTTGGTCCAGTTTGGGAAGAAAAGCCAGGGACAGGAAATGTGAGTCATTCTATTCCTAAGAAAGCTTTTGTATTTTAAGCACTAATGACAGTGATAAACTACATAGATGGGGTTAAAAACTCTACCTCTGCATTTATCCACCCAAATAAAATAATCATTGTCTAATGACTTGCAAATTGAATTAAATTTTTCTGAGAGTAAAACCAACAGTCCATTATTTTTGCTACCTGGAAATACAGAAAGGAAAACTAAAGTTTACAAATAATACAAAAACCAACTTTACTCAGAGATTTCAAGCTTCTCTCAAGCTTCATCTATTGTTTGAAAAGCTAACCAGAAGTGACATGAATTAGCTTAAGTTTCAACTGGTTCTTCTCTCAACCTCAAGTTCTCTGGAAAAGCTATAAAAATACAATGAAAAGACTAGAAAGCTTTCAGAAAATAAAAATGGAAAGGAAAATGTGGAAAGACAAGTGAGCTCAGACTAGACAAATCCTGCCCTGCATAAGCTGGAAGTGACTCTTCAGTGCCCAACCTAGGTACCAACTCTGGAACCCATATGCTATACTACTATGCTTGGACCATTAATCTTCCAGCCACTGATTTTTCTCCAAGAAGTCACATGTCATTCCCCTCTAGAGTGAGGTATATCTCCAGAGCTCCATCCATTAGTTTTCCACTCTGGGTAAAATTGCAGTATTTCCACAACCTCTCACCTGGCCTTAGTGCATCTCCATATCAGTAGGTGTTTCCAAGGGATGGAGAGAAGTAGTCCATCTCCATATTAATAGGTGATTAAAAGGGGTTAGGGCATATATGGACCGGAGACTGTTGGGTTGGCTCCCTTTTTGCAGCTGGGTTGCAAGAGACAAGGACAAGCAGAAGTTGAGGATTGCTTGTAGGCAATAAATGGATTTCTCCCACTTTATTTCTCCCTTTGATTGATTTCAGTTCAAGGTATTTTTCCCTGGGCTGGGAAAATGTTTTCCCCCCAGAGTTACATCTGGCAGGACCTCTGAACCTGAAATCTGTTTTCATGGGTGTGACCCTTGGGTGGCCACCCCTAGAGATGGTGGGGAGATGCCTACCTGTGGATGGTGGGGAGGCCCCAGTGGCTGTAGCGGTGGAGGGTGCAGCTTCACCTGGGCGGCCCCTATCTGTGGGAATTCCAACTGGGGAGTCCCTAGTGGGGAATTGGTCTAGGCTAATGAGCCTCATAGAGGGGTGGGGCCTTCCCCAGAATTTGAATACAGCTGTGGAATTAGCCCTCCATGAGACAGAACACTTCTTAGAGGCCCTGAGTGGCCATGGAACAGCTGGGATTTTGGGATGTCTTTTTATTGAGACAGTGGAAAGGGTTATCAAAGAGAGAGAGAGATGTCAGCAGGAGAAAGACACAGCTCAGCATCGCTTGGAAGAACTGGGTGATGACCTATGGGATGCTCTTAAGAAAGACAGTTATTGAGAAGACAGGATGTACTACTAGAATATACATTAGCAGCAGCAAAGGGAGGAGGCATCCGGAGAAGCCGCGTTGCAGGAGGCCATGGCAGAGGGCGAAAAAATAATGGTGCCTTCAACCCAGGAGGTGGTGGAGGACATGTCAGGAGAGGATTAGGGGGTGGGGCCTGGGGCCAATCTGTTGCCAAGGCCACCGCCTGAGGCACCAGGCCCTCCCATATTAAAGGCCTGCCCAGTTGTAATTAAGAAAATAAAAACACAACAACCACAGGCTCCTCAGGAGGAGGAGCAGCCCCCTCCCCAGATTGTTTAAATAAAGTAATGTACATTTATATAATATTACACTACTACCTACAATATTGTGCAACTTTTAGAATAATGTGATAGAGATGGGTAACTCCTCAGGGGGAGGTGCAGCCCCTCCCCATATGGTATATGTTGAAATATTATAGAAATGTTGATTTAGAGCATGAACTTCTCTGTAATCTTTCTCTTTCTCTCATACCAATGTAAAACAATTGGTAAAAAAAAAATAAGATATTTCCTGTGTATTTGTATTTAGTAACACATACAGGAAGAGGACTTATTGAGAGTTTCAGCTTTGTAGTCTGTCTTAAATTCTGACTTTACCACTCTCCAGTTGATACTCTGTTTCCTTGTTTATAACGTGATGATATAGTATTCTTACTTTATCAGAATGTTGTGAACATTTGGTGAGATAATACAAAACATGCTCTGTACATACGTAATTAAGTTTTTATCTAAAGTTGGCCACTATGTTTATATAGTATGTATCATATATCAATTTGCATACATGAGAATCATAGAGAATTTTATTTTTTCTTATTTAATATCCACCCTGAAATTCTTTTCATATTATATTAATACAGTTTCCCATCTCTATCACATTATTCTAATAGTTGCACAATATTGTAGGTAGTAGTGTAATATTATATAAATGTACATTACTTTATTTAAACAATACCCATCCGATGGACATTAATTGTAGTCTCAGTGGTATGCAGGAGGTTGCTTACATTTGCTTATAAGAGTTGACTGTCACGTCTATTCCTAACTCCACTCACTGGCCTCACGTTAGTAGCTTGAAATTGGCCATAAAAGGAGTATTTATACCATGGAAATTGGCACATGCTACACAAGCACTCCCCTGTCCCATCCGCATCCCCACACACGTCATTTACCAGAACACTGTATAGTTCCCAAACTTTTGTTATAACATATAATTAACATTTGGGAACATACATATTTGCACATAGGTGAATGTATTTCCAAAGAAGTATCTTTAAAAGAAAAAAGAAAAAACCCAAAACCAAAATAACAAATGTCCCCCATAAAACATTTTAATTTGTTCGTTCCTCTAACTTCCTTGCCCCAACCAGGTAATGAATCAGAAATTGAGGGACAATGGTTTGATAGCCTTTCCCTCCCCTGCTGGATTCCACTGATGCCAGCCCTTGTTTTAAGGAATTATGGTAACTTGGGATTATTACTGTCATTACTTTAAATTAATGTAGGTGCATATGTGCACAGAAAAGTTTGATTGAAGTCTTTTGGCTTTAGAAGGAACCATTAGATGTTCATTGTGTGGAGTGGGGGAGAGGAGACACTTTTCCAGATATATCTCCCTTCAATTCTTTCATTCTTTAAGTGAATGGATCACACAAGAGAAGGTGAAGGGAAATGGAAAGTTAAACCTTTACTAAATTCCATTCCTATTCTTATTATAATGAAAAGTTGCTAATCACATCACGAAGACAAACTTCTTTTAACTTTCTGAAAACAAAGTGGGCTTGTAAAATGCAGATTTGTTCTGTAAGGTACATAGAGATAGACAATAGAGAAGATTTATTAGTGAAACATCAGAAAGGCTAATAAAAAATGAACATAGAGGAAATTAAGCCAATCCTCTGAGTTCACTGTGGTCCCCACACTCCCATCCTTAATAGAAGTGGTATAGAACTGAATGGGCAACAATGGTTAGTTTGTGCCCAACAGTTTTGTGCTATTCATACTTGCCCTGTGTATTTTGAAAAACTCAGATAATTTATTTGACAGTTTTAGATAGAGCTGTCACTTAGGGGTAAAAAGAAGGAAGAAGAAAAGCCAGAATCTAGAATTGGGATAAGCTTGACAGAGGAGTCAAAGAAAGGGAACCAGGGCAGAACAGGATACATTTAAACCTCATTTGATTATTGGAGCTGCATGGTACAGTTGATTTAGTCATGACCTAAAGCACACAGCAGCAATTTCAGGAACACTTTTTATTTGATAGCAAAATTCCAAATAAAGTCTCCAAATTTTAAAGAACAAAAACACTAAAGTGAACATGAGTGTGTATACAAAGTCTTATTTAAGTAAATATTAGAACAGCTAGAGCAAAGAAATAGAAAGAAAAAGAAGAAATATTAACTTCACTGAACATTTCTTAATTTCATGGAATATTGGGACAAGGGTTATCCCAAATATTTAGATGAGAAAATCTCCCTGTTTTCCTTATGTTTTTATATTAAGATTAATATTTTCTTGTTCTCATAAAAGAAGAACAGACTTTGTTAAAAATCTATGATCTCCACTTCTGACTGTTTGGGGAGCAAAACTGTTGGAATTAGAGTTTGTCACCTCTGCGCTGAGGTGAACGTGGGTAAAAGGGAATTGCTAGCAAGTTTGAAGAAACTGGAAAATCTGTGAACATTAAAGTTGTACTTCTCTCCAGGCAATGTTAATTATGACTTGGCTGTACATAAATTTGGAGGACAGAAATATGAGTCTGAAATATTAGTTACAACTTGAAAAAAACTTGAATTTTTGTTTGCACTTGTAACTTTTCAGACTTTTGGTTCTAGTCCATGAATTGTCATCCCGTGACTGTTCAGCAAGCTGAGTGACTTCAACAGAATTCAGTCGTGGCTGGTGTTTGATTAGGCAGGAGATCTACACATAGAACATTTATAGGACTATTGTTTTCAGGCTGAAGTTGCATATTGTCAGTATCTATTTCTTATGTAAATAAATACAAAAGAGTTCTTTGGCCCACCAACTTAACTTCAGCCATAGCTTGATTCAGTCTTGAATACGAATAATTTCCTAGGTAGATGTTGGGTAATTAGGGCAATTTTTACCAAGTCAAAGCCTGTGAGAATAAAGTTATGCCAAAAATAAGTGTAAGATATTACTGTTTTCTTCATCAACTTGGGACAGTGACAATTCCTGAACGATTCTGCTATATACAATAGAATGTATGCATAGTTCTGTGTATTTGCAAGAATAGAATGGTTGCATCATGTAATTAGTAGGAACTGCTTTGTGTGTTTTCTGGCTAATGTGTATAGTAGGTAGTTTTTTCATTTTCTGCTAAAACCCTTTGGCATAGTTTTCTTCCATTTTGAGGCATGCTTATTTTTATTGTGAATAATAGTTAGCATTCATGATGATAAAAGTAGGCATGGAAAGCATAAAAACAGCCAAAGTAAACAGAGCTGTGGTCATCCCCAGTGGAATGACCACAGCTCTAATAAAATTGTAGTTCTATAGTTTAGACTGGGAGGTTTGCAAACTAATTAAAAAGGCACATTGCTCCTTTCTCTTCCTGTCATATATCTAGGATATAGATGTCCTGAGATATACATACATGTTCCTGAGCACCTTAGTCCTTTTAACAGTACTCCCTGTTCCAAATGAAGTGAGGCTTTCCATCAGCATTTCTAACTGGTTTTCATGCCAAAGTAAACAGGACTAAAAGAGTTGGTATTAGTACACCAACACAAACACCAGCAGACAAGCCTGTTGCCTGCATGATTTATCTCCATTGTGCTTTTCAGCTGCTTTCATATTTCCCAGGCCTTAGAAGTAGTATTGCTTAACAAAAAATAAAAGCTTTGCTCGTTGCGTTGCTCACAATGTAGGGCAGTGGGAAAAGGAGTTTAAATCCTCTGGCATTTGAATGATCCTGGAGATCCTTTTGTGTGTCTACTCTGTATAAAAATGGGTAATGGCATGTTATTGAAACAATGGTGGAATTAAGAAATATTTCTGAAAAAGAATTTTATTTTTATGTCTTTTGTTGAATAGAAGTAATAAAGAATTTAAATAACTCCAACAAAACTGCCATGGAGACTGAATTTAAATCATAGAAAAACTGTCAATGTATTTCATAGGCTACATACTGATAATAGCTACCACTTACTGATATTTTCCTATGGACCAGTCACAGCATTTTATATATATACTACAGCTTTTAAGGTTCTCAACAGTAGTAGGAGTCAGCTATGAATTCTGTTCTCCTTCTTCCCTGTGATGAAACAAAGATGGGCTGGGAGAGCTTCAACAACTTACCCATGGTCTTAAAGACAATGACTATTTAATAATTTATTTATTTGTAAAATATAAATATAAAATTATAAAAATAATAAAAATGACTTCAAATAATAAAATACTATTAAAAAGATGTTTTTAAGAGTGTGAACATTCTGAAAAGGAATGTGCCTCCCTGGAAGGGAAAAACAGTCTCTGAGACTTCCTGTGAAGTCTCACATTTAGGGACATTTATAGACACTTTTACATAAGAAGTGTTTTGTGTCTTTAGTTAATGATCCATGTAATGTCTTTCTCTGGTCAGAAATAAGGACTTTAAATGTGTGAGGGTCTTTTTTTGTTTTCTTAGGTTTTTGAGAGGACAGTTTGAGATTTCATATAAACTAATTGGTGAATAATCTTCTGGAATCAATTTTAAACCTACTCTGGAGTAATTCTTCTGAAGAGCAGCATTTCTTTTTGAAATATTTCTTTTGAAAATATTCAACCTAATTTAAATTTAAATCTAGAAAATTTACCTTACCCTTTTATTTATTTTATAGGTCTTTAATATATCCCCTGCCCTTAGACCTAACTTTAACATGTTTACTAAACAATGGAAGTCTGGCAGATGCTCCCCCAACTGAATCTCACCTTTTGGGAAACTGAGGGATGTTCTAGTCAATATTTATGGAGCTTTGTGGGCCTGTACAAATACTGGGAAGTTGCCCATTTTTAAGCAAGAGAAGTATAGTTGACCGTGAACAACATGGGTTTGAAATGGTGCACTTATATATGTCTTTTTTTCCCAGTAATTATGTTGGGAAAGTTTTTGGAGATTGCAACAATTTGTAAAAACATTTTATTTTCTATGGCTTACTTTGTTTGTAAGAATACAGTAGGTAATACAAAGAAATGACAAATACAGTAACATACAAAATTTGTGTTAATTGACCTGTTATCAGTAAGTTTTCCAGTCAACAGAGGCTAGTAATAGTTAAGTTTTTTTGGAGTCAAACTTTACACATGAATTTTCAACTGTGCAAGGATGGGCACTTCTAACCCCCATGCTGTTCAAAGGTCAACTGTATTTATTTTTCTGATTTGATTTAAAGACATAAATTGTCTGCTCTAGGAGCTGAAAGCACAATATGTGTATGCACTGCTTATATGATATTAAGGCATCTCCTATGGGAAGGAATGAGGTGACTAGAAAATAATTAGCACACTGTTCAGGCACACTGGAATTCAGATTGTGATTTATTCCCTATATGCAAAACTCTACTGGCTGCTGTTAGTATGTGATCATTTATTTTTTATTTGAATAAAGGAGAATAAAGGTTTTTCAAAGTAACAATCTAAAAAATACTTTGACTATTGTTATATGTTATATGTGTGTATAGGTTGTCTGTTTCTTTATTATTAATACAGATTTTTATTTAAGAAAACTGAACAGCCAAATAAAATATAGGGCATAACGTTTTACTTTTTTCTTCTTATGAAATGTTTCTTGTATAAATAATGTGAAGACTTCCATTCATTGAGCCAAAACACAGTTCTACGTCATATATGAGATTCCTGTCTCTCACTTTAAGGACTTGCAAGATTAAATAATAAAGGGACAGTAGCCTAAAATGGTAGGCAAAATAGCTGATTTTATTATAAATTATTATTTGTTGATATTAGAAAAATTTTCAACTGCTCTGTACCTCAAAATCATCACAAAAATGTGTTTGGAGTTACTCTATCATCACCATATATGATGGTACTGACCACATTTTAATAAGATCTTTCCTTTATGTTATTTAATTTTGAATTTCATGCTATTCCTATGGGTGATTTAAAAAATAACAAGTGAGCTCTCTTGTCCCCTCCTGGCGAGAGCCGGGAGCTCTGTCCTTTCACTTT
This sequence comes from Smutsia gigantea, assembly GCA_032199065.1. Classification (NCBI taxonomy): domain Eukaryota; kingdom Metazoa; phylum Chordata; class Mammalia; order Pholidota; family Manidae; genus Smutsia; species Smutsia gigantea. Next base: position 329,554 of record JAVSCE010019035.1, read on the forward strand.
ATCTCTAAAGAAAAGCCTGTACCTTGTTCTCCTAAAAAAAAAAAAAAAAGAAATGACAAGTGACTATAAGCTGAGCTGTGGCTCAGGTTACATGCTCAAGTGCATCTGTGATTTAATTTGTTACAACTGAATGCTCTTGTTTTCATTACCTATTTGACATTTTTATTCCAAGAGTTGCTGATATTAGTCATCAGGTTATGAGTCATCAAACTTGAAGACTTTTACTTTTGCTCAAGACTTTTACTTTTAGTTTAAAACTAAACATTTTGTAAATTTAAAAAAATACCAATGGCTTGACAAATCATGAAAGCCTAGAAATTAAAAAGAAATTAAAGATATTAAAATTTAAAAAGAAATTTAGATTTCCATTGGTAAGCTTTGTAATATTAGTGTAATCTAGTAACATTAATTGTTCATCCTCCAATCCTGACACTCGTTTATATTGAGGTTAAAATGGAATGTCTATTTTAATTTTTAATTAGGCTAAGGTTCAGATAAACACAGTTTTTAATGATGTTTTATTTGATTATACTTATCACTATGCTTTCAAAGAAGAAATAAATCACCACAATTCTTCTAAACAAGTCAAACAAATGAGTGTGACTATTTCACCCAGTTCGTTATCTGATATATTCCTTAAAGATGTTATCCCAAAGTGCAGGACTCAGAAGCCCTGGATAAATTTACAAGTCAAGTTAGTGCTAGTCTCTATAGATACTTTAACTAATCTTCATTAAATTACTGAGGAAAGGACTTCCAGGAAGATGGCAGTGTGAGCAGGGCAGCAGAAATCTCCACCCCAAACTACATATATCTATGAAAATACAGCAAATACAACTATTCCTAAAAGAGAGAACAGAATATACAGGAAAGCGTACAACGTGCAGCTACACCTGAGAGGACATGGCACCCCACCAGGCGGAGCTATAAATGGCCCTGCGGGGCAGCACGGCCACAGCTGTGGAATAGTGGAGCAACAGTGCCCCCTACATCATCCCCACAGAATCTACTCCCGGTGGGCGTTTTTTTTGTTGTCGTCGTTTTGTTTTGTTTTTTGTTTTTTCTTCTCTTTCTTTCTTTTCATTTCTTTCTTTTTATTTCTTTCTCTCCCTTTTTATTTCTTTTTAAAATCTTAAAGCGCCCAGCTGACATACGGGGCAACTACCAGCGACCACTTCTATAGCCATGAAAAGACAGAGGAATATGGTCCAGACAACTCCAGAGAGGGAGCCTGATGGGATGGAAATGCACAGTCTTCCTGAAAAATATTTCAGAATAGAAGTCATAACCATACTGAAGGATCTACAGAGAAATGTGGTAGAGCAGAGGGAGGAAGTGAGGGAAGTGAGGAAAGACAATGCAGAAATGAGACAAGCGATCGACAGGCTTAACAGCAGACTGGATGAGATACAAGAGACTGTTAATGGAATAGAAATCAGAGAACAGGGGTACAGAGAAGCTGAGGCAGAGAGAGATAAAAGGATCTCTAGGAATGAAAGAATATTAAGAGAACTGTGTGACCAATTCAAAAGGAACAATATTCGCATTATAGGAGTACCAGAGGAAGAAGAGAGAAAAAGAGATAGAAAGTGCCTTTGAAGAAATAATTGCTGAAAACATCCCCATGGTGGAGAAGGAAATAGTCTCGCAGTCCACGTAAGGCCACAGATCTCCCAACACAAGGGACCCAAGGAAGACAACACCAAGACACATAATAATTAAAATGGCAAAGATCAAAGATAAAGACAGAGTATTAAAGGCAGCTAGAGAGAGAAAAATGATCACCTACAAAGGAAAACCCATCACACTATCATCAGACTTCTCAACAGAAACCTTACAGGCCAGAAGAGAATGGCATGATATATTTAATGCAATGAAACAGAAGGGCCTTGAACCAAGAATATTGTATCCAGCACGATTATCATTTAAATGTGACAGAGGGATTAAACAATTTCCAGACAAATGAAAGTTGAGAGAATTTGATTCTCATAAACCACCACTACAGGATATCTTAAACGGACTGCTCTAGAGGGAGGCACCCCTAATGCTAAAAAGATGTCACCACAGAAAATAAAATCATAGGAAAGAAAGCAGACAATCCAAATACTAACTGAAGGCAAAGAATAAAACACCTAGTATATAAAGAATGGAGGAAGAAGAATAAGAAGGGAGAGAAATAAAGAAACATCAGACGGTGTTCACAATAACAAGAAAGTTAAGTTAGATTGTTAGATAGTAAAGAAGCAACCCTTGAACCTCTGGTAACCATGAATCTAAAGCCAGCAATGGCAATAAGTACATATCTATTGATAATCACCCTAAATGTAAATAGACTAAATGCAAAAATCAAAAGACAAAGACTAATAGAATGGATAAAAAGAAAGACCGATCTATATGCAGCTTACAAGAGACTCACCTCAAACCCAAAGATATACACGGACTAATAGTGAAGGGATGGAAAAAGATATTTCATGCAAACAACAAGGAAAAAAAAGCAGGAGTTGCAGTACTTGCATCTGACAAAATAGACATAAAAACAAAGAAAGTAGCAAGAGATAAAAAAAGGACATATATAATGATAAAGGGGTCAGTCCAACAAGAAGACGTAACCATTATAAATATATATGCACCCAACACAGGAGCATCAGAATATGTGAAACAAATACTAACAGAATTAAAGGAGGAAATAGGGAGCAATGCATTCATTTTAGGAGACATCAACACACCACTCACTCCAAAGGACAGATCAACCAGACAGAAAATAAGTAAAGACACAGAGGCACTGTACAACACACTAGAACAGATGGAACTTACAGACACCTACAGAAGTCTACACCCAAAAAGCAGCAGGATACACATTCTTCTCAAGTGCACATGGAACATTTTCCGGAATAGACCACATACTAGGCCACAAAAAGAACCTCAGTAAATTCAAAAATAGTGAAATCCTACCAACCACGTTCTCAGATCACAAAGGTATAAAACTAGAAATAAATTGTAGAAAGAAATCAAAAAGGCTCACAAATACATGGAGACTTAACAACATTCTCCTAATTAATTAATGGGTTAACAACCAAATCAAAACACAAATCAAAGAATAGATGGAGACTAATGACAACAACACAAAGCCACAACTTCTGTGGGACACAGCAAAGGCAGTTCTAAGAGGAAAGTATATTGCAATCCAGGCCTATTTAAAGAAGGAAGAACATTCCCAAATGAATAGTCTAAAGACACAATTACTGAAATTGGAAAAAGAAGAACCAATGAGACCCAAAGTCACCAGAAGGAGGGACATAACAAAGAACAGAGAAGAAATAAATAAAATTGAGGAGAATTAAACAATAGAAAAAAATCAATGAAACCAAGAGCTGATTCTTTGAAAAACAACAGAATAGATAAACCCCTAGCCAGACTCATTAAGAGAAAAAGAGAATCTACACACATAAACAGAATCAGAAATGGAAAGGAAATATAATGACAGACTCCACAGAAATACAAACAATTATAAGAGAATATTATGAGAATCTATATGCTAACAAGCTGGAAAACCTAGAAGAAATGGACAACTTCTTAGAAAAATACAACCTTGCAGGACTGACCAAGCAATAAACAGAAAACCTAAACAGACCAATCACCAGCAATGGAATTGAATCGATAATCAAAAAATTACCTGGGAAGAAAACCCCTGGGCCAGATGGATTCACCTCTGAATTCTACCAGACATATAGAGAAGGAATAACACCCATTCTCCTTAAAGTTTTTCAAAAAACACAAGAGGAGGCAATACATCCAAACTCATTCCATGAAGCCAGCATCACCCTAATATCAAAACTGGGCAAAGACCTCACCAAAAAAGAAAATTACAGACCAATATCCCTGATGAACACAGATGCAAAAACACTCAACAAAATATTAGGAAACCGAATTCAAAAATACATCAAGAGGATCATACATGATCAAGTGGGATTCATCCCAGAGATGCAAGGATGGTACAACATTCGAAAATCCATCAACATCATCCACCACATCAACAAAAAGAAGAACAAAACCCACATGATCATCTCCATAGATGCTGAAAAAGCATTTGACAAAATTCAGCATCCATTCATGATTAAAACTCTCAACAAAATGAGTATAGAGGGCAAGTACCTCAACATCATAAAGGCCATATATGACAAACCCACAGCTACCATCATACTTAACAGCGAGAAGCTGAAAGATTTTCGTCTAAGATTGGGAACAAGACAGGGATTCCCACTCTCTCCACTGTTATTCAACATAGTACTGGAGGTCCTAGCCACGGCCATCAGACAAAACAAAGACATACAAGGCATCCAAATTGGTAAAGAAGAAGTCAAATTGTCACTATTTGCAGATGACATGATACTGTACATAAAAAACCCTAAAGACTCCACTCCAAAACTACTAGAACTAATATCTGAATTCAGCAAAGTTGCAGGATACAAAATTAACACACAGAAATCTGTTGCTTTCCTATACACTAACGATGAACTAACAGAAGGAGAAATCAGAAAAATAATTCCATTCACAATTGCATGAAAAAGAGTAAAATACCTAGGAATAAACCTAATGAAGGAAGTGAAAAACCTATACTCTGAAAACTACAAAACATTCCTAAGAGAAATTAAAGAGGACACTAACAAATGGAAATGCATCCCATGCTCTTGGCTAGGAAGAATAAATATTGTCAAAATGGCTATACTACCTAAAGCAATCTACAGATTCAATGCAAACCCTATCAAACTACCAACAGCTTTCTTCTATGAACTCAAACAAATAATTCTAAAATTTATATGGAACCACAGAAGACCCTGAATAGCCAAAGCAATCCTGAGAAGGAGGAATAAAACAGGGGGAATTATGCTCCATGACTTCAAGCTCTATTACAAAGCCACTGTAATCAAGACAATTTGGTATTGGCACAGAAACAGACCCACAGACCAGTGGAACAGAATAGAAAATCCAAACATTAACCCAAACATATACAGTCAATTAATATTTGATAAAGGAGCCATGGATATACAATGGGGAAAGAACAGCCTCTTCAGCAGCTGGTGTTGGAAAAACTGGACAGCTACATGGAAGAGAATGAAACTGGACTACTGTCTAACCCCATACACAAAGGTAAACTCAAGGTGGATCAAAGACCTGAATATAAGTCATGAAACCATAAAACTCTTAGAAAAAAAATCAGCAAATATCTCTTGGATATAAACATAAGCAACTTCTTCATGAACATATCTCCCTGGGCAAGGGAAACAAAAGCAAAAATGAACAATTGGGACTATATCAAGCTGAAAACCTTCTGCACAGCAAAGGACACCATCAGTAGAACAAAAAGACATCCTGCAGTATGGGAGAATATATTCATAAGTGACGTATCTGAGAAGGGGTTGACATCCAAAATATATAAAGAACTCATGCACCTTAACAAACAAAAACCAAATAATCCAATCAATACAATGGCACAGGACATGAATAGACACTTCTCTGAAGAAGAAATTAAATTCAGATTGCCAACAGGCACTTGAAGAGATGCTCCACATCGCTAATCATCAGAGAAATGCAGATTAAAACCACAATGACATATCACCTCACACCACTGAGAATGGCCAACATCCAAAACACAGACAACAACAAATCTTGGTGAGGATGTGGAGAAAAGGGAACCCTCCTACACTGCTGGTGGGACTGCAAATTAGTTCAACCATTGTGGAAAGCAGTATGGAGGTTCCTCCAAAAACTCAAAATAGAAATACCATTTGACCCAGGAATTCCACTCCTAGGAATTTACCCTAAGAATGCAGCAGCCCAATTTGAAAAGGACAGATGCACCCCTATGTTTATTGCAGCACTATTTACAATAGCCAAGAAATGGAAGCAACCTAAGTATCCATCAGTAGATGAATGGATAAAGAAGATGTGGTACATATACACAATGGAATATTATTCAGCCATAAGAAGAAAACAAATCCTACCATTTGCAACAACATGGATGGGGCTAGAGGGTATTATGCTCAGTGAAATATGCCAAGCCGAAAAAGACAAGTATCAAATGATTTCACTCATATGTGGAGTATAAGAACAAAGAAAAAAAACTGAAGTAACAAAACAGCAGCAGACTCACAGAACCCAAGAACGGACTAATAGTTACCAAAGGAAAAGGGACTGTGGAAAATGGGTGGGAAGGGAGGGATAAGGGGGAAAAAGAAGCATTACGATTAGCAGATGTAATTTTGGGGGCATGGGGAGGGCTGTACAACTCAGAGAAGACAAGTAGTGCCTCTATAGCATCTCTCTATGCTGATGGACAGTGACTGTAATGGGGTTGCTCGGGGGACCTGATGAATGGGGTAGTTTAATAACCATAGTATTGCACATGTAATTGTAGAATAATGATACCAAAATAAATTAAAAAGAAAAGATTGATTATCAATGATACCTTAATAAAAAAATATAAGAAAAAAATATTACTGAGGAAAACTGTAGCACCTATTGATCTACATTCCCAGACCTTTTGCCATTAATATAAGAGACTAAAACAATGATAGGAGGTTTATTTAACTACTCTCTCCTGCCACCAACGTTAACAAAGAAAGATAAACACTGATAGGACATCAGAGGGCTTTTCACAAATGTCTGAATTCTTGAAAAGCTTCCAAACCTCATTCCTCAGATTCAGTAGAAGAGAAAGAAAACTACCCCCCTACACCTGTCCTCCTCTCTGACCACTTCCTCCTTCTCCTTCCTCTCCTCATCTTTGATATCAGTAAGTACACCTGAATTACAGTTTAGGTTGGTGATGGGCTTGATTTCCTTAGATGTACTTTCAGTTCATGAGATCAAACAACATGAGGCCCATTTTCTCACTGGGGCCCATTTAACTGTGATGCAGAGTAATGACAGATTTCACAAGACTAGGCTTAGATAAACCTTCACCCATTAGCTGGCTATCCACATCTCTGTTCCAACCATGAGTCTGGCAGACATTTCCCCAGCTGGTTTTTACCTGGTTTGCATTCATGCTTCTGCTCCTTCATAAGATAAAGAGGTCCAGGTGTATTGCAAATTAAAAACATGCGGCATGACAGGATTAGCTTTACTTTTATCTCAAGGAGTTCTTATCTCATGCCTCCAAAAAACAGAACTAATAAAGTACTTTGATTACAGTCATGTTTCAAATGAACTTTGTAGAAAGTATCATTTTAGGGGGTCAGAGTAAAGATTTCATTAAGACAAACTTATCAGCAGGAAATTCAAGTAGAATTCACTGGGGATTAATTGAAAACAGGCACTGGCATCTCTGAAAAGCACTTTAAGTGACATGTCAGACAGGTAAAGAGGGAGGAAAGTGCATTTCAGGTGGGAGGAGTTGTAAGGAGACAACAAACACAGTGTAGGTAGTGCCAGTGCCAAAGATGGTCAATGGGGGTAAAGGCTAGTGTTGTTTGAGATGAAGGTGGATATATTCATAGGCACCAGATTTCATGGGGTCTTACAGGCTGAGTTAAGTACTTTTAGGTTTACCATAAACATAGAGGAAAGATATTAGAGTGTTTTAGTGTTTGTCTATTTTGGGATGGAGGATGGTAGGGCATGCTGAGGATGACTGCAAGTTGGGTGTGTGCTGACAAATTTTGAACAGACCGTTCTGGTTATTTGGTGGAGAACAAATGGCAGAGATCTAGTGCAGCTACAAGGCTGCCTCAGTTGTCTTGGTGAGAAATGATTGTAGTTGGGACTCAGGTGATGATGCTGGAGTGAAGAGAAGTGGGCGGATTAGATTTCTAATGTTCTATGTAGTTTCAAAGTGTATGAAAAGACAAAGGAAAGGAATTTCATGAGTAGTGAATGAAACCTAAAGATAAAGTGGGATTACAATTTTTTGGGTATGTGGAATGCAGCATGGTTTTTAATATGAAGTTTCTAACCTCTAATGCATGGGGTAAAATGGTATAATTCATTTTAGGAAACCTGGAAAAAAAATCCAAATCAAACCAATTTATATCCAACAACATATAACACTGAGATAGTAAAAGTAATGGAGGTTTTGTTTTTAGACAGTAAATTTCTAATTTCCTGTATAATTAGGCCAAGGGAGATAGATTTTGTTGTTTATAGCAATAGATTTAATTGTAATAATCAGAATCACAGGTCTTTTTCTGAATTGTTTTCTTACAACGTGATGCTGATTGGCGAAATCACTCCTACTGGACCCATAGCGTTACTGAGCTTGAAGCTGAGAAGCCCACATGATTTGGTCTTCAGGGTGCTAACGTGTTCTCCACAGTCTCAGTTAGAGTTACATTATTTAAACCACAGCAAGAATGGTAGTAACAACAAAGTACTTGTGCTTTTGCATTTTTGTCCTAAGTGCAAAGGAATTTATTTTCTTGATAAGAAGTGTTTGCTGTGGCTGATAAGTCTTAATCAGTTTTATGCCATCATTTAGTTCAGACATTGTGTCTCTAAGAACTTTGAGTTTCCTACATGGAACTGATTCTAGGACTTAGACCATCAGAGGGACAAGGAAGCATGTTCTATTTCCTTCCAGAAAGCTTCAAGGTCATCCTACTTCTCCATATTTTTATTTGAAATGTATTTGTTGAAATGGCTATTATCAAAACACAAGAAATAGAAAATGTTGGCAAGGATGTGGTAAAAGGGAATCCTGTGCACTCTTGGTGGGAATGTAAATTGGTGAAGCCGCTATGGAAAACAGTGTGGAGTTACCTCAAAAATTAAAAATAGAAATACTATATGATCCAGTAATTCTACTTCTGGGTATCTACCTGAAGAAAATGAAACACTAATTGGAAGAGGTATATGCACCCCTATGTTTATTGAAGCATTATTTACAATAGTTGAATGAATGAAGATATGGTATATTATATATATATACATTATATATACAGTTATATATGTATAGTACATATAATGGAATATTATTAAATAATAGAAAATGAAATCTTGCCATTTGTCACAACATGGATGGATGTAGACAGTATTGTGCTAAGTAAAAAGTCAGACAGAGAAAGACAAATATTGTATGATTTAACTTATATATGGAATCTAAAAATCAAATGAACAAACAAAACAGAAACAGATTCACAAACACAGCAAACAAACTGGTGGTTGCTAGAGGAGAAGAGGGTGGGGCGAATGGGTGAAATAGATGAAGGGGATTAAATGGTACAAATAATTATAAAATAATTCATGGGGATGTAAAGTACAACATAGGGCATAGAGTCCATAATATTGTAATAACACCATATGGTGATAGATCCTAAATACACTTACTGTGGCAAGCATTTCATAATGTATATAAAGGTTGAATCACTATGTTGTACGCCTGAATCTGATAAAATTTATGTCAACTGTACTTCAATTAAAAGTAAAAATTAAGAGTATTTGTTGAAAACGTAACCCATTTGTTATTTTCTCCTTTTTTGTTATTTTGAAATGTAAGTAATTTAATCTTCCTCTCCTATGCCCCATTTGTTGCAGAAAACCACACCTGTGCTTGTCAAAGGATCTGCAAGACAATGGCAAGGGCAATATTCAGTGCTTTGTTCAAAAGATGTTGGTTGATCCTCCATAGCTTTCACTTTAGGGGAGGGGACTCTAAGCCAAAGCTCCCCTGCTTGCCTGTGATCACAAGGAGTAGTTTGAATTTCCTCTGCCATGTATTAGAAGAGTTGTTAATTCTTTCAAAAGCCTGGATAATATGAGATACTCATTTAAGCAACAACCCCCTCCCTCTCCCACCTCCTCCGAAATCATGCAACTGCATAAGATCCTAAAATCGTGCATGGAACATTTACAAGGAACTGGATGAGGGGACAGAATCCACAAGATTAAACTTCTGAGATAATATTTTCATAAGTTCTCTTATAAACATAAATTTGTGATCTGAAATATTATGGACTGAAATACCCATGCATATCTGTAAATTAATTTTATTTATGATTTTCCAAACCAACTTCTACATCTTCTTTGGAGAATATCTTTCTCCTCACTGAAAGATAATTTGAAACCTTAAATGTGGGTTGAAATGTTCTTATTTCATTAATGGTTTGATTACTTTACAAATAAAAGTCATTAAAAATTTTAATTTCTGAATATAATTTTTAACTTTTATGCATGGCCTCTAATTTGCTTCTCATTGTTGTCTTATATGAGCACTGACATGTTCCTACCAATGTTTTCTTGCATTGATATTTCAAGGAGGGAGAAATACCCTAAAGCAGGACTTCCAAAATTGTCAGCATGGTGGAGCCTCCTAGAAATTTAAAAATATATAAATCCCCAGATTCCACTTTAGACCTAGTAAATCAAACTACTGAGAGTGGGAGTCGGGGGTGAGGCTTTAGAGTGCTTTTTTTAAGTGCTTCCCAGTGATTCTGATTTAACCATAAAATCTTACAGATTGCTTTTGGGAGTCCAGTAAGCATTTTCTTGTGCAGAGTTAATTTACTTACAAATCCTGTGTAAACCATTTTAGGATGCTGTTATGGGCTAAGTTGTTCTCTCCTCAAAATTCCTATGTTGAAGTTCTAACCTCTAGCATCTCAGAATGTAACCGTATTTGGAGATGAGGTCCTTAAAGAAGTGATTAAGTTAAAATGAGGCCATTAGAGGGAGACCCTAATTCAGTATGTCTGGTGTCCTTTTAGGAAGAGGAAGAGACCCATGGGGTGTGGGTACACAGAGCAGTGACTGTGTGAAGAGGCAGCAGAGTGGGCAGCTACCTGTCAGCCAGGAAGAGAGCTCTGGAACAGGCCCTTCTTTCACGGCCGTCAGGAAAACCTATATCTGAACACTTGGATGTTGGACTTCTAGTCTCCAGAACTGAAAGAAAATACATTTCTGTTGCCTAAAGACACAGTCTGTGATATTTTGTTATGGCAGCTCTAACAAACTAATATAGATATCATAAATCATTGAGAAGAGCCATATAACAGGGAAAATACAGTTTTTAATTTTGGTTGTAATCACAGTATTAATCAATTTATTTTTAAATCTTCTGTCAGGCATTGATTCTATTCCTTTGAGTTCTCAGGTATTCAGTTATGATAAAATGGGATTAAACATTTTACAAACATGTCTGGAAGCTTGTCTATGAGTTTTGACCTTAAATTTGAGAAGTTAAATTGCAAATACAAATTCAATAATTTCTTCTTAAAAGCTTAAGCAATTAATTTTGGCTTGTGAATTCAGATAGTCATATATGGAAGGCATAACTATAAATTTACTAGTAGTTAAGTTCATTGACTACAAGATTTAAAATGTATAGTCTAACTCGTAATAGAGCTGAGCAACAAGTCATATTGTAACACTATAAACAAACAGATAAATTCAAAGATACTCACTTTGTCGGTAGACTATAATCTTGCTAGAAGGTGAGAGAACACTAGATATATTACTTAGCCTAAAGTTTTAGGTTCCTTGGAAAGAAGTAAGATTGACTTTGTAATGCTAACTTCTTGGATCTGTCTTGTGTTGGGATTTATGAATTATTTCAAGCACTGTTTTTGCAGGAAGTTTTTCCTAATCTCCCTTTTCCCCTCTCCTAAGTACTCTTAAATTCACTGCATTTTGACAGCATACACACTCATCATGACAGAGTGTGCATATCTATTTATGGACCTTAAAAATTAAATTATGTCAGGTAGGGGTCACATCTCTCTCTTCCTTAGTTTGTTTCTATTACACTCCACAATATCTGGCACATTGCAGGTGCACAATAAATACTTGTTTCATAAGTATATGTATAACTGAAACAAATATAATTAGTTATATTTGACCTGTTGTATGTATAAAAGTAAATATTGAAGTGTAACTCTGAAGAGCAGAGGTCCTTTGAGGTACTAGTCCTAACTGAATGTTGATTATATGAAAAGCACAGTTGCAAAAAAAAAAAAGAGAAAATACCATGTTTTTTCTAAGATACAATTTCATTAAGTAAATAAAGCAATACACACAAAATTCAGAATTCAGAATAGTGTATGTACGTATATGAATGTATGAACATTATACACAATTTTTCATAATTATACTTTATTAAATTGATAAAGTTCTTACTAAATTTTAAAAATATATCTATTTCTTGAGTCCATATTTGACTGCTGTGACTATAGGAAAGCATGCCTAGGAATATGAGACATTTTGATATTTTACTTAAGTAAGCTCAGAAGAATGTTTCTTCACAAAATAAATTCTTAGAAACACATAATGGCAAAGTGACTTTTGGCATAGAATTCCAGAATACTCATGCAAGCTACCACGTGGGTATTCTGATAATAGAAATAGTCAATGGAAGATCATTTTAAATTTGTCAGTATTGAGTAAAATCATTATTGAAGTATATTTTTTTAAGTTGTGTGTTTTCTTGATTCTCCAGTGGGACAGAGACAGTGCTATGTGTTCACAAAACCATTTTATTTTTGTTTTGAGCATATTGGAAGATGTATTTCCCAGCTCCTCTGTAGTTAGGCAGTGTATCATATCACCATTTCTGGTCAGTGGAAAACTGATATTTGCAGTTTTCAGATCTGGTCCATAAAAATCACTCACAGGTCTCCTGTCTTCTCATGAATGGCATGTGTTGAAATAATTGATGTCAACTGGTCCCTTTGAAACCTGAAAGCTGTGTCTCTAGAAATGGCAGGCAGTGGCCCATGAAGTCCTCTTCTATCCCTACTTAGCATCATTGGTCTATGTTTCCTTTAGTTCCACTTTGCCCCATCTTCCAAAGTCTGGCTGGATGTACATATTGTTTCCTCTGTGTTCTCTTTCTAATTCCCTAGTACACCCATGGGTTTATGTTCTCATAACTTACTTCACGCTAACAATATTTTAAAATAAATCTGTCTTACTAGTAGTTTTTGTAAACTTTGTTGCTGGGTGGTGCATCCAGAGGGAAAATATTTTCCCAGCCCAGGGCAAAATACCTTCAAACCAAAATCAGTCAAAGGGAGAAATAAAGTGGGAGAAACCCATTTATTTCTTATAAGCAGTTTTCCACTTCTGCTTGTCCTTGTCTCTTGCGACCCGGCTGCAAAAAGGGAGCCAACCCAACATCTGCAGTCCAGATATGCCCTAGCTTCCCCTTGTAATCACCTATAGATACGGAGATGGACTACTTCTCTTCACCCTTTGGAAACACCTACTGATATGGAGATGCACAAAGGCCAGGTGAGAGATTCTGTAAATATTGCCATTTTACCCACAATCCACCCCTCCAGAAATCTCACCTCACAGTCTACTTGCTCCCCATCTTCTTCAATGCCCCTGTGTGAGAAAAACTGGAGCACTGTAACCAGACTAATAACATAAACAACAGCAATAAAATCATGATAATGCTCAAGCTGGAGGATTCAGCTAAGTTCAAAGTCCTATGTAGAATCAGTCCATAGTTCACCCATTCCACAGGTGGTCAGTAACCGAATGGGTAGGGAATTCAGAGCAATCATCATGCAGTAGCTGCAGCCAGGGGTGCATCCAGGCCACAGACACGGTAGAAGAAAATAACTCTAAAGGTGATAAGATACATGTTTTAATAACACCAACATAGGCAAATCTTGTCCATCAGGTAGGATACATGCAAGAGAGTGGTTCTGTGATAGGACACTGGTAGGAATGGTATCTCATCCTGGTCTAGTATACCAGACTTTCACCCCTCTCCCTGTGGGAGTTACAGATGGGTCAATAAATAGGGCTTTGGGAGGTGCATGCACAGGCCATAAAGATAAAACAAAACTTCCCTGTAAGATGATCTTGCCTCCTGGACATTTTAGGTACACCACTGTGATTGGAGGCCATTCTGCTGTTAATCCATACACAGGAGGCCAGCTTCTGGGCCTTTTCCCCAAGGTGCCAGAAGGAACAGCCATCACTGGTCCATGTGTTGAAATGTCCAGAGCCATGTCTACTCAACACAGTCTCCAGGGTCTAATGCAGTTGGGGCTGGTAGCAGGATGTTGCTCTGCTGAACATATCCTGGCTTCAATAACTCCTCTATGGATTGCACATACTGTTGTATATGACAGACAACAATGTGTGCTAGCATGTCCACAGGGCTCAAGGCTCCTTTTCAGGACCTCTCATTCAAACACTGAAGCACTGTCCATAAGTGACATGACCAGCCCTGTAGACTATTCATGTCTGACTTCAGTCCAGATTCCAACAAACCGTTGTACCTCTCTATCATGCCTGCCCTGGTAGGGTTATATGGTACATGAGACTTCCACTTTATTCCTAATTGCTGTACCTATTCTTGTAATGAATATTCAGTAAAGTGTGTGCCTTGATCTCTCTCAATCACCTGCATCTGGCTGTAGGCTGCAAAGAGATGCTCTAGGCCCCTTTTGATCAATTGTTGATCTATATGACATGCAGAAAAAGCAACCAATAGTCCAGTAGCTTTGTCTACACAAGCCATGGCATACCAATATCCTTCTGCTATGGGTAGAGGCCCAATATAGTCTATCTGCCACCTGACAAGGGGTATTGGCCCACTTACTAATGTCCCATGTTTCTGCAGGACTCAGTGTAAGTCCCTCTTAGAGTACACAAGGCACTCCACTGTGCTCTGCTGATTTCTTCAAAGGTCAACAGCAAGTCCTAAAGATGGGCTACAGACCACATTTTCTTTTGCCCTGCATACAACAAACACTGATGTAGCCATTGGGCCACATCAGAGGCAGGCTTTCCTTCTAGCCAGTGCACCTGGGCCAATGTGTCTGCTTTATCATTCCCTGGGGATGCAAAAGGCAAATGGCCAGTCACATGATATATGATAACTGTCTTAGTCTGACCAGAGGCTCATAGGTCTTGCCACAACTCTTGCCCCCAAAGGGGCCAGTGACAAACCATCCAGTTCGCATGGTACCATGCTGGTAGCCACAGGTTCAAGCCCTGATAGACAGCCCTGCTGTCAGTGCGGACAACTATGGAGGAAGGCTCCTGGGTGATCACAAGCTATACTGTCTGCAACTCAGCCCATTGGTTGCAATTCCCCTCCCCATCCTCCATCCATATCATCTCAGTCTTAGGATGGAAAGCCACAGCCCTCCACTTCAGGGGCTGCCCACAACTGGTGCCATCTGTATACCAAGCATCTCCAGGTATAGGAGCTTTTCCCTCCTGATAAGGACTCTGGCTACCAATGGCTCAAAAGCAAGTTCTTCCTGCTTTCCACTGGTATATGTCACTGGCACCAGTAAGCATTGGAGTTCTCCACTTAAGGGGCTATTGGAGAGGGCCCTGCACTACTGTAAGTATGTGCCCCATTTGGCCAGTGTAGGCATTTGTGCCACATGACTCTGTGGCCTTTGGGTCCAGTCTTGCACCCACTCTATAATGAGATAGGTGGTTATTACCTTGGTCGGAGCTGTACTGGTGATGGGCTCTGTAGCTAGCAAGGCATGGTACACAGCAAGCAGTTACTTCTGTATTAAGATATACCGGACCTCTGCTTCTTTCCATAGTTGTGACCAGAATCCAGTAGATTGGCATGTCTGTTCAAGCCTATGCCAAAGGCCCCAACCATTTTCAGTTACATGAACATCTAGCTCACAGAGCCTTGATGAGTCCATTACACTCAAGGCCAGTATGGCCTCGACTGCTTTCTTAGCAGCAGTAAAAGTAGCTGCACATTTCACCCCAGGCCCAGCTGATGACCTTTCATACCAAACAGTATAAGGGCTTCAGAATTTGTGCCAAGTGTGGGATAAACACTCTCCAGGAGCCCAAAAGACCCTAAAAATCTTGTAATACTGCCACAGTGATAGGAGTGGGAAAGCCTGGATCTTGTCTGTGACTGGTTCAGGAATAACTTAGTTTTACCCCACCAGACAACCCCCAAGAATTCTACAGACAAACCAGGTACCTGAACCTTGATGCTGTTCACAGCCTATCCTTTCTTCTGTAGATGTTGCAGCATTCTAGGAACAGCCCCTTCTAAATCTGAAAGAGAATCAGAAGTGAGTTTGATATCATCAATGTACTGATACAGCTGCACCATTTGTGGTTTCTTCCATGTGGCCAAGTCCTGGGCTACACGTCCCTGACAGATGGTGGGACTGTGGAGGTATCCTTGTGGAAAGACAGTGAATGTTCACTGCTGGTCTTCCTACATGAAGGCAAACTGTTCCTGACTTTCCTGTGCTATGTCAATAGAGAAGAAAGCATTGCAAGGTCACCAACATAATATGTCCCTAGTTTATGACTTAGTGTGCCCATAAGGGCTGCTATAGAGGGGACAGCAACATGCAAAAGGGGTGTGACTTTATTTAATTCCCTACAGTTTATGGTCATACACTAGGAGCCATCAGGCTTTTTCACTGGCCACACTGGGGAATTAAAAGGACTATGGGTGGGTTTTATGATGCTTACCTTCTCCAACTGCTGTAGTGTTGCTCCAATTTCCTGTGCCCCCACGCAATTTATACTGCTTAGTATTTGCCACCCACTCAAGTACAGGCAGAGCTACAGGTGGTGCTTAGCATGTCCCCTCAGAACTGCCTTTACCACAGGTACCCTCAGTCTGAACTCACCTGCAGCGGTCTGTAACCACAGGTCCTGCAGGATATCTATCCCCAAAATGTATTCAGGGATAGGAGACATGTAAACAGTATACTCTTTTGGGGTAAATGGCCTATCCCTCATGGGATTTGGGCTTTCTTCACTCTAATTGACTTACCCCCATAGCCAGCTATCACAGCAGGGGTCCCAGGGAAAATGCTCAGGGTTGTCATAAACCAGAGAACATTCAGCTCTTGTGTCTACCACCATAAAGACATGTTGTACATTTACAGGGAATCAATGAATTGCTCATTCTACATGTGGCCTCAAGTCCCCACCACGTCCCTCAAGGTGGGGACCTTGACCCAATCCTCAGTTGAACTGCAGTGGCCAATCATTGTCCTGTGGGGGTGAAGGCCCAGACAGAGCCTAAGTACTGTCCCCCAGGAAGTCTTTCAGGGACACAGGCTGGACATGGGGCCTTGGTTCCTGGACCTCAGTGGCTGGAACTGTTGCTCTGGCTTTAATTGGTGTCACAGTTCTAACAAGATCATGTTGGTCTTCCCATCAAGTTTTTCTTTCAGTACATTGGGCCTTAATCAAATCAACCCACATCTGAGTCCTGAAGACCTTCACAGGGCCCTTTGCACCTGTCCTTTCAGTCATAGCCTGTAGTTCCTTCCATGCTCTTATTGTTTCAACCTCCCCCAGATCTGCTAAAGTATGAATATCCTTACTTATAGGTTGCCCTATGTGAGGGGCAAAAATACCATCACCCAAAGAGAGATGTGGGAGCTGTATGCAGCACCAGATTTCTCATTCCTATGGTGTACAACCACTCATCAGGGCCCTGGGGGTCCATTTTATAGATGATATTTTTCATGCCCAACTCCTGTAGCACCTGCTGGAGCTCTGCATATGTTTTCCAGCTACTGGGTAAGTACTGTAAATCACCCTGGTTAGGCCAAAATGCCCTGATGGCAGATATCAGGCAATCCAGAAGTGCCTGATTCCCTGAGGTGTGATGGACACTTTGCCACCAAGGGTGAGTCATCAGGGAAGCCAGTCTACTCATCTCAGTACCCAACATAGCAATGTCTTCCACTCCCGTATCCCAGAGACACAGAAGCTATGTAGGCAGAGGTTCCGATGGCGTCTGCCAATACCAGATGCTCACGTCCACCAGCTCATCCTGGGTACAGGATTAGAAAAACAAGTCAGCTTTCTAAAATTAACTACATCTTTTCCTATTACCAGACAAGAAAATCAGAGACATTTACTTGTTAGTGAGATTAGTAGAATGAAAACAAGTACTTGGTTGTACTAGACCAGCTACTAATAAATATATTCACATTATACACAGACACAAGTTATGTAACAGCAACAAATATTCAATATTATTCAAGACAAGACAACAGGCCAAAAATGGAGTCATTTATGCTAAGCTCCACATCACCAAACTGAGACTTTCTTACCGTTTCTGCTTTCCCAGAAATGCAATCTTAAACCAGTTCATCAGGAACCACCTGATAAGCATTAGCTGGTAATCCGCATGAGCAACCCCTGCCACACTCTATAAGTGAAGTGACTTTGCAATAATCATTCCACTTCTTTGCCTGGTGTGACTTCCTTCCTCCTGCTCCCCTCAGTTTATGAAATCTCTTGCCTTGTGCAGCTCTTCGGAGCTCCATTCTGTCTGCTAGATCAGATGGTGCCAGACTCATGAGCTGATGAATAAATTTACTAAGACCTTTAAAATTTACTTGTTTAAATTTTGTTTTTAACAATATGGTCAGACAACAGTCCACCCTGTCCTAAGGCAGAGCAAGGGGTCCTAACTGGTATGTCCCCACTGCTTGAGGGAAACCACTATCTGAAAAAAGAACAGAATCAGTAAATTCCTTGTGTTAAATTATCTTTTTTTTAAGGTATCTTTGATATACAAACTTATGCTCAGCTTTGACAAGAACAACACTGTGGTTACTACAATTCCCACTATTATCAAGTCCACACAACATACCCCATTACAGTCACTGTCCACCAGCATAATAAGATGCTATAAGAGTCATTACTTGTGGACTTCTGGGAAGATGGTGGTGTGAACAGAGAAGCGGAAATCTCCCAAAACCATATGTATTTATGAAAATACAACAAAACAACTATTCCTAAAAAAGAGACTAGAAGATACAGGACAGCACACAGCCTGCAGCTACACCTGAGAGGACTCGGCACACCACGAGGTGGGTACGATACGGAGCCGCGACCTGGCGGGACCCGAGCACTCCCCAACCCCAGCGCACTGGTAGAAGGAGAGGATTCAGAGCAGTGAGGGAGTGGAAATACAGGCCCGCAAAATAACCAGCCCTGGTGATCTGCGCTGGGAATGCACTTGGGTCTTCGCAGCTGGCTCCCTGGGACAAAAGAAAAGCGTGCGCTATTTTGTTAGTGGCCTTAAAGAGACAAGGGCCCAGGATCGTCCCAGGACACTCAGCCCAGCAGGTTGGGAGTCCTGGGGAATTTTGGACCCCTTGGCTGGAGACTGGAAAAAGTAGCGGTACTCAGACTTCCCACAGAGATTAACAGCCTCCCATTTGTTCCTACCCAGGCCAGAGGTACAAAGGGCACTGGGAGCGGCACAGCTGCAGCTGGGGAATAGTGGAGGAACAGCAGAACCTACAGCATCCCCACAGAATCTACTCCCGGTGGGCGTTTTTTCTTTTCTTTTCTTTTCTTTCTTTTCCTTGTCTCCTTTTTTCTTTCTTTTCTGTTCTTTCTTTTTTTTATATTTTTCTTTCTTTTTTTTTTAACGTCTTAAGGAGCCCAGCTGACATACGTGGCACCTACCAGTGACCACTTCTATACCATGAAAAGACAGAGGAATATGGTACAAACAAAACTTACCCAGGCGCAGACAACACCAGAGAGAGAACCTGAAGAGATGGAAATGCACAACCTTCCTGAAAAAGAATTCAGAAAAAAAGTAATAACCATACAGATGGATCTACAGAGAAATATGCAAGAACTGAGGGAGGAAGTGAGGTTAGTGAGGAAAGACAAGGCAAAAATGAGACAAGCCATCGATGAGTTTAGCAGCAGACTGGACGAGATGCAAGAGACTGTTAATGGAATAGAAATCAGAGAACAGGAACACAGAGCAGCTGAGGCAGAGAGAGATAAAAGGATCTCTAGGAATGAAAGAATATTAAGAGAACTGTGTGACCAATCCAAACAGAACAATATTCGCATTATAGGAGTACCAGAGGAAGAAGAGAAAGAAAAAGGAATAGAAAGTGCCTTTGAAGAAATAATTGCTGAAAACTTCCCCATGCTGGGGAAGGATATAGTCTCGCAGTGCACGGAAGCCCACAGAGAGCCCAACACAAGGGACCCAAGGAAGACAACACCAAGACATATAATAATTAAAATGGCAAAGATCAAAGATAAAGACAGAGTATTAAAGGCAGCTAGAGAGAGAAAAAAGATCACCTATAAAGGAAAATTCATCAGACTATCATCAGATTTCTCAACAGAAAACTTACAGGACAGAAGAGAATGGCATGATATATTTAACGTACTGAAACAGAAGGGCATAGAACCAATAATATTGTATCCAGCACGATTATCATTTAAATATGATGGAAGGATTAAACAATTTCCAGACAAGCTAAAGCTGAGAGAGTTTGCTTCTCATAAACCACCACTACAGGATATCTTAAACGGACTGCTCTAGAAGGAAGTACTATTAAGGCTAAAATGCTGACACCAGAGAAAATAAAATCATAGCAAAGAAAGCAGACCATCCAAATACTAACTAAAGACAAAAAATAAAACACCTAGTATATAAAGAATGGAGGAGGAAGAATAAAAAGGGAGAGAAAAAAGGAAACATGAGAATGTATATAGAATAATTTTAAAAGAAAGTTAATTGAGATTGTTAGAGAGTAAAGAAGCAACCCTTGAAACTTTGGTAACAACCAATCTAAGGCCAGCAATGGCAGTAAATACATATCTATCGATAATCACCCTAAATGAAAATGGACTGAATGCACCAATCAAAAGACACAGAGTAATTGAATGGATAAAAAAGCAAGACCCATCTATATGCTGCTTACAGGAAACTCACCTCAAATCCAAAGATATACGCAGACTAAAAGTGAAGGGATGGAAAAAGATATTTCATGCAAACAAGGAGAAAAAGCATGTGTTGCAGTACTTGTATCAGTCAAAATAGACTTCAAAAGAAAGTAGCAAGAGATAAATAAGGACATTACATGATAAAGGGGTCACTCCTACAAGAAGATATAATCATTATAAATATATATGCACCCGACACAGGGGCGCCACCATATGTGAAACAAATATTAACAGAATTAAAGGAGGAAATAGAGAGCAATGCATTCATTTTAGGAGATTTCAACACACCACTCACTCCAAAGGATAGATCAAACAGGCAGAAATTAAGTAAAGACACAGAGGCACTAAACAACACACTAGAACAGATGGACCTAACAGACATCTATAGAACTCTACACCCAAAAGCAAAAGGATACACATTATTCTCAAGTGCACATGAAACATTTTCAAGAATAGACCACATACTAGGCCACAAAAAGAACCTCAAAAAATTAAAAAATATTGAAATTCGACAAACCAACTTCTCAGAACACAAAGGTATAAAATTAGAAATAAATTTTAGAAAGAAATCAAAAAGGCTCACAAATACATGGAGACATAACAACATTCTCCTAATTAATCAGTGGGTTAATGACCAAATCAAAACAGAAATCAACGAATATATGGAGACTAATGACAACAACAACACAAAGCCACAGCTTCTGTGGGATGCAGCAAAGGCAGTTCTATGAGGAAAGTATATTGCAATCCAGGCCTATTTAAAGAAGGAAGAACATTCCCAAATGAATAGTCTAAAGACACAATTACTGAAATTGGAAAAAGTAGAACAAATGAGGCCCAAAGTCATCAGAAGGAGGGACATAATAAAGATCAGAGAAGAAATAAATAAAATTGAGAAGAATAATCAATAGAAAAAATCAATGAAACCAAGACCTGGTTCTTTGAAAAAATAAACAAAATAGATAAACCCCTAGCTAGACTCACTAAGAGAAAAAGAGAATCTACACACATAAACAGAATCAGAAATGGAAAGGAAAAATAACGACGGACCCCACAGAAATACAAATAATTATAAGAGAATATTATTAAAGTCTATATGCTAACAAGGGGGGAAAACTAGAAGAAATGGACAACTTCTCAGAAAAATACAACCTTCCAAGACTGACCAAGCAAGAAACAGAAAAACTAAACAGACCAATCACCAGCAACGAAATTGAATCGGTAATCAAAAAACTACCCAAGAACAAAACCCCCGGACCTGATGGATTCACCTCAGAATTCTACCAGGCATACAGAGAAGAAATAACAGCCATTCTACTTAAAGTTTTTCAAAAACAGAAGAGGAGGGAATACTTCCAAACTCATTCTATGAAACCAGCATCACTCTAATACCAATACCGGGCAAAGACCTCACCAAAAAAGAAAATTACAGACCAATATCCCTGATGAACGCAGATGCAAAAACACTCAACAAAATACTCAGCAAACTGAATTCAAAAATACATCAAGAGGATCATACACCATGATCAAGTGGGATTCATCCCAGGAATGCAAGGATGGTACAACATTCTTAAATCCATCAACATCATCCACCACATCAACAAAAAGAAGAACAAAAATCAGATGATCATCTCCATAGATGCTGAAAAAGCATTTGATGAAATTCAGCATCCATTCATGATTAAAACTCTCAACAAAATGAGTATAGACAGCAAATACTTCAACATCATAAAGGCCATATATGACAAACCCTCAGCTAACATCATACTTAACAGCAAAAAGCTGAAAACTTTTCAACTAAGTTCGGAAACAAGACAGGATGCCCACTCTCTCCACTGTTGTTCAACATAGTACTGGAGGTTGTAGCCATGGCAATCAGACAAAACAAAGACATACAAGGCATCTAGTTTGGTAAAGAAGAAGTCAAATTGTCACTATTTGCCGATGACATGATATTGTACATAAAAAACCCTAAAGACTCCACTCCAAAACTACTAGAAATAATATCTGAATTCAGCAAAGTTGGAGGATACAAAATTAACACACAGAAATATGTTGCTTTCCTATACACTAACGATGAACTAACAGAAAGAGAAATCAGAAAAACAGTTCCATTCACAATGGCATCAAAAAGAATAAAATACCTAGGAATAAACCTAATGAAGGAAGTGAAAGACCTGTACTCTGAAAACTACAAGACACTCCTAATAGAAATTAAAGAGGACACTAACAAATGGAAATTCATCCCATGCTCTTGGCTAGGAAAAATAAATGTTGTCAAAATGGCTATACTACCTAAAGCAATCTACAGATTTAATGCAATCCCTATCAAACTACCAACAGCTTTCGTCAAAGAACTGAAACAAATAATTCTAAAAATCATATGGAACCACAAAAGACCCCGAAGAGCCAAAGCAATCCTGAGAAGGAGGAATAAAACAGGGGGAATTATCCTCCCTGACTTCAAGCTCTACTACAAAGCCACAGTAATCAAGACAATTTGGTATTGGCACAAAAACAGACCCACAGACCAGTGGAACAGAATAGAAAATCCAAACATTAACCCAAAGATATACAGTCAATTAATATTTGATAAAGGAGCCTTGAATATACAATGGGGAGATGACAGCCTCTTCAGCAGTTGGTGTTGGAAAAACTGGACAGCTCCATGTTAGAGAATGAAACTGGAATACTGTCTAACTCCATACACAAAAGTAAACTCAAGGTGGATCAAAGACCTGAATGTAAGTCATGAAACCATAAAACTCTTAGAAAAAAACTTAGGCAAAAATCTCTCGGACATAACATGAGCGACCTCTTCATGAACATATCTCCCCGGGCAAGGGAAACAAAAGCAAAAATGAACAAGTGGGACTATATCAAGCTGAAAAGCTTCTGTACAGCAAAGGACACCATCAGTAGAACAAAAAGACATCCTACAGTATGGGAGAATATATTTATAAATGACGTATCTGATAAGGGGTTGACATCCAGAATATATAAAGAGCTTCCACAGCTTAACAAACAAAAAGCAAATAGTCCAATTAAGAAATGGGCAGAGGACATGAATAGACACTTCTCCAAAGAAGAAATTCAGATGGCCAATAGGCACATGAAAAGATGCTCCACATCACTAATCATCAGAGAAATGAAGATTAAAACCACAATGAGATATTACCTCACACCAGTGAGGATGGCCAACATCCAAAACACAAACAACAACAAATGTTGGTGAGGATGTGGAGAAAAGGGAATCCTCTTATTCTGCTGGTCGGAATGCAAATTAGTTCATCCATTGTGGAAAGCAGTATGGAGGTTCCTCAGAAAACTCAAAATAAAAATACCATTTACCCAGGAATCCCTCTCCTAGGAATTTACCATAAGAATTCAGCAGCCAAATTTGAAAAAGACCGATGCATCCCTATGTTTATCACAGTACTATTTACAATAGCTAAGAAATGGAAGCAACCTTAGTGTCCATCAGTAGATGAATGGATAAAGAAGAGGTGGTACATATACACAATGGAATATTATTCAGTCATAAGAAGAAAATAAATCCTACCTTTTGCTGCAACATGGATGTATCTGGAGAGTGTTATGCTCAGTGAAATAAGCCAAGCCGAAAAAGACAGGTATCAAATGATTTCACTCTTATGTGGAGAATAAGAACAAAGAAAACATACTGAAGGAACAAAACAGCAGCAGACTCACAGAACCCAAGAACGCACTAATAGATAACAAAGGGAAATGGACTGGGGAAGATGGGTGGGAAGAGAGGGATAAGGGGGAAAAGGGGGCATTATGATTAGCAGATGTAATGTTGGGGGGGCACGGGGAGGGCTGTACAACTCAGAGAAGACAAGTAGTGATTCTATAGCATCTCACTATGCTGATGGACAGTGACTGTAATGGGGTTGGTGGGTGGGACCTGATGAAAGGTGTAGTTTAATAACCATAATATTGCACATGTAATTATAGATTAATGATACCAAAATAAATTATTAAAAGAAGAGTCATTACTTTTATTCTCTGTGCTATACTTCTTCCCCATGCCCCCATTATCTTACAGCTTCTAATTATAACACCCCTTCATCCCCTTATCCTTCCTTCCCACCCTGCTCTCCCCACCCCTTTTCCTTTGGAAACCAGTAGTCCATTCTTACATTCTGGGAGTCTGCTGCTGTTTTGTTCCTTTAGTTTTTTCTTTGTTGTTATACCCCACATATGAGTGAAATCATTTGGTACTTGCCTTTCTCTGCCTGGCTTATTTCACTGAGCATAATACCCTCTAACTCCATCCATGTTATTGCAAATGGTAGGATTTGTTTTCTTATGGCTGAATAATACTCTTTTGTACCACTTTATCCATTCATCAACTGATGGACACTTAGGTTACTTCCATATCTTGGCTACTGTAAATAGTGCTGTGATAAACATAGTGGTGCACATGTCTTTTTAAATCTGTGATCCTGTTTTCTTATGGTATATTCCTAGGAGTGGAATTCCTGGGTCAAATGGTATTTCTATTTTTAGTTTTTTGAGGAACCTCCATACTGCTTTCCACAATGGTTGAACTAGTTTACATTCCCACCAGCAGTGTTGGAGGGTTACCCTTTCTCAGCATCCTCACTGGCATTTGTTGCTGTTTGTCTTTTGGATGTTAGCGATCCTAACTGGTGTGAGGTAATATCTCATTGTGGTTTTAATTTGCATTTCTCTGATAATTAGTGATGTGGAGCATCTTTTCATATGCCTGTTGGACATCTGAATTTCTCCTTTGGAGAAGTGTCTGTTCAGATCCTCTCCTCTTTTTTTAATCAGGTTGTTTTTTTGGTGTTCAGGTGCGTGAGCTCTTTATATATTTTGGATGTTAACCCTTTATTGGATATATCATTTCTGAATATATTCTCCCATACTGTAGGATGTCTTTTTGTTCTACTGATGGTGTCCTTTGCTGTACAGAAGCTTTTTAGTTTGATGTAGTCCCACTTGTTCATTTTTGCTTTTTTTTCCCTTGCCTGAGGATATATGTTCATGAAAAAGTTGCTCATGTGTATATTCAAGAGAGTTTTGGCTATGTTTTCCTCTAAGAGTTTTATGGTTTCATGACTTATATTCAGGTATTTGATCCATTTAGAGTTTTCTTTTGTGTATGCAATTAGACAGTAATCCAGTTTCATTCTCTTACATGTAGCTGTCCAGTTTTGCCGACACTAGTTGTTGAAGAGGCTGTTATTTCCCCATTGTATGTCCATATGTCCATGGCTCCTTTATCGTATATTATTGACCATATGTGAGTGGGTTTATATCTGGGCTCTCTATTCTTTTCTATTGATCTATGGCTGTGTTCTTGTGCCAGTACCAAATTGTCTTCATTACTGTGGCTTTGTAGTAGATCTTGAAGTTGGGAAGCATAATCCCTCCCCCCTCCACTTGATTCTTCCTTCTCAGGATTGCTTTGGCTATTTGGGGTCTTTTGTGGTTCCATATGAATTTTAGAAGTAGTTGTTCTAGTTTGTTGAAGAATGCTTTTGCTATTTTGATAGGGATTACACTGAATCTGTAGATTGCTTTAGGCAGGATGGCCATTTTGACAATATCAATTCTTCCTACCCAAAAGCATAGGATGTATTTCCATTTATTAGTGTCCTCTTTAATTTCTCTCAAGAGTGTCTTGTAGTTCTCAGGGTATAGGTTTTCCACTTCCTTGGTTAGGTTTATTCCCAGGTATTTTATTCTTTTTGATCTCAGGGTATAGGTCTTCCACTTCCCTGGTTAGGTTTATTCCCAGGTATTTTATTCTTTTGATGCAATTGTGAAAGGGGTTGTTTTCCTGATTTCTCTTTCTTCTAGTTCATTGTTAGTGTATAGGAATGCAACAGATCTCTGTGTATTAATTTTGTATCCAGCAAGTTTGCTGGATTCAGATATTAGTTCTACTAGTTTTGAAGTGGATTCTTTAGTTTTTTTTCTGTACAATATCATGTCATCTGCAGACAGGGGCAGTTTAACTTCTTCCTCAGCAATCAGATTCCTTTTATTTCTTTGTGTGTCTGTCTGCCATGGCTAGGACCTCCACGACTATGTTGGATAAAAGTGGGGAGAGTGGGCATCCTTGTCTTGTTTCCGATCTTAGAGGAAAAGCTTTCAGCGTTTCATTGTTAAGTATGATGTTGGCTGTGGAGTTGTCGTATATGGCCTTTATAATGTTGAGGTACTTGCCCTCTATACTCATTTTGTTGAGAGATTTAATCATGAATGGATATTGAATTTAGTGAAATGCTATTTCAGCATCTATGGAGGTGATCATGTGATTTTTGTCCTTCTTTTTGTTGGTGTGGTGGATGATGTTGATGGATTTTTGAATATTGTACCATCCTTGCATTCCTGGAATATATCCCACTTGATCATGATTTATGATCTTTCTGATGTATTTTTTAATTCGGTTTGTTAACATTTTGTTACGTAGTTTTGCACCTTTCTCCATAAAGGTTATTGGTCTGTAATTTTCTTTTTTGTAGTGTCTTTGCCTGGTTTTGGTATTAGAGTGATGCTGGCCTCATAGAATGAGTCCTGGCTTCATAGAACGAATATGGAAGTATTCCCTCCTCTTCTACTTTTGGAAAACTTTAAGGAGGATGAGTATTATGTCTTCTCTAAATGTCTGATAAAATTCAGTGGTGAAGCCATCTGGTCCAGACGTTTTGTTCTTCGGTAGTTTTTTGATTACCCATTAAATTTCATTGCTGGTAATTGGTCTGTTCAGATATTCTGTTTCTTCCTGGGTCAGTCTTGGAAGGTTGTATTTTTCTAGAAAGTTGTCCATTTCTTCTAGATCATCCAATTTGTTAGCATATAATTTTTCATAGTATTCTCTAATAATTCTTCCTATTTCTATAGTGTTCACAGTGATTTTTCCTTTGTCATTTCTGATTCTGTTTATTTGTGTAGACTCTCCTTTTGTCTGA
Organism: Smutsia gigantea; assembly: GCA_032199065.1. Lineage (NCBI taxonomy): Eukaryota > Metazoa > Chordata > Mammalia > Pholidota > Manidae > Smutsia > Smutsia gigantea. Next base: position 357,207 of record JAVSCE010019035.1, read on the forward strand.
TAAGTCTGGCTAGGGGTTTATCTACTTTGTTTATTTTCTCAAAGAACCAGCTCTTAGTTTCATTAATTCTTTCTATTGTTTTATTCTTCTCAATTTTATTTATTTCTTCTCTGACCTTTCTTATGTCCCTCCTTCTACTGACTTTGGACCTCATTTGTTCTTCTTTTTCCGTTTTCATTAATTGTGAATTTAGACTATTCATTTGGGATTGTTCTTCCTTCTTTAAGTAGGCCTGGATTGCTATATACTTTCCTCTTAGAACTGCCTTCACTGAATCCCACAGAAGTTGGGGAGTTGAGCTGCTGTGTTTTCCTATGTCTCCATGTGTTGCTTGATCTCTGTTTTAATTTGGTCATTGATCCATTGATTATTTAGGAGCATGTTGTTAAGCATGTGCTTGTGGGCCTTTTTGTTTTCTTTGTACAATTTATTTCTAGTTTCATTCTTTTGTGACCTGAGAAGTTGGTTGGTACAATTTCAATCTTTTTGAATTTGCTGAGGCTCCTTCTGTGGCGTAGTATGTGGTCCATTATTGAAAATGTTCCATGTGCATTTGAGAAGAATGTTTATCCTGTTGCTTTTGGGTGGAATGTTCTGTAGATGCCTGTTATGTCCATCTATTCTAATGTGTTGCTCTGTGCCTCTGTTTCCTTACTTATATTCTGTCTGGTTGATCTGTCCTTTGGAGTGAGTGGTGTGTTGAAGTCTCCTAAATGAATGCATTGCACATATTTGGGTACTCCTGTGTTGGTTGTATAGATATTTATAATGGTAATATCCTCTTGTTGAAATGACCCCTTTACCATTATATAATGTACTTCTTTGTCTCTTGTTACTTTCTTTGTTTTAAAGTCCACTTTATCTGATACAAGTATTGCTGCTCCTGATTTTCTCTCCCTATTGTTTGCATGAAATATCTTTTTCCATCCCTTCACTTTTAGTCTGTGTATATCTTTGGGTTTGAAGTGAGTGTCTTGTAGGCAGCACATAGATGGGTCTTGCTTTTTTATTCATCTGTAACTCCATGGCTTTTGATTGGTGCATTCAGTTTATTTACAAGGGAAACAAAAGCAAAATGAACAAGTGGGACTACATGCTTCTGCACAGCAAAGGACACCATCAGTAGAACTAAAAGGCATCCTACAGTAGGGGAGAATATATTCATAAATGACATATCTGATAAGGGTTTACAACCAAAATATATGAAGTGCTAACATGCTTCAACACCCAAAAAGCAAATATCCCGATTAAAAAATGGACAGCGGATATGAAAAGACACTTCTCCAAAGAAGAAATTCAGATGGCCAACAGGAGCATGAAAAGATGTTCCACATCACTAATCATCAGAGAAATACAAATTAAGACCACAATAGATATTACCTCACACCAGTTAGGATGGCCAGCATCCAAAAGACAAACAACAATAATGTTGGCAAGGATGTGGGGAAAGGGGAACCATCCTACAGTGTTGGTGGGAATGTAAATTAGGTCAGCCATTGTGGAAAGCAACATGGAGGTTCCTCAAAAAACTGAAAATAGAAATACTATTTGACCCAGTAATTCCACTCCCAGGAGTTTACCCTAAGAAAACAGGATCACAGATTTAAAAAGACATATGCACCCCTATGTTTATCACAGCACTATTTACAATAGCCAAGACATGGAAGCAACCTAAGTGTCCATCAGTAGATGAATGGATAAAGAAGGTGTGGTACATATACAGAATGGAGTATTATTCAGCCATAAGAAAACAAAATCCTACCATTTGCAAGAACATGGATGGAGCTAGAGGGTATTATGCTCAGTGAAATAAGCCAGGCAGAGAAAGACAAGTACCAAATGATTTTACTCATCTGTGGAGTATAACAGCAAAGCAAAACTGAAGGAACAAAACAGCAGCAGACTCACACAACCCAGGAATGAACTAGCGGTTACCAAAGGGAAAGGGACTGTGGAGTGTGGGTGGAGAGGGAAAAATAAAGGGAATAATGGGTATTGTGATCCGTGCACATAATATAGGGTGGTCACGGGGAAGGGAGCATAGCTCATTGAAGACAACTAGTGACTCTACAGCATCTTACTTCGCTGATGGACAGTGATTGTAATGGGGTATGTGGTGGGGACTTGATAATAGTGGTAATGTAGTAACAACAGTGATTCTCATGTGAAACCTGAGCATAAGATTGTATATCAGTGATGCCTTAATAAAAAAAGAGGGAGAGAAGCCAGTGGAGAAAAATGGAAGGGAAAGAGAAGCATGAAGAGAAGACACAGAGCAGTCAGTGGGTGTGGGTACAGAGGGCCTAGTTAGTCTCATTCGTGTTTGTTAGTCTTCCTGGTTTATGACTGAGAAAAGAGAGCAAAGAATGGCAGAGTTGAGGAAAGAATGCAAAGTCAAGTGTGATCACTCATACTCTAGTAAATAACTTCTGGACCACACAGTCTTCAATCTCCAGGATTAGAGATACTTTGTCAATTTTAGATACTTTCCTTTAAAAAATTCATCATGAAGAGATTTGCATTCCTATATTCACTGCAGCACTATTAATGACAGCCAAGATGTGGAAACTACCTAAATGTCCACTGATGGATGAATGAAGAAAATGTGGAGTATACATACAATGCAATATTTTCAGCTGAAAAAAGAAGGAACTTATGCCACATCTGACAACATGCATGTACCTGGAGGACATTACGGTAAGTGAAATAAGTCAGTCACAGGAGTACAAATATTGTGTAATTCCCTTTATGAGGTGTCTTAAATAATCAAAGAATCTTTGATCATAGAATTGAAGAAAAGAATGTGTTTCCAGGTGCTGGAAAATCAGGAGTTGCTAATCAATAGGTATAAAATTTCAGTTATTCAGATGATTAAGTTCTAGAGATCAGCTATACAATGTTGGACCTGTATCAATAATGATACTGTGCTATACATTTAAAAATCTGTTAAGAGGGTAGATCTCATGTTGTTTTGCCACAATAAAATTTTTAGAATGCAGCACAATAAATATTCACCATGTTTTACTGTATATTTTGCATTAAATCATTCTAATTCCATAATTAAAAATATGTCTTTGGGGAAAAAATTTTCAAGTACATGTAAAAACAGAGAGTAAAATCTGTACTTTTCCCATTTAAAGTTCAAGTATTATTAAGATTTTGGTACACATTCTTCCAAATATATACATACTATATACCTTATATGTGCTTCTTGTTTTCAGCAACATGGGATTATACTCTGCATAGTGTTTTGTAACCTGCTTTATTTTTCCATTTGCAATCTTTTATGAAAATTTTTGTTTTAATAAGTACAGACCTGTTAATGGCTGCCTAACATATAATTGTACCATTGAGCCATGTAACCAGTCTTCAGTTTACTGGACATTTATTTTTATTTTTTAATACATAACTGATGCTGGATTTATCTTTGCCTAAACATCATTGCACACTTGTCCTATTTTCTTAGAATTCCTAGAATTAGAATCACTGGGTCAAAGATTATGCACATTTTTAAGGAATTTGATCCTTACACATAGCCAAATTGCCCCAGAAATATGATTAAGTGGTTCTATTAACATGCCAGCTATAAATGTCTATCTTTGTCATTATTGAACATCATACAGCATGCTATGAAGAGAGCAGACTGTAGAAATCAGTGGTTTTAGTGTGAAACCTAACTCCAGGACTTAGTAATGTTACCCACTGTAGTCTTGGGCAAAGAATTTAAGCTCTGTGGATTCAGTTCCCTCTTTGTAAAATGTAAATAATAGCAGTTTTCCATTATCATAGGACTTTTGCCAGAGTTAAATGTGAAAAGAGAGGGAAAATAATTGAATAATGCTATGGATAAAATGAAAGTTCCTGTGGCCAGGATTCTCACCTGATCCTGGTTGGTTAGCTCACTACACACGTGTGGGCAACATGTTGCTACTGACTCTATATAAAGAGCTCCGCCCAGTGCTCTGGGTGACACGGTGGCATGGCTGCAAGGCTGCAGGAGAGCAGAGCAGATGCTGGAGTGGTGGCAGTGCAAAGGACAGAGGCCCAGAGGATGGCTATGTGGGCAGAGAAGTCCAGATGCAGAGACCAGCCTGCTGCATGCAGACTCACTGAGTGAATGAGATTTTAGTGATTGACCTGCCACCATGGAAATAACGTTGGATATAACCCTTTCACCCCAAGAATGTTCTACTGTCATTTCTTTGGTCACACTGAATCAATTCATTGTGAACTTGCCCAGGCTAGAAACCCAATGGCAAGACAAATGCCTAACAGAGTAACTGCCTAATGGTTATTATAATTCTTTTTATCTGATTTAAATTATGTTATTGATAGACCAAGCTGTAATTATGTAAATACACGGTCTTCTGTACACTTATTGTCCATTCCTGGGTTTTTTTTGTGACATGACTGTTCATTTCCTTTGTCTCTTTTTAATTGGAATATTCATCTTTGTTCCCATTGACTCATAGTGATTTATAGTTTAAGGACAACAGTCCTGTACATGATACACATTTAGCAAATATTTTCCAAGTTTGTCATCTGAGTCTTAAGTTACCATTTTGTGATTATCAATTCAAGGGTTTTTGCAACTTATTATGAAAATTAACAAACACTGAAAAACTGGAAGAACAGTAGTATCTGGAACACATTTACCAAACAATTAGATTCAGGAGTATTTTAACAATTTGCCACATTTCTTTACCTATCTTTATATTTCTTTGTTGAAACATTTCAAAGTATGTTGCAGACATCATACCACATTGTATCTACATGCTTTACAGCACATCTAAAACTTGAGACATTCTTACATATATATATTCACAAACATCAACAATTCAAATATCATATACACCTGGTTTAGAGTTTTCAGTTGTCTCATTAATATTCTGAAAATAAATAAGCCTGCTAGTCATCAAAGTCAAAGGAGATCTTTCAAAGACTAAGTTCTTCGTTCCTATAAAAATTTCTAGTGAGCTCCTCAGAATCTATGGAAAAATAAAATTTACCAGATTTTACTTTTGTCCACAGGGATCTCTGCACCACAGCTACAGTGAAGAACAGGAGAAACAGGAAATTCTCCCCAGGACCTGAGAAGCCCAAGCCACCCTTAATCATTCCACTCTCTCTCTTTTCTAAATATTCCTTATAAAGTAATTCAAATGAGCCCAACAGCTAAAAGAAGACACCTGGGAACTGCCTGAAAGGCAGCTGTGGAAGTTGTTAGCCTCATATAAACATAAGTAAACAGACCAAATAACAGCTTGAAATATTTAGGTTAACCCTCCATGAACCTACAGGATGTGTGAGTCATTTATCTTGTAATTACCTCCCATCTCCTAGACATAAATCTATTTGCTTCAAACATTCCAGCAGAGCAGCCTCCATTCAATACATCTTGGAGCAGTAAAAAAATAAAAGAAGGCGTGGTGTTTCCAGATTTTTTGTACAACCACATATAATGATAAAGACATTTGAATTTTTTCTAACCTTTTATCTCTACTCAGATGCTACCAGAAGGGGAGAATTTAGTCATTGAAATCTAAACCAAATGATGCAAAATAGAGGTTATAAAGTGTGTGCTCATTTGAACCCTCTCACTAATGTGACTATTGAAGAATGGGAGGAATTCAAATATTTTATTTTTAAATATGACTTAGCAGAGACTGAAAGGCATTAAAGACTGCAGAGCTCAGCACCTGTTTGGGCACTTAATGAAAAGCAGAAGCATCTCCCTTTAGCCATGAATTCAAACAGGTTTAAGTCATTACCAGCAATAGGCCTTAAACCCATGATGAAAAGAAAGGATTTTGTGCCATGGAATTTATGTCACCAGCAACTTCTTGGAATCAGGAGCTTTAAGCTGGATCAGTAGAGGGAAGCAGGTATCCCACCTAGGCAGTCATGAAAGTCCAGTCCAGCCTGCCCAGCTAAAATACAGCAGGGGATACAGGTGGGTGTCTCCGCCCACGCTTAGCCACACACCTTTTAAGACTCAAATTCTATTCCAACAAACAAATGTTATTTCTCCACATCTTATTGTTTCACCAACAAAACAAAACAAAGTGAAACCATACACACACACACACACACACACACAGAAAACACAAACACACACAATAATAAATGTACTAGATAATATTTATTATTACTTACAGTTTATGGGATACCTTTGTATAAACTGTCTTAATACATGACATATAATAGACATGAAACAGTTTTGTTAAATCAATTCTCGCATTTTTCATTATTTCACAGTGATCCTTCAAGAGAATATGGATAAGTAATTTACCCATTCAACAGGTAATAAAAATGGGGCTTAAAGATATTTCATGACTTTCTCAAGGTCATACAGGAAAATTATGCTAGGTCTGTCTCAGCAGGAAAGTGACAGAGTTGATACAGTTACTGAAATTTTCTGACTGTTAATCTGGTGCTTATGCCATGATGCCTCATTATGTTCCTGAGAACTTTAATTCTTACCTTTCATTAGCAGCAAGGCTCTGGGTATTTCTACCCCAGGCACTACCTGCCTCTAGGGAAGCCAATCTGAAAGAGAGGGGTGGAAGGAAATGTAAGCACTGAGGGGCTCTTTGCTGTGCTTGAGTCAAATACCTGCTACTTGGGGCAGGCAGACCTCAGTATTCATTACTATGGGAAGAAGCAAGAGAACCTCTGCAGGTCATGGTGCAGGGGGTGATTGAGGGAAATGAGGTCATGTGGCCAAACTTCAAAGAGACATCACCATGCTCCAATACCCTGTATTTCTGGCACAGGCTGGAAGTCAGTGCTCTAGAAAGATAATCAGTAGCTACTTTCAATCAAAGTACTAAGATTGTTAAGGAGCCCAGGAATCATGAAAAGTTTAATGTTATGTAATTCAGTGTGTGCTGACATGTCCCCCTCGCTTCTGCCATCTGACAAAAATATCTTTGTTCCTTTTTCTCACAGTTAAAACTTGCATTTCTCTTCACACACGCCATACCAGGACAGATGAAGCAGGTATCTGAAACTGGGATTAATGGGTCATGTTATCAAGAATAAAGGACCTGGATATCCTGCAAGACTGCACTCACATCGACTATGTCCTTCATCAGCCAATGTTGTCTCAACCTGAATGTGATTTAAAATGTACTAGAATGACCATTAATAATAAAAGCTAGTGCTGCACCCGCCAGGCCATACACTGAGTGCTTGACCTCATTTATTCTTCACCCCTTTCCTGTTAGGCTCTCCATGTATAGAGAAGAAACTTAAGAACACACTGTTAACATGTAACAGAGCTAAACTTTGTACCCAGTCTTTCTGATGGGAGATATAGGGTTCTTACATATATGTTTTAAGGTATTTGTTGAAACAAAATGGGATATCTAAAAATTAAGGTAAATTAAGAAAGAGAAATAAATATGAGAAGGTTATTCACATATTTTTAAAAAAGGGAAATTCCATTCCCATGTGAAATATGCAGCTGATGTTTCTTGCCACATGTACAAAATGTCATAAGTGACATCAGTAAAACATTTTCTCTGCTACGTGCAGGCATGTTCAGTGGGTGAATCCAGCTGGGACAGCTGCCACAGTTGATTTGGAGGAGGTGAAGTCTCTTTAGTGCTCTCCTTGACTTATTTCCACTAGAAAATAAATATCTACTCTCTCCCTGCAAATTGCAATGGTTTAATGCTTCTTGATTTAGTAGCAAGAGTCAAAATATGTAACTCACACAAAAGTAATAGAAAAGCACAGACAACAGCCTCTTGAGGGGAAATCATAATATATACTGCTATCTATATTCCAAAGTTGGAAAGTACTGCTTTTTAAAGAATATCTAGGGGCATGGTAGTCTTTCTAGACAAGGATAATTTGATTTCATGGTGGAGACAATGGCAAGACATTGTTGTCTAACAAATGCAGAAGTAGCTTCAATTCTATTCTTTAATTTGACCACCACAGTTGGGTAATTAGGTACTTTTAGATTGATAGTTAAAACTAATTAAATCAAATGGAAAACTTGCAGAAGTAAAGCCACAGACAGATGCCTAAATATGTTTGGATTAAACCATGAAACACTGATGTCTTCAAGAGTTGAGGTGCTTAAAACTACCAGATGCCAAAACAGTAAAGGTAGCCTTAATAAGCATTCTAGGTAGTTAAAAGAGGTATTTATTTGTTGTGTTGTTTTTTAAAGTTAATATTTATAGACTGTTGTGTGAAAATAGCCAATTTTATTTCAAAAATGTTTTCCTCAATTACATCTACTGGAAGAGCCCTGTAAAAAAGAAATTATCAGCAAAGTTGGGGGGATTCAAGATAGTGGCATGAGAGGTGAGACAGATAACTCCTCCCAAAACCACAAATAGTACAAAAATACAGTTAATTAATATAACTAACCCTAAAATAGCAACAGGAAAGGGGGCTGAACCAGACTGCATACAGACATCACAAACAGAGAAGACCCGATGAAACGGCACCAGCTCCACTCCCTAATGAATCCCAAACTCACTTTAGGGGCTGAGCAGCTACAAAGACTGGAGCTTCTGGGTACTAGAGGGTACCACATAGAAATATGAAACGTCAAAAGAACATGGTTCAGACCTAAATCTCACAAACCCTAGAAAAAGGGCCAAATGAAACTGAACACACCAATCTTCCTGAAAGAGTTCAAAATAAAAATCATAAACATGCTTATGGAGGCACAGAAAAATATTCAAGAACTCAGGAATGAATTTAAGATGGAGATTCAATCATTAAGAAATTCCATATCTGAAATGAAACATACAATGGAGGGATTTAAAAGCAGATTAGACGTAGTAGAAGAGAGGGTAAATGGAATAGAAATTGGACAAGAGGAATACAAAGAAGCTGAGGCACAGAGAGAAAAAGGATCTCCAAGAATGAAAGAACATTGAGAGAACTGTGTGACCAATCCAAACAGAACAATAGTCGGATTATAGGGGGACCAGAAGAAGAAGTGAGAGAAAAAGGGATAGAAAGTTTCATTGAGGAGGTAATTGCTGAAAACTTCCCCAATCTGGGGAAGGAGGTAGTCTCTCAAGCCATGGACATGCACAGATCTTCCAACACAAGGGACCAAAGGAAAACAACATCAAGACATATTATAATTAAAATGGCAAAGATCAAGGATAAAGACAGACTTTTTAAAAAAGCTAGAGAGAGAAAAAGATCACATACAAAGGAAAACCCATCAGGCTATCATCAGATTTCTCAACAGAAACCTTACAGGCCAAAGGGAGTGGCATGATATATTTCATGCAATGAAGCAAAAGGGCCATGAACCAAGAATACTCTACCTGGCAAGGTTATCATTTAAATTTGAAGGAGGGATTAAACAATTAACAGATAAGCAAAAGTTGAGAGAGTTTACCTCCCACAAACCACTTATACAGTGCATTTTTGGGGGATTCCTATAGAAAGAAGTATTCCTAAGGCTAAATAGATGTCACCCAAGGGATAGACAAAGAGTAAAGGATATGATTCATAACATACAAAGAAAGGAGGAGGAAGAAAAACAAAAAGGAGGAAAAAAAACCATTAGGTTGTGTTTGTAATAGCATAGGAAATGAGTTAAATTTGTTAGATAGTAAGGGAATTACCCTAGAACATTTGGTAACCATGAATCTAAAGCCTGCAATGGAAATAAGTACATACCTATCGATAATCACCCTAAATGTAAATGGTCTGAATGCACCAATCAAAAGATATAGAGTCACTGAATGGATAAAAAAAGAAGACCCATCTATATGCTGTGTACAAGAGACTCACTTCAAACCCAAAGACATACACAGACTGAAAGTAAAGGTATGAAAAAAGATAATTCATGCAACTAACAGGGAGAAAAAAGCAGGGGTTGCTGTACTTGTATCAGATAAAATAGACTTCAAAACAAAGAAAGTCACAAAAGCCAAGAAGGACATTACATAATGATAAAAAGGTCAGTCCAACAAGAGGATATAACTATTATAAATATCTATGCACCCAATACAGGATCACCTACATATGTGAAACAATACTAACAGAATTAAAGGGGGAAATAGAATGCAATGCATTGATTTTAGGAGGCTTCAACACACACTCACTACAAAGGACAGATCAACCAGACAGAAAATAAGTTAAGAGACAGAGGCACTCAACAAAGTATTAGAACAAATAAACCTAACAGACATCTACAGAACACTCCGTCCAAAAGCAACAGGATACACATTCTTCTCAAGTGCACATAAAACATTTTCAAGAATAGATCACTTACTAGGCCACAAAAAGAACCTCAGTAAATTCAAAAAGATTGAAATTGTACCAACTAGCTTCCCACATCATAAAGGTATGAAACTAGAAAAAAATTACACACAAAAAATGGAAAAGTCCCAAACACATGAATGCTTAATAACATGCTCCTAAATAATCAATGGATCAATGACCAAATAAAAACAGAGATAAAGCAATATATGGAGAAGAATGACAACAATAATTCAACATCACAAAATTTCTGGGATGCAGAAAAAGGCTGGGCTAAGATGGAAATATATCACAATACAGGCCTATCTCAGGAAAGAAGAACAATCCTATATGGACAGTCTAAATTCACAATTAATGGAACTAGAAAAGGAAGAACAAATGAGGCCCAAAGTCAGTAAAAGGAGGGACATAATAAAGATTAAAGCAGAAGTAAATAAAATTGAGAAGAAGAAAACAATAGAAAGAATCAATGAAAGCAGGAGCTGGTTCTTTGAGAAAATACACAAAATAGATAAACCGCTAGCCAGACTTATCAAGAAAACAGAGAGTCTACACACATAAACGGAATCAGAAATGAGAAAGGAAAAATCACTATGGACACCATAGAAATACAAAGAATTATCAGAGAATACTATGAAAAATTATATGGTAACAAACTGGATAACCTAGAAGAAATTTACAATTTTCTAGAAAAATAGAACCTTCCAATGCTGACCCTGGAAGAAACAGAAAATATGAATAGACCAATTACCAGCAAAGAAATTAAATTGGTAATCAAAAAACCACCTAAGAACAAAACTCCTGGACCAGATGGTTTCACTGCTGAATTTTATCAAACATTTAGTGAAGACCTAATACCCATCCTCCTTAAAGTTTTCCAAAAAGTAGAAGGGGAGGGAATACTTTCAAACTCATTCTATGAGGCCAACATCACTCTAATATCAAAAACAGGCAAAGACACCACAAAAAAAGAAAATTACAGACCAATATCCCTGATGAACATAGGTGCAAAAATACTCAACAAAATGTTAGCAAACTGAATTAAAAAATACATCAAAAAATCATCTGTCATGATCAAGTGGGATTCATCCCAGGAATGCAAGGATGGTACAACATTCAAAAATCCATCAAAATAATCTACTACATCAACAAAAAGGACAAAAATATGATCATGTCCATAGATGCTGAAAAAGCATTTGACAAAATTTAACATCCATTCATGATAAAAACTCTCAACAAATTGGGTATAGAGGTCAAGTACCTCAACATAATAAAGGCCATATATGACAAACCCACAGCCAAAGTGTTAGTTAAGAGCGAGAAGCTGAAAACTTTTCCTCTAAGATCAGGAAGAAGACAAGAAGTCCCACTCTCCCACTTCTATTCAACATAGTACTGGAGGTCCTAGTCACGGCAATCACAAAACACAAAGAAATACAAGGCATCCAGATTGGCAAGGAAGAAGTTAAACTGTCCCTGTTTGCAGATGACATGATATTGTACATAAAAAACCCTAAAGTATCTACTCCAAAACTAGTAGATCTAATATCTGAATTCAGCAAAATTGCAGGATACAAAATTAATACACAGAAATCTGTTGAATTCCTGTACACTAACAATGAACTAACAGAAAGAGACATCAGAAAAACAATTCCATTCACAAATGCATCAAAAAGGATAAAATACCTAGGAATAAATCTAAACAAGGAAGTGAAAGACTTATACTCTGAAAACTACAAGACACTCATGAGAGAAATTAAAGAAGAAACCAATAAATGGAAACACATCCCATACTCATGGATAAGAAGAATTAATATTGTCAAAATGGCCATCCTGCCTAAAGCAATCTACAGATTTAATGCAATCCTTATCAAATTATCAATAGCATTCTTCAGTGAACTAGAGCAAATAGTTCTAAAATGCATATGGAATGACAAAAGACCCTGAATAGCCAAAGCAATCCTGAGAAGGAAGAGTAAAGCAGGGGGAAATACGCTCCCTGACTTCAAGACAATTTGGTACTGGCACAAAAACAGGCCCACAGACCAATGGAGCAGACTGGAGAGATGAGATATAAACCCAAGAATATATGGTCAATTGATATACAGTAAAGGAGCCATGGATATACAATGGGGAAATGACAGCTTCTTCAACAGCTGCTGTTGGCAAATCTGGACTGCTACATGTAAGAGAATGAAACTGGATTATTGTCTAACCCCATACACTAACATAAACTCAAAATGGATCAAAGATGTGAATGTAAGTCATGAAACCATAAAACTCTTAGAAAGAAACATAGGCAAAAATCTCGTGGACATAAACATGAGCAACTTCTTCATGAACATATCTCCCAGGGCAAGGGAAACAAAAGCAAAAATGAACAAGTGGGACTATACCAAACTAAAAAGCTTCTGTACAGCAAAGGACACCATCAGTAGAACAAAAAGACATCCTACAGTATGGGAGAATATATTCATAGATAACATAACTGATAAGGGGTTGACATCCAAATTATATAAAGAGCTCATACACCTCAACAAACAAAAAGCAAATAATCCATTAAAAAATGGAAAGAGGAACTGAACAGACACTTCTCCAAAGAAGAAATTCAGATGGCCAACAGGCACATGAAAAGATGCTCCACATTGCTAATCATCAGAGAAAGGCAAATTAAAACCACAATGAGATATCACCTCACACCAGTTAGGATGGCTAACATCTAAAAGACAAACAACAACAAATGTTGATGAGGATGTGGGGAAAGGGAAACCCTCCTACACTGCTGGTGGGAATGTAAACTAGTTCAAAATTGTGGAAAGCAGTATGGAGGTTCCTCAAAAAACTCAAAATAGAAATACCATTTGACCCAGGAATTCCACTTGTAGGAATTTACCCTAAGAATGCAGGAACCCAGTTTGAAAAGGACATATGCACCCCTATGTTTATTGCAGCACTGTTTACAGTAGCCAAGAAATGGAAGCAACCTAAGTGTCCATCAGTATATGAATGGATAAAGAAGATATGCTATATATACACAATGAATATTATTCAGCTATAAGAAGAAAACAAATCCTGCCATTTGCAACAACATGGATGGAGCTAGAGGGTATTATGCTCAGTGAAATAAGCCAGGCAGAGAAAGACAAGTATTAAATGATTTCACTCATCTGTGGAGTATAAGAACAAAACAAAAGCTGAAGGAACAAAACAGCAGCAGACTCACAGAACCCAAGAATGGACTAACAGTTACGAAAGGGAAAGGGATTGGGGAGGATGGGTGGTTAGGGAGGAATAAGGAGGAAAAAGAGTCATTACCATTAGCAAGTATAATGTAGTGGGGGAACATGGGGAAGGCAGTGTAACACAGAGAAGACAAGCAGTGATTCTATAGCCTCTTACTACACTGATGGACAGTGACTCTAATGGGGTATGTGGTGGGAACTTGATAATGGCGGGAGTCTAGTAACCATAATGTTGTTCATGTAATTATACATTATGATAGCAAAAGAAAAAAAAAGAAATTATCATTGTATGTATTTAATTGAAACTTGTGAAAACACTGAAAAAGTAATAAAGACATCAATATGAAAACACTTTGGAAGCTAGATCTTTGTCTTATATGTAATTTTAACATTCCCCAGGGTGATGAGCTACCCAGAGAGATTTAAAAAAACTTTTGTGTACAGGTCTTGACTCTGCCTCCTTCCTGTACCTTAAAATAATGGAAATAAGATTGGCTCTTTTTCTTTTTGCATCTTTAAAGATCTACATTAGTCCTAAAAAATGTTAAGTACCCTATAACTTTAAAATTCTCTAAATTTCACTTTTCCTAGTTAAATTCCATAAAATGGAAATTATGACTATGTCCTTCTTCACCCCTTTCCTATCAGACTTTCTCTCTGTTTACGGAGAAGACACTTAAGAACACAATGTTAAGCTCCATAAAATGGACTTTCCATGAAATAGGCTGGGAAGAGTAATGGTCAAAGAAAGAGGCGTGTAATTCAGTTAATTCTGAATTTGTGCTTTCATGCATACACACACACACACACACACACACACACACATCCTAAGCAATTTTGACTTGTCCATCTCACTATATAATCAACATATTCTGATAAGATCAGAGTAAGAGTTTTCTCTTTGAATAGGGATGAAATTAACACAAACTACATTAAAGGCACATTTATCCGAGAACATATAGAATATGCCAGGACAAAGAAAATTAGGAACAGCTTTGCAATTGAGCTGTGTATTTGGAATTAATAAAGCCATTCTGCTAGACTCTTATTCTGTGATTTAAGGTTTAATTCACAACTTTATTTTTTATACACAAAAGAAAACTAGTAAGAAGTTGAACACTGGTCTTTTATAAGTCTGAGCACCAATTTTAATTATCTGGAAACCATTAACAATCCTTTCTTAATTCCTTTGCTGTATATTCTACTTAACACCTGGATTCTTTCCAAGGAAACTCTATTACTTGGAGAGAATCTTTCCCAAGTTTTTGTTTCTTTCTTTAGAAATGAATATATCACATATCACCCTAATTTTGAATAATGCAATTTCATAACAGAATATTTTCTCTGTAAATACTTATCTATAAATTATTCTGAGCTATGATTTAAAGAAAGAAAAATACGTAAAACCTAGGCACCCTTTTTTTTTAAGGCTGTTCATTATTGGACAAATTTTAGCCAGGCTAGCACTCTCATACTGACAATCTCTAAAGTACAAACTGATAGAACAAGTCAATCATCAAATGTGTAGTATCAAATATTTTCATTAAACTACACGGCAACATGAAAATGAGAAATAATGAAGAAAATATTTTTTTTTAAAAGGAAAGAATACTCCAAAATGTTAATAGTGGCTGCCTCTAAACTGTAAGATTAAGAGTCATTTTTTTTTATTTGTATTTTTCCACACTCTGTGAGCCTTATTAAGTTTGTAGTGGGCCATATAGTTCAAGAGCGATAGTTCAAAATTCCAAAATAAAAAAGAAGGAGGCTCAGATGTTGCTAAGTCGTAGGGCCAAACTGGTAAGGCAAATTATGGTCATATATCTCATATTTAATTCCTCTGTTAGGGTAGGTAAAGATCAAGGAAAATAAGATTGAGGCAACTTCATGGAGAATAAGAATTTGCCAATATGATAAAATAAAAATTGAGTTTAAATACTTCCTTGTGTTTAAACCCTAAGATTTCAGAGGAAATAAAAATAACACATAAGGGCCTTTATAATACCCTTTCTGTAGTTTATTATTTGAAAAGTGGGACAGTTTTTAAACCAAAGTAATTGATTCCTTCAGACCAAAATGTTTTAGTTCTAAGGGTTTACAGAAATCCCCAGAATGGATACTGTTAATCTAATTTGTAAAGCACATAGATTGTAGCTTTTATATTTGCATAAATTAAACCTACCAGTCATTAATACAGAGGTGACCTTTGTCGATGGCAGTTATTGTGTGATTCTCAGGACACAAAGGGAGTAGACAGTATATTTGAATAGCCTCCTCTGTCTGGCATTTTGTGATCCACCAGACAATGCTTCAGCATACCATGAGTCAGCCCTGGGCTCTATTCTCTGTTCTGTGTGGACAGTGACAGAGCAGTCTTGTGGGATTTAACCCTCACTTCCATCTGGAAGCCGTGCAAATTAGATGCTTTTACAAAGGAAAAAAAATGACTTACTAACTACATTACACTATAACATTTCCCCATGAATTTAATGTAGGTGAGGCATAAAAATGGTTTGTAGCATGGGTGGTCAGAATATAGAGGCATATACAAGGAAGAGAGAATTTATTCTGGAAAATATTATTTCCCAGTCTGGTAAAAGGTCCTCAAATGTTATCTGTTTATTGCAGAAATGTTAAATTATATTATTTGTTCTCTGTCCTTCAATCTTTTTTGCCTTATAATTACTAAAGAAGTTAGCTCCCTCATGTGCATATCTATCTTTTTCATATTTTGTTACTTGGAGTTAGGCATTTGGGACTTACACAGGTTAGTATTTATGAACATGCAGTAAGGAATTATGCAATATTATACCAAAACTGGAGAGGTTCCTTGCAGTGACAAGTGTTCAAATCTCCCTTATCCAGATCCAGAAGGCACACTGGAGATATTGTGGTGAAGCTTGGGCATTAAGCCTGATTCAAAGGGTGAGTACAAAACAGCAGAGGGCAGAGTTCATGCAGAGACTCTGTGCGTTCATCCAATTATTCATCCAGTATTAACTGAGTGCCCACTATGTACTAGGCACTGCTCTAGGGTCTGTGAGTAGAATGAGGAGCATGACGGACATGATCCTCACTTTCAAAAAGTTTATATTCTAGTAGGCAGGGACCCATTAAACAAATGTACTTTAAAAATCTAAGATTGCATTAAATGTTCCAAACATAAGAAAACAGGACAACATGAGAGAATATAACTTAGAGGAAGCAGTCTAGACCAGAAAGAAAAGCTCTTGTATGCAAGGAGAAAGTTTTTGTCTGCCCTCTTAGGGTATCTGGTTGGGTCTGCAAATTAAACTGACAGAATAACAGGAGAAACACAAATTTATTTAATATAGGTTTTATGTTTACATGGGGGACTTCTAAAGGAAATTAAGACCCAAAGAAACAGACCTGAATACTTTTATGCTAGGTTTGAAGAGTGCCCAGTTGTGTAGAAATGTGATAGGTTGAGGTATATGAGCTGAGTGTAGTAAACTGGGGAAACTTAGTGAGGTCTATTTGCTAGAATTCTTCTTGGCATCCCTTTTTCTTAGGAGATAAGGATGCTCCTTTCCCAGGTGTAGGGAGGAGGGAAGGTCAGAGTGGTGACCTTCTTGCTTCTGCCATTTTCTTAAACTCCTTCAGCTTAAAATATTCAATATGCATGGTGTCGTATTTTGGGGTATTATGTCCTAAACACCAAAACTATCCACATGAAGATGCCAGGAAGAGAATTCTAAGGAGGGCGAACAGCAGGTGCAAAGAGCCTGTGGCGGGAAAATATGTGAGTTTCAAGCAATGGACTATAATGAGGGAATTGGGGAAGGCGGTCAGGACAGACACATTGCAAGGGATTTGGAAGGAATTGGCGAATATCTTATTTTCGCTTTATTTTCAGGAATTCTCCATTTTACCTGAGTTCATGACACATTTATTTTGACATTCTTAATGTTTATTCATCCTTCATACATGTTCAGCATAGTAGAACTGTGAAGTGTTGAGAATAATTTCCATGTTGGTAAACCATCTACACAGTTGAGAGCTGCAAGTTGGCAAAGTGGTTAGGAATTTCTGGCTCCAGATTTTAACCCTGACTGCCTCTTAGCCCTCTGGACACAGGTCAGTTACTAACTTCCCTGTGACTCAATTTCACTGCTAATAAAATTGAGAAATAACAGTTTCTACCACCTAGTGTTGTAATGTTCAATGCAGAACAGTGTATGTACTCATGGTGCTTGTCACATATCATAAGCTCAGTAAATGGATGCTATTTTTATCATTAAAACATTTATTATTGGGGAACTAGACTTTGCTGCCAAATGTTAAAATATCAAGATTATTGACTTAACTTCCCTAAAAGCTGCATGCAGCATCTGCAGCAAGCCACTGTCCGAAAACACTGTGTGACTCAGGAAGAAGGCTGCTTGCTGTTGGTTGTAGTCAGACCGTGACGTCATGTCGGTGTTCTTATTTATCGATCAGTGTATCCTGGGTGATATGCCATCTTTAAGCAATGTTATATTGATGTGGGAAATATTAGGTCTTGGTCTGTGCTCAGGAGTGGCTGGCTGGTGTTTGGCCAGCTTTCACTCCCAGACTGGGAACGAGAAAAGCGACGGTGTGGGAATAAAACCTTAGTGCCTTTCACTGATCAGCTGTAGCAGGCTTAGGAGGGCCTGGAGAGTCCTTCTATCACAGACTTCATTGATGATCTGAAAGCTGCCCCTACCAATTATCTGCGCTTCATTTTTAACCTGTAGGTAGCATTGAAAAATCACTAAAAGTAAAAGAATATGGTCTCCAAAGGCATAGAGGAGAAAGCCATCTCCTTAGTAATTCTGCCTTGAAATTTTCCTTCCACCCTGTTTTGCTGATATAAATACTCCTGTACTTAATGGGAATAAAAAAAGAATAAAACTAAAAAAAAAGAGGAATCAGAGAAACAGAGCAGAGATTTGGCAGAAAACTTAAAGTGAAGAAGCTGATCACCTTTATTATTTTTTAAGGTGAGATTTAAAGGAAAATAACACTGCATTGTTCTCTGCTACAATCAGGAGGAAACATTGATATGTTAACTATCTTCTCTGCCTCTCATGCTGAGGTGTGATTAGATGACTAGCAAAGTATTTTCAAAATTTAAAGTTGTTTCCATGACATTGTAATTCCAGCTCTACAGCTTCCTTAAATTCATTTAACTTGGTTTGGATTTAGTGTTATATTTTACCAAGAGCGATCATGTTGTGTGGCAAATAAACTTGCAAAACAGATTTTCCTAAAAGTGAACAAGAAAAGACTCCATTGAAATCCCCTAACAGTCCTTCCCTTTGCCATGTGCCTTTCACTTCTTCCTTTCTTTACATCTTACCATTTTTCCCTTTTACTTCATACTTTATTCTTTTCCTTTTCAAATGACTAAATTATCATAAACATTTTTCCTACACAGACACACACACACACCCCTATGTACTAATCATCCAGCTGCATCTGCTACTGATTGGCTCCCTCCAAAAAGGACAGAGGGTCAGTTAGAAGAGCCATCCTTCAGTTTGAATGCAGAGATCTGGCAAACTGGCTGAAATTGGTAGAAATGACTGTCATCACAACTCTGTGGACAATTAGTAACTTAATCCATATGTGCTGGCTTATAGGCTTTAAAAAATAAATTAACTTCAATGTGGAGTTCTGATTTCATTAAGAAAGAAAGTGAAGAAATAAAAGGATACACCTACAATTACATCTAGTTTACTTTTGGGCAAGTTAAAATACCAGTCTTAATAGACACTTTCGTGATTGTGTTATAACATAGATTTTTGTTCTTGTGTTATAAAGTAAATGTATATCTTAAAGCTATTAACTTAAATAAATTTAAGTACGTATACATATACATATTCTATAATTTTATAACCATTATATTTCTGAAAAATAATGTTTGATGAGGCATTCAAAAGTCAAAAATCCAATATGTCTCATTCATTTGGTGACCAGCATCAGTAAAACTTAAAATTCAAATAAAGCTTCATTAAAAATACAAAATCACTTTCACTGTAAATATAAGGAAAACTCCACAATGTTAATGTATAATAAGAACTGTTTATTCCTACAGCTGAGGAGAAGTAGCTAGCAACTCAAGTCAGGAACTCTGGGGTCTCACTGTCTGGGTCAAATTCTAGATCTGTTGTTCACTAGCTATGTAACCTTGGAAAACAATCTAATTCCTCTATACTTAAATTAACTAGTTTGTAAAACAGAAATAAGAGGATTGTTATGAAGATTAAATTGGTTAATTCAAGTAAGGATCCTGCAGGAAGATTTGGCATATAGTAGGTGATGCAGAGAGGATCCTTCACATTAAACTTGCTTCTAAAGATTTATTATCAGTGCACTTCTGTCCTATGACTAGCCTGCTTTGGCATTCAGCAAGCCATTTAAGGTCAGTTTTCTTATTTGTATAAAGAAAGCACATTGGACTTCATTTCTAACATTCTTATACATATATATTTATAACTAGTTTAAATGTTATGTGTAAAATGGGCTTGACAAATCTAAAACAGTCATGGTAATTGAGTAATTGATCACCAACATTTCTAGTTCAAGTTCCAAGTTTGGGGAGTGCAGAAGTAACAATATAATAATAAATAATAAAATATCCCTTTCAGCCAGGTCAAGAGGCATGACAAAGAACTGAACCCAACCTTCTTATGAAATGGCCCGTGTGGGCAGTCACCATAGAAAGGAGTTGGAAATTATTTTTGATTAGTAATCAGCAAGACAGGCGAAGTATGCCAGTGCTCGATAACTGGGTGGAGGCTCCTGGGCTTACATTAACTTGACTGAATTCTCCGAGAAAGAGAAATGATGTTTTGCAGGATGTTACTAGAGAGTGAAATACGCTCAGGGTTGTAATGATAAAATGCTTGGAATGACAAACAAAATTTTCTGTATTTTGTCAACCACACAATTGGTATGCTAATCACCCTACTGTTCTGTTAGAGATATGGGTGATTTGGGCCTATATTTTTATTTCTCAGGGAATGCAACACAATCCCTGCATAGTCTAAGTGTTCATTTCATGTCTATTAAATGTTAATGAACTCTCTTAAATTTTCAGCCAAAGAAAATTGAAGAGCCAAAAGGTGGGTTTCAGAATCTGCAAATTTAAAGACTAACTACCTCACACTTTCACTGAGCCATCTGATGAAATGCCCTGATCAGAGCCATGTGACTCAGCGGCGGGGGTGAGACCATTAGGTCGCCTGACTCTCGGTCACGCTGTTTCCCTCACAGTGACTGCCCTCACTTCTGCTGATGAACGAAATCATCGCAAGTGAAGATTCAATTACCAAGTTTCAGTTCTATTGCTTTAATGTTAAATGCCAAACCATTCAATCTCTGCTTAAAAAAATATACAAAATTCCATGAATCTCAATGTCTGAAATACACCATCAAGGAATTCAAGTACAGGGTTTACTAGTAGTTTTATATTATATATAATTCATCCAGTAAACAATAATTTTTGTTTAGGAGTCATTTGGATTTATTATGGAAATTCATGTGACTTCTTGACAAAAAAAAACGTATATAAGCAAGGTTAGGAGTAGGGGTAGAGAAGATAAACCCAAAATGTCTCACTTATTTCTTTTTCTTTAAAGAAAGAAATGTTTCTAAGTAGAATCCCTTCTATATCAATTTTTTATTGAATTTATTCTTCATTAGAAAAATATGTAACAATCACCAATATCCCTTTCAACAATGTACCACAATAACAAAGTCTTCTTGATGCCATTTGGTCCATACTTTAACCCAGTATCCTGAATAAGAATCACCACAACATAGGGAGTGTCTGAGTGTTCCACATGTGTTGCCCCTCTATTATTTTTGAACATGATATAATTGAGAGTCTACTACACCGAAGACAATGTTATTTTTTTCAGGTTTGCCAGGCGTATGAGGGTTTGGAACATATCCATTCTCTCAAAAGTGTGTGCCTTTTTTGAAGTTATGGTTTCTTGTGAAAATATATGTTTTGGCTCAGATATTAGCTTGATACAACATTTATCATCAGTAATGTTTTTTCAAACAGCACATGTACCCAAGAAGACCCTGGGAAAATTTTTGAGTATTGTACTGAATAAATGTTTTACTACATTCAATATATTAACTTCATGCATTTGATATTTCCAACATGTCTAATTCACCATTTCCTCTGAGCAGGGAGAATGTCAATTTTGGTCACACAAGTTTTCAAAACAATATTTTTTTTATTTACTATGATTTTTATCTTATACAATTTCGGTTTTAGCTTCCACTTCAGTGTTAATTTGGGACCCAAGTTGGCAGTAGATAACTAAGGAAGGCTTAGGAGTGCTTTCTCATAAGGGAATGAGAACTAAAAAGCATGGGGTTGGTGTAGACCCAAAAGTGTCAAAATAAAACCAAGAATGAAAAGAAAAATTTGTATCCAAACCAGAAGTCAGTCAGTGAATTGGTCTGAAATCCAGCAAGACTCAGAAAGCAGAGAAATAGAAGAAATGGGAAGCCAGAACCATATAAAGCTGAAGACAGATCCCTGAAGTCAAAGCAAGATACTGGCAAAGAGCAGTCAACACTATCCAAGCCATCATGAAATGTTTCCATCTGTGGACAGGAGCTAATCCCACCACAAAGAGAGACAGGTGGTTAACCGGGATTCAAAGCAGAACCCGATGTTAAGATTTACTCTACTATACTAAGATACTTGCAGTGGAATTTTGTTAATTTGCTTATTTAACATTAAGTTAGATAATGAAGACATAGCAATGAAGAACACAGATAAAATGCCCTCATGAAGTTTACAAAAGCAACCTAGTTTTTATCCTTAGTAAGATCAAGCTCCATTAACTGGTATCCTTGCATTTGCTCTAATTAATACCTGAACTTGTCTCATAATTTTTCTTTTTCACCTTTTCCAGGTAAATGTTTTTCACATATTCCTTTTCCTTATTCCCAGATTCACTTCTGGAACCATACTTGTTTTAAGTTTTCACCCATTCATTTTTTAATATGTCATGATATCCATAGTCAATTCAATTGAACTTGAATTCGATATTTCTAGGCTCTAGAGAAGACATCAAAAGGTAAAAGAACAAGTCTCTCCATTCAAAGAGTTTTTATTTCTGCAGGAGTATATATGTCCTCAAGAAACTGTCAGACTGGGATGAATATAAGAATGCCCAAGGAAGCCATTAAGTGCTATGGTGGTGAAAAGGCTGATAACACTAAATTTTCCAAGTCCCCAGAACAGAATTGAAATCACTTTCAGTTGATAGAAATAAGGAAATGTATATAAAGGAAAACTAATTAATTTATTTTAAGAATTAAATTGGGTAAAATTTAATGAATAAATAATAAATACAAGAGTAGAGAATATGTCTGATTCCTTATTTTATTCCTAATACATAGAACCAGAGCCTGGAACATCATAGTAATTTAAGTACTCAAGTATTTGTTGACCTGCTTTTGAATGATTGGATTAAATGCTGAATGACTAAGAGCACTTAAGTAATACTGAGACGACCAGAACAGGTCTTGCCAAAGAAAAGAAACAGAGCAAAAACAGAAACAAGAAAAGAGGAAAGAGTAAGCTAATTTCAATGAAATGAAGTTTTCACAGAAAAGACCTTATTGGAAAGTGTAAGTCCGTGGGGAGGAAAACCCAGGGAAAAATACCTCTAAGAACCGAAATCAGTCAAAGGGAGAAATAAAGTTCAAAACCCGTTTATTGCTTACAAACTGCAGTCCAGCACTGTCTCTCTCCCATGCTCCATGCTACGGCAGGAAGGAAGCAAACAAGCAAGCCAGCACCTCCCCTTATGCTCTCAGGTTCAGACACGCCCTCAGTTGCCCAGGTAATTACCCACTGACATGGAGATGAACTTCTCTCCACCCCGAGGATATGCAAATACACTAAAACCAGGCGAGATAATCTGGAAATGTTACACTTTTGCCCACAGGGCACCCCCCCAGAATCTCACCTTACAATCTACTCGTTACCCTTCTTCCGAAATGGTCCCTGGGCAAGAAAACTGAAGCACTGTGACCAGACTAATGACATAACAATAGCAAGAGCAATAAAATTATAACAACCCTCAAGCCAGAGGATTCAGCTAGGTTCAAAGTCTTATGCAGATTAAGTCCATAGCTCGTCCATTCCACAGGCAGGCAGTAGCTGAGGGTTCAGAGCAATCCTCATGCAACAGATGCAGCCATGGGGTGCATTCAGGCCACAAGGTCTGTAGAAGAAAACCTTAATGGTGATAAGATACATGTTTTAATGACACCAGCATAGACAAATCTTGTCCATCAGGTAGGATACATGCAAGAGAGTGGTCTTGTTATGATAAAACAGTGGCAGGAATGGGATCTCATCCTGGTCTAGTATACCAGACTTTCACCCCCCTCCCTGTGAGAATTACAGATGGATCAATATATAGGGCTATGGGAGGCACATGCACTGGCCATAAGATAAAACAAAACTTCCCCACAAGATGCTCTTACGTCTGGATGTTTTGGGCACACTACTGTGACCTATGGGAGACATTCAGCTGTTGTTCCAGGAATACACAGGAGGCCTGTTTCCAGGCCTTTCCCCCAAGGTGCCAGACGGGTCAGCCATCACTGGTCCAAGTGTCAAAACGTCCAGGGCCAGGTCCATTCAACAGCATCTCCAGGGCTTAATGCAGTAGGGGCTGGCGGCAGATGTTGCTCTGTTGGCCATATCCTAGCTTCAATAACTCTTCTTTGGTTTGGACATACAGTTGTATAGGAAAGGCAGCAAGGTGTGTGAGCATATCCACAGGGCTCAAAGCTCCTTTACGTGGCTTCTCATTCAAACGCCGAAGCACTATCCATAGGTGAACTGACCAACCCCATAAACTATTGGTGTCTGACATCAGGTCAGATTTCAACAAACCGTTGTACCTCTCTATCATGCCTGCCTGGGTAGGGTTATATGGTACATGAAATTTCCATTTTATTCCTAATTGCTGCACCCATTCTTGTAACACATGTCCAGTAAAATGGGTGCCTTGATCACTCTCAATCATCTGTGGCCAGCCACAGGCTGCAAAGAGACACCCAGGCCCCTCTTGGTGGTTTGCTGATTGGCATAACATGCAGGAAAAGCAATTAATAGTCCAGTAGCCAGGTCCACCCAAGTCATAGCATATAGATATCCTTCTGATACAGGCAGAGGCCCAATATAGTCTATTTGCCACCTGACAATGGGTACTGGTCCCCTTACTATTGTCCCATGTTGCTGTGGGATTCAGTATAAGTCCTTCTTAGAGCATACAAGGCACTCCTTCCAGGCTCTGCTGACTTCTTCAAAGGTCAATGGCAAGCCCCACCAACTGGCTACAGCCTACATTGTCTTTTGTGCCTCGGGCAACAAACGCCAGTGTAGTCATTGGGCCACATCAGAGGCAGGCTTTCCTTCTAGCCAGTGTGCCTGAGTCAATGTGTCTGCTTCATCATTCCCTGGGGATGCCAAAGACAAATGGCCATTCACTTGATACATGGTAACTGTTTTAGTCTGACCAGAGGCCCATAGGTCTTGCCACAACTCATGCCCCCAAAGGGGCCGATGACCAACCATCCAGTTGGTATGATACCATGTTGGTAGCCACAGGGTCAAGCCCCCATAGACGGTCCAGCTGTCAGTGCAAAAAACTATGAGGGAAAGCGCCTGCAACTCAGCCCATTGGCTGCTCTTTCCCTTTCCATCCTCCATCCACATTGTCTCAGTCTTAGAATGGAAAGCCACAGCCCTCCACTTCACAGGCTGCCCATAACTGGAGCCATCTGTGTACCAAGCACCTTCAGGTGTAGGGGCTTTTCATTCCTGATGAGTCTTGGCTACCAAGGGCTGAAAAGCAAGTTCTTCCTGCTTTCTACTGGTATAGGTAACTGGCCCCAAAAAGTGTTGGAGTTCTCCATTTAAGGGGATAGTAGAGAGGATGTTGCACTGCTGTAAATATGTGCCCCATTTGGCCAGTGTAGGTGTCTGTGCCACTCCACTCCATGGCCTTTGGGTCCAGTCTCACACCCACCTCGCGATGGGATAGGTGGTTATTACCTTAGTCAGAGCTGTTCCATCAATGGGCTCCATAGCCAGCAAGGCGTGGTACACAGCAGACAGTTGCTTCTCTATCAAGGTGTACTGAACCTCTGCTCCTTTCCATAGTTGTGACCAGAATCCCATAGTTTGACATGTCCATTCAAGCCATGCCAAAGACCCCCAACCATAACCATCTTTGGTTACATGAACATCTAGTTCACAGGGCCTTGATGAGTCCATTACATTGAAGGCCTGTATGGCCTTGACTGTCCACTTGGCAGCAATAAAAGCAGCTGCACATGTCTCATCCCAATCCCACCTGATGCCCTTTCATACTAACTGGTATATGGGCTTCAGAATTTGTGCCAAATGCAGGAAAAACACTCTCCAGTAGGCCAAAGACCCCAAAACTCTTGTAATACTGCCACAGTGGTAGGGGTCGGGAAAGCCTGGACCTCATCTATAACTGCTTCAGGAACAATTTTAGTTTTACCTGACCAGACAACGCCCAAGAATTTCACAGACAAACCAGGTTCCTGAACCTTGGTGCTGTTCACAGCCCATCCTTTTTGCTGTAGATGTTGCAACAATCTAGGAACTGCCCCTCCTAAATCTGAAAGAGAATCAGATGTGAGCATGATATCATCAATGTAGTGATGCAACTGCACTGTTTGAGGTTTCTCCCATGTAGCCAAGTCCTGAGCTACAAGACCATGACAGATGGTGGGACTGTGGATGTATCCCTGTGGAAGGACAGTGAATGTCCACTGCCAGCCTTCCCACATGAAGGCAAACTGTTCCTGGCTTTCCTGTGCTATGTCAACAGAGAAGAAAGTATTAACAAAGACTACTACATAATGATACATTCCCAGTTCATGGCTGAGGGTGTCCAGAATGTCTGCTAAAGAGGGGACAGCAGCATGCAAAGGGGGTGTGACTTTATTCAATTCCCTGTAGTCTACAGCCATCTGCCAGAAGCAGTCTGGCTTTCCCACTGGCCAGACTGGGTAATTAAAAGGACTATGAGTAGGCGTTATGATACCCACCCTCTCCAACTCCTGCAGAGTTTCTCCAATTTCCTTGTGCCCCCAGGCAATTTATACTGCTTAGTATTTGTCACCCGTGGAGGTACAGGCAGAGCTATGGGTGGGTGCTTAGCATGTCCCCTCAGAACTGCCTTTACCACATGTACCCTCAGTTTGAACTCATCTGCAGTGGTCTGTAACCACAGGCCCTACAGGATATCTAACCCCAGAATATATTCAGGGATGGGAGAAATGTACACAGTATACTCTTTTGGGGTAAACACCCAATCCCCAATGGGATTTGGGCTTTCTTCACTCTAAATGCCCTACCCCCATGGCCATCTATCACAGCAGTGGTCCTGGAAAAATGCTCGGAGTTGCCACTAATCAGAGAACTCTCAGCTCTTGTGTGTACCAGTGCCAGGACACGTTGTACATTCACAGGGGACCAACGAATTGCTAATTCTACATGCGGTCTCAGGTGCCCACCATGTCCCCCAAGGTGGGGACTTTGAGCCCCCCCTCAGTCGAATCGCTATGCCCAATCATCCTCCTGTGGGGGTGAGGGCTCAGGCCAATCCTGAGTACTGTCTCCCAGGAAGTTTTGCAGGGACACAGGCCGGGCATGAGGCCTTGACTCTGGATTCCATGTCCTGGACCTCAGTGGCTGGAACTGCTGTCTGGCTTTAATTGGTGTCACAGTTCTAACAACATTCTATTGGGCTGCCCATTGAGTTTTTCTTTCACTACCCTGGCCTTTATCAAATCAACCCACATCAAGACCTTCACGGGGCCTTTTGCCCTTCTCCTTTCAGTCATGGCCCATACTTCCCTCCATGCCCTTATTGTTTCAACCTCTCCCAGATCTGCTAAAGTACAAGTAGCCTCACTTATGGGTTGCCCTAGGTGGGGGACAAGAGTATTCACTAGGGATCCAAAGAGAGATGTGGGATCTGGATGCAGCACCAGTTTTCTCATTCCTATAGTGAACATCTCCTCAACACGACCCTGGAGTTCCATATTATAGATATTTTTCATACCCAATTCCCACAGTACCTGTTGGAACTCTGCATACGTTTTCCAACTACTTGGAAAATATGGTAAATCACCCTGATTAGGCCAAACTATCTTGATAGCAGCGATCAGCCATTCCAGGAGTGTCTGATTTCCTGAGGCATGATGGGCATTTTGCAACTGCTGCTGGAGGGAAGGTGAGTCGTCAGGGAAGCCATTCTACTCGTCTCAGTACCCAACACAACAATGTTTTCCACCCCCATATCCCAGAGACATAAAAGCCCTGTAGGCAGAGATTCCGATGGCCTCTGCCTATACTGGATGCTCATGTCCACCAGCTCATCCTGGGTATAGGGGCAGAGCATGGAGTGCCCAACAACCTGGGGAGGGGGCTGCTCCTCCCCCTAAGGAGCCTGTGGTTGTTTTGGTTTTATTTTCTTAATTACAGCTGGGAGGGCCTTATAAACAGGAGATGATTGTACCTCCAGCAGTGGCCTGGGTAGCAGATCTGTCAATGGCCCCACCTTCTCCTCTTCTCCCTTGGGCTTCTCCACCAATGTCTCCTCCTCCACCATTTCCGGGGCTGAAGGCATTACTCTTTCCTCCCCCTTCCCCATGGCTTCCTACAACGTGGCTTTTCCTGCTGTCTCCTGCCTTGCCACTAGAGTCTTCTAGGAACATGACCTGTCTTTTCAGTAACTGTCTCTCTTCCTTAACAGCATCCCATAGGTTATTGCCCAGCTCCTCCAAGTGATACTGAAGTGTGTCTTTCTCCTGCCTAAGTCCCTCTCTCTCCTCACTAACCCTCTCCTTTATCACATTTTCCACTATCTGGATGAAAGGAGACCCTACAATGCCAGATGCTACATGGCCCCCTAAGGTCTCTAAGCAGTCTTCCAACTCACGGAGGGCTAATTCTGCAGCTTTTGGTGTTTCCATCCTTCCCCAGTTCTGCAGAATTCCCCACCCCTCTAGGAGGTACTCTACCATAGACCAATTCCCCAGTAGGGGGCTCACAAATTGGAAGCCCCACAGCTGGGGGGATAATAACAGGTGAAGCGGCACCCTCTGCTGCTGCATCCACTGGGGCCTCCCCACCATCCACAGGAGCAGCCCTCCCAAAGTTTGCACCCATTATGACAGATTTTGGGTTCAGAGGAATCCTGCCGACTTCTGCTAGGTGTCAGTATGGGGAGAGCATATCCCGGGGCAAAATATCTCTAAAAACCAAAATCAGTCAAAGGGAGAAATAAGGTTTAAAACCCGTTTATTGCTTAGAAACTGCAGTCCAGCACCGTCTCTCTCCCGTGCTCCAGCAAGAAGCAAGCAAGCAAGCAATCCAGCACCTCCCCTTATGCTCTTAGGTTCAGACACGCCCTCGGTTGCCCAGGTAATTAGCCATTGACATGGAGATGAACTTCTCTCCACCCCTGAGGATATGCAAATGCACTAAAGCCAGGCGACATAACCTGGAAATGTTACAATTGTACCCCGGAAAGTTTGAAGATTTTATGTTAGAAAAACTGGTTCCAACAGCATGTTGAAAGCTGGAGTCTAGTATCAAGGAGATACACCGTGAGAAAGCGACGATGGTGTAGGACTCTTTCAGACTTCTGGCTGGATGCAGCTGAATGAAAATGGGCAAGGGGAGAGAATTTTGGGGTTGGAGAGAGCACATTTGTAGGGAGAGAGATATAGAAGGACAGGTTAAGATACAAATGGGAAACAATATAAGATAGATGGGGCGGGATAGCTTAGGACAAAGGAGGGCAGAGGATCAAAATCCAAGGTGTTAAGAGGCCCAGGGCTGGATAAAGGCTTAATGTTGGCTTTGCTACTAGCTATTTAATTTAATTTTGGGCAAGTCAGTTAATTCTCTGAATTTGTTCTCTCTTCTTCTTTAAAGTGGAGATGAAACTTATGTCCTAAGATTATGATGTCTTAATAAAATAACTTTCATTAAATGCCTGGCATACACACATACCTGAAGTCAAAGCAAGATATATACCACTATAAAGATAAGCATGTTTTTATAGAATTACATAGTGAATATATCTACTTATAGAATATATGAATATATAACAATTTATTGAGCTGCTGTAACAAAGTACCACAAACTGGGTGGCTTAAAACAGATGTATTCTCTCGCTGTTCAGGAGACCAGAAGTTCAAAACCAAAGCATCATCAAGTTTGATTCCTTCTTGGGGGTGAGTGGGAGTATATGTTCTATGCCTCTCTAACTTCTGGTGATTGTTGGCAGTCCTTGGTTTGTAGCAGCATAAATTCAATCTCTGCCTCTGTTACATGGCATTCTCCCTCTATGTCCCTGTATGTTTCTGTCTTTTCTCCTTTTTCTTTGAAGGACACCAGTCATACTGGATTTAGAGCCCAGCCACTTAAGTATGACCTTAATTTACATCTGCAAAGATCCTATTTCCAAACCTGGTCACATTCTGAGATTTCAGGTTGACATGAATTTTGGGGGGACATTATTTAGTCAGTACAAGATGTATAGTCCTAACATTATTTTTATTTTTATTATTTTTATAATAGCTTCAATGGGCTTTTATTATAAGAACTAGAATTTGGGCCCTAGAGGGGAGGATAGCAAAATGTTTGAGAGCTTGGTTCATGGAATTTGAATTCCATCTATTTCACTTCTCAGTTGTGTAGGCTTGGAGGCTACACCCTCTTTAGTTGAGAGTTTTCTCATCTGATAAACAGGGAGTAGGGCTTTAGAGTGTTTTGAGGGACATTAATTAATGTATGTAATGCACTTAGCTTGGTATCAGGCCCAGGGACACAGTGCTTGACTTAGTCAATAGAGGCAGACCTGTGCTGAGGGTGGGGTGGAAGGAGGGGTTTATCTTTGCATAAACAAAGATGATTCATCATTTTCATCTAATTGCAGGTAAAGCACTATTTGCAGAGCCACTTGCATTGTTTTGTTACCATTTTGTTGCCCAGATTTCTCCATGCCTGGTTGTTCAATACTACCATGAATCATTTAACACCATTGACAACCCACATTCCACAGAAATGCTAGATCATTTGTTATTGTCTTTCAATATCTAACATTTCTGTTTGCCCATCTATATATATAGCTATATATTCCCATCTTTATAACACTTTACTGCTGTACTCCAAAAAGCATCTGCGTGTGAACATCATATTCATTAAGTTGTTTGGGGGCAGAATAATTTTGAAATATATAAGCAAATACTGTCTTAAGTTTCATAAATGTAATGCATTATCTTGCTAAGCCCTTGTAACTCCTTCCCATAGAAAACCAGGTATTTTATCTCAATTTTAAAAATGAGAAAATGGATGTTCAAAGTGGGTTACACGGCAAATACAACGCTTTGCTGTATCTGATCAGCAGATATATAACTGTTGCTTCCACAGTACTAGCCTCTATTGGCTATATTCTAGTCCGTTGTTGATCATCCGGTAGGGAAATGTACAAAATTCAATCAATATGTGCAATCTGGGGGAGTCACTGTTTTATCAATACAGAAAACTCACTACCATATATTTGAATAGATTTAAAACTTGGCATGAAGTTGTATTGTCCAAATCTATGTTGGTCTCCTGTTGATTTGCTTGATTTAACACTCAATTGAATTAGCTTGCTGTTTTCCGGGGTGCTATACTGAGAAGCTTTCTGGGGAAGTAACAATCTTTGCCATTCATGAAGCACTTTAGTGTCGTAAGTCCAAACTCTTGTATCCAGTTGATTTTATGGATCAGTGTACAAAATCAGCACTACAATGTAGGACTTTAACACTTTCCTTCCAGTCTCCAAATGGGCAAATAGTCTGGATTTTAAGAAAGCGATTTTAAGAATTTCTGTTATAAAGTACATGCATAACTAGACAGGCAGGGAATTTTACATACTGATTTGTCAGATCAGGGCAAATTGTATATTAGCTTCAAACCTCAGGAAGGCCAAGGTGTGTACCAACTACCTGAATCTAGAAAAGCCAAATGCAACAAAATTCCTGGCTGTTCATAACAAGTTGCATATACTTCAGATTTGGTATTTTGGCTCGACTTGTATTTTGGAGTATATCTACACTACCCTTTTAGTTTACTTTATATTAAGTACAGTAATTTTCATTTATAACAGCTACATATGACAGACAAGAAAGCACTTAAAAGAGATCTTAAAGCATGTGTGCAAAAGACAACACTAGACTGTTTTGTGTCTATTGAATTTATCAGGAGATGAACTGAGAAGTTTTCTCCATCTCTAATTTCTTCATCTCTGCTATGTTAGACTGGTATTCCACCACATATACAGTTTTTAGCAGAACACAGATTTCATGAGATTGTGGTTTGTCTGAATTTCCTTGTTAAATATCCTGGATGTATTGAAGATGAAAACAATTTCCATTACTTTTTAAATTGTACTTTGCAAAATAAAAATATTAAAATTTTACAGATTTATTTCTGAACACTCTAAACCTCAGGAATGTCTATTGATATAAACCCACATAGATTAAGCAATTTAGAGATTTGGGGTAAATAGTCACCAGTTGGCAGCAGATTTGGTAAAGAGAAAGCATTTCAACACATGTTCTGCCACAAAGCATTAGAGAGTCTTAAGTTAGAGCTTCAGAATTCTTTCTGAAAAGGACAAAAGAGAGACTTCCTGCCATTTCGTTTGGCTTCTGCATGTGGGACCAACATGGGCAATGCAAAGTCTAAACAGATGCAAATGGTGAAGGGAGGAGGCAAAGCCATGCCTTGTTTTACACACTTCTCATCCAGATGGAATTTAGGTCAGTCTCTCCTCGGAACTTCCACAAGTGGACTTACACAAAAGTTACAGCATGCTTGAATGGTTTATTTCGCTGGTATTTGCTTATGGAAATAAAGGGGAGTGCCAGGAGGTGGGGGTAGTGGCCGTGGAGGAGGGGTTTGAGGCCGAGGGAAGCTCTGAGCACGGTGCAGCACACCAGTAACCTTGTCTGATGTGATCATTAACCCTTCTGGAAAACGCAGCTGGTGGTTCTCTGAGGTTCATCATTACAATGTGAGGAGAGCCACACGGATACCGCACAGGCGATTCAAAGACCGTTTGCTTTACTTGGAGAGCTATTGCTCCACTTTAGTGTGGCAAAAAAATGAGATTTCAACAATTCCTTTTTGTGCTTTTTATTTTTATGATGTGTCTTCGTCTTATCTACGGACAGAGACCAGGTAGGACTTTGATACATTTGTATGCAGTGACTTGTTTTTGTGCCTGCTCGTGTCTGGTGGGGGGACTTCTGAGCATGATTAGGTGCGCTTAGAGGTATTGGAGGTAAATGTGTAGGATTTCAGAACTATGTTCTCTATCCCGTTAGGTCTGTTATTTGAATACTTTATCAAATAACCGGAGTTTAAAATGATTTTAAATATTTTACTGATGTTCTAAATTCAAAGAAAATCGATCCCAAAGCGGTTATATTGTCCTTAAGTAAAAATAAATTAGACTATTTGGTCTATTCATTACAGAGGTAAAGAAACTTAGATATCTTTAGATAAAATACAAAATCCAAAGCAGTTTATTAGAAGAGCGGATTGCTGGCTGGAGGGGAGCAATGTTAACTGAATTAACAACTTAAAAATCATAATGGGCAAAATGCAGGCGAAATTTTAAACCAGGTCTATAGCTGTTATTTCTAGCTATATACTTAGATGTGTCACTTATAACATTAAGGGCAACTTTTAGTATTGTGCTTACAGAGCCAAAAAATGTCAAAAGTATTTATGGTCAAGATAAATAATATTAATTTACTTGATAAATTTTTCAAGGATGGTATCAGTTATGTTGTTCATAACCAACAGAAATTTAGTAAACAGAGTTATTCCAATGTGCTTTTACTTCAAAACCAAATGTCTAAGATTTCAAAGCACTGGCAAATTAAAAAAAACTGGGAAATTTTCTGACTCAAGACAAAGCAAACTCAAATTTAAATAGAAAGTCGATAATATGTATATCCAAATAGATCATTCAATTCATAATACAGTTCTCCATTTAGAACAGAAAATTGTGCAAAACTGGTTAAAAATCTACTCTCTGTCTTTTAGTTCATCAGAAATTTGATTCCTGAGGTTATTCCAAAAGATGTACTCTGGCCTGCCCTTTTACATAAATAAGAAAAAGTTCCAAATAAGCAATTCAGATTGTGGCTGATCCTTTCTTACTGCTCACAGCAATTTCTATTCAAACCATTTCTACTTTTCTGAAATACAGAACACCTTGGAGAATGTTCTTGTAAAGTATTTGTGATTAGTTCACTACATAAAATAAAAGTTCTAGGAGCACTTAGGAAGAAGAAGCTGTGTAGAAGGAGGAGGATGTTCCTATTAATATTAACAGGAACTGTTAGGTAGGAACCTCATGTTTTGCATCACATACATTTTTTTATATCACAGTCACATCTGAACAAATAACAAATAATCACAGTATAGCTTGGATCCAAAGTGTTACCTTACATTCTCCAGATTAAACATTTAATTTTCTGAAAAATGCTCCTAATATTTCTTTTTTTTTCTCAGTTAATTTGGCAGTGAGAAGAAAATTACACAGACAGAACTGCCTTCAGAGGAGATGTATACCTCTTCATTCACGAGTGCCCTTCCCCTGAGGTATTTCTGATAGAAAATAGCCTTACCACATTGAGGCAAAGTTTCAGATAAGATAAATCAAAGAATGTTTATTCATATTTTGTAATACATGATAATGGCTTTAAGATGATGTCAGCTTACGGGATGAATACTAACAAATGAAACAGTGAAATGGCATTATGTTTAGGAATTGCTTTAATAGTTTAACGGGACAGATGAGGAAAATGTAGGATAATCTTGATAATTATTAATTCTGTGATAATTATATCAACATATTGTGTCTGTTCGACAATTTGCATAATTTAAAAAATCAGGCACCAGAAGAATGTAATTATGAATGTATCTTTAAACATGTGTTTTGGAAAATACTGAATCACTCCCTATGTCATCCAGAACAAGCACATTTCCCATTAAGATCACTGTGTGCTTAAAAGCACTTAGATATATTTGTTCAACACAACCGTATGAATGATATACTAGCTTCAATACTTCATGGTTAATTTTTCCTGAAAATATTTCTTTTAATATATGAAATAAACTTAGTACTAATGGCATGGCAGCCTTTCAACCTTACTCATAGAATTGGTCTTGATAGTTATATCTTTAGGGATACATTCTGAACCGAATTTCCCTCCTCCCTTTTTTTTTCTCTTCTCTGAAAAGCCAATGATTTTTTACCACCACCCTCACCAATGACACTGCATCAATCAGTTAATTACCTTCAAATACTGCCCGAGTTTAAGTTTCTTCACACAGAAATATCTCTTAGCATTCCATTATAATTACTTTAAGTTGTTTATATAAAATATATCTTCCTTTAAGAAAAGCCATAGAAATATCCCTCAGGTAATAGTTGCTAAATTACCTTATTAGCTAGCGTGTAGACAGTAGCATTTATGGCACTATTCATTCAGAGGGAAGAATGGTCTCAATGCCTAATACATGCTTTTCAACTGTGGTGAAAGCTCTATAGTAGGACATTAATTGAAAGAAGAGGAATTCAGTAATAAGCACTTATCAAGAGGACTAAGACAAAAAGCCAAATTCTCTACATCTGTATCTGTATCAAACTACTCTTCCCAATCAAAACATGAAAAATAGATTTGGGGGAGGAATCCAGAAAGATACAGTAAGAAATTCTTGAGAAGCCAATTAATAGGGATTAAAGCATGCTTTAAAAGGATTTTACATGCTAATAAATCCTTTGGTGTATGTTGATAGTGTATTTCAGTATCATTTCTATAAATAGAGATAAAATCTGTGCCTAGAAGAGTGAGAGGAGAGGATGCATTTCACAGTAGCAAGGGAATTCCTGCATATACAGAGAAAGACAGCTTGCATAATGCAGATAAACGCCCTTAGTTAGCCACAGGTTGTAACAAAAGCCCTTAGCGACAGATTATATGGGCTCCCTCCACAAACCACCTGCCATAAAAACTAGGGTTGCAAGCAAACAAGATAGAGTAATGAAATTTGAATTATGAAAATTAACAAAGATTTTGACCTATAAACCAAATTTGTAAAGCCAAAAGAAAATTTAAATAAAGGCCATATAAACCATTTAACAACAGCAATCTTTTACAAAATTAGGCTACTTGTTTTAAAGAATTGTTTAGACTAGTCCCATATTCCAGCTACACTTCTCTAAAGAATGTGTAAAAGTCACATTTTGGAATCCAGGTATAGATAAGAACAAATGCAATATAAACATTGATTTACCATGATCTTGCTTAACCAGTATTATAATAACAAGTGCTACTTGCAAATCTGATAATTCTCACTGTCCTAAATACTTGCACTTTTTTAAATGTTCTGCAGCACAACAACTTGACAACTGAATAGAGGCACCATAGAACTAGGTAGAGGAATGCTAAAGCAGAACCTTTCTTTGGTTTCTCCTCCTCTGTTTTCTGCATGTTTTAGATAAAATTGCACATGGTTATTTGATTCAGTTAGAGTTAAGTAAGACTATAAAAGGGTAGGTAAGTAAACAGTTGACTTTGGAAGCTTTCCTGAACCCTTTGGAGTGGTTTAGACTTTTAGCTCACTTAACAGGAATGCCCTATTTCCTTGAATCTGTCCATTTTTCCAGTTCTTACGTCCTCCTCAATGATCCTCAGTGGGATTTCTTAACCTGTACAATTGAGTTAAATAGACAAATCTATGCTGTATAAATTTCATTTTCTTGATAGTGTTTTTTCTCACAGAAATATTTTGGTAACATATTCAGCCCTAAGTGAATTAGACTGGAGGAAAGTAAGAGAAAAAGGTATCAGGAAATCCACGTTTGCAGGTTAATGTGAGAGCTTTAGATTGGAAAATGAGGAAAGGGCTTTAGGTCCTAATGATTACCCCCTTCCAATAATAAAATCTCACTACCATCATCAATGCTTTCATTTATAAATGCATACCCTGGATAACCACATAGTCTATTAGTACCTACTCTATCTAGCTTTTAAATATAATTCTGGCACATGTTCATGGTGTAAAATTTTTTCTCACAGTATGGGAGAATGTAAAGTCAAAGGCAAAGTTTTCTCCCTTATCCTATTGCCCATTTCCATTTCCCAGAGGTAATGTCTATGAAAAGATTTGGGGGAAATGTAGCTTTTAATACATTATTTTGAATTGAGAACAGCTGACACTCTCTTATCACCCTTGATTACTATTCAAAATGTTAAGTGCATCTAATTCACTATTTTCTCTGCCTTATTCTTACCCTCTTAAAGTCATGAGCTTCCAATCCCCTTGACCAACCCTCTGCCTTGCCTTCCAGCTCCTTCTGCAATGGTCCCATTGTCTTGGCCCTTCTCATTCCATTCTGACTCTTTGGCTTAACTGAAAATCAGCTCTGTCTTCAGCATGGATTCTCCACTTAGTGGAGTCCTTTGTCTCCAACTTTAGCAGGGATCTCTGGAAAGAATTCTTCTGCTTACTTTTAGACACCTCTGCTTCCCATTCAGCTATATTTCAAAACTTTAATGACCTTAGATGCCTTAAACTTCTTAACCTCCTTTTCCAACTCACAGCAAGAGATAATTCCTCTTTTCAGAGAAAATGAGGATCATTAAGCTTCAAAATAAGACCCTTTCCTTAAACTATAAACATTTACTTCTGCCATACATCTTCCATTTTCCCTTTCAAGTCCTCATTAAGAGATTCCTCTCTTGGGTATGGTTAATTTCTCTACACCTGACGAATCTTGATCCAGCAATCACTCCCTTCCCTGACATTTTCAATATGTCAAAATTGATCTATTTCATCTTTTAAAAGAGTAAAACAGTGGTGCACCATTGATCACATGGCGTTTCTGGTGAGTAGCCCATGCCCTTCTCTGCACAGCCACATTCCTTGAAAAGATGGCGCTTTCCTTCCTCCCAGCTATTTGCAACACACTGCTCCCTACTGTATTCTGGAAAAGGTCACTGGTGACTTCTTCTTAATCCGGTGAACACATTTTGGTCCTCATTTCAGTTATCCCACTGTAGGTCCAATGGTAGAATAGATTTTCTTTGGTTTCCACAACACCATGATCCCTTTTGACAAATTATCTCTGAAATAAATCACTGTTCCTTTCCAGGACCTGCACAGGGTATCCAGTTGCCTATTTAGAAACACATTAGTTGTCCTATAGACACTTCAAGCTCATGTGTACAGTGTATATACAAATCTTTACCATGCCTTCTGCACTGCTTATTCCTTTAACTCAGTTCTGTATTCCAATATCATACATGTCATTAGGAAGGACTTTCCTGGTGATACTTTACATAAGAAAGCAATACCAAAATATTTTTAAAAAGCAATATCCAAGATACCCCTATATCCCTTTCCATGATTTGTTTTTCTCCAAACACCTCATGCCATCTAACATAACATATATTTACTTTAGCATCTGCCTCACCATTAGAACGAAAGCTCCCTGAGAACATGTGCTTTGCTTTGATCACAGATATATGCCTAGTGACTATAGGAAGCTCTCTAGAAATATTTGACTAATACCCAGAAGTAAACTCTTCAGTTCCTCCCGCTCAGATATTTCTTATGTGTACTCACAATTTGTAGAATAATTATAAAGATGTCATATATTAGATGTTTAATGCATGTTACTGTCGTAATGTTTATTTCTGAGCATAGCGTCCTAATGCTCAGTTCTAGTTGGTTTCCCAGCCCTGTCACTTCTACCTTAAAATTTGTTTTTTAATCTGCCCCCTTCTTTGCATCTCTATTACTACCATCATAGTCTCTGTTATATCTCCTCAACAGGAATTCAGCACCTTAACTGATTCACTCCAGCCTCCAGTTCTGGTTCTATAAAGTCCATTTTTTTTTGTTTTATCATCTGCTCTTTCTAAACTGCAAATCTAGTCATGTCACACCTTAATTAAAATGCTTAACTGTCCCTGGAGCCTTTAGGACGGTGACAACTCCCATGATTTAACAAGCACCACCTTATAAAATGCGCCTCACCAGCATCACTTGTCACCTCTTCTTTTACCTCTTCCAGAGGAGATAAGAAAAAATTAAGACTGGACTGCTTGAATTAGAGCTGTGACCTCACAGCTCATCCCTGGTGATCACTGGTAATCACTCATCCTATGGCTCCCTCCATTTTCAGACCTGTGAAATGGTACTTACCTTATCATAACCATATCTAGCACATAGTAAGTGCTAAATAGATAACAGCTAAAATTAAAAGAAAAATACAGTTCAACATATGGTTTGCTTCTACTAGGCCAAGTCACCTGTCTTGCCAGTGGGTTTCAGCCCTAGGCAAGTTCACTCTTGATTTGGCTAGACCGAGGAATAACAATAGAACACTCTTGGGGTGAAAAGGTTTATACCCAACTTTATTCCTATGGTGGCAGGTCAAGCACAAGAATCCTGTTCACCTCAGAGCAAGTCTACATGCAGCAAGCCAGTCTCTGCCTCTGGGCCTCTCTGCTCCTGCAGCCATCTCAGACTCTGTCCTTAGCACTGCCACCACTCCAGCCTCTGCTTTCCTGTATCCTTGCAGCCCTAAAGCCATGCAGCCCAGAGCACTGGGTGGAGCTCTTTATATAAAGTCAATAAAAATGTACTGCCTTCACAAGTGCAGTGAGCAAGTTGACCAAGGCCAGGTGAGAATCCTGGCCACAGGAACTTCACTTTCTCTACCCTCCACCCCTCTAGGATTCTTGCCTCTCAATCAATGTGCCCTCAATCTTCCACATTGGTCCTTGTGGGAGAAAGCTGAAATTTGTAACCAATTCCACAATGACAACAAAGGCTACAACAGTATACAAATAACAAAAGTTATGATACAGATAACAGAAATTATAATGACCCTCAAGCCTGAGGAGATCCATTGCTATCAAGTAGTCACCCTAGCTGTATTCAAACCAGTTCTACTCAGATGAGTTAATCAAAAGGACCATTAGTGGCCCTTACAATACCCACTTTCTCCAGGCTCTCCAGCAGAGTCTTGCAGACACACAGGCTGGTCTTGTCACTTTGCCTCTGTCTTCTGCTTCTTTTTCTTCAGTGGCTGGCACTGCTGCTCTGGTTTCAGTTGTAGCCACAGCTCCAGTAAGATTCTGTTGACTTTCCATCCAATTTCTCTCTCTCTGCTCTTGCCTTTATCAAATCAACCCACATCTAGGTCCTTGTGACCTTCTTGGGGCCCTTTAAATTCTTCCTTTGGATAGCAGATCATATTTCTTTCTGTGGTTTCATTGATGGGTGGAGCATAGAGTGCTCCACGACCTGGAGAGGAGCCTGCACCTCTCCTGGAGGAACCGCAGTTACTGAGTCTTTTTCTTTACTACAATGGGGCAGGCTTTCAATCAGCTTTCAACCCAGTGGGCTTTCAGCAGAGGAAAATCTGATGCCTCCAGCACCGGCAGGGCCTCCACCACCACATGTTCGTCAAGCCTTGGCTCCTCCTTCATTTCTGGGCTGACAGTTCCACTACATCCTTCTCCTGCCCCATGGCGCCTGGCAGCCTGCACTTTTGTGCTGCTGCTTCTCATGCTACCATTCCTTTACCATTTCCACAGCACCTCATGGTGATGCCACTTCACTCAACAACAAATTTGTTACCTCCTCTATGGCACCTTGCAGCTCAAATTCTTGGGCCGCCTCTTCTCATGCTTCCAGCAGGAGGATATCTTTGTCCTTTATAGCTTTTCTCAATACTGTGAAAAAAAACCCCACAGTACCCCACAGTTCCTGCCACCCCATGGGCACTCTGTTTCTCTAAGGAATTCCCTATTTTGCTGAGGGCCAACTTTACTGCCTCAGGTCTCATCTCCATCCCTTCCCACTCTTGGGGTGGGGCCCAGTCCTCTAGGAGGCAACCCACATCAGACCACATGTCCGCTAGAGGACACTCAAAGGTAACCCCATCCATAGGTGCAGCCCACTGAAGCACCCCTCCCCTGAGGGCAGCCTGTTCCATTCTTTGGCCTACAGTGAATCCTGCTGATGTTGCCCATTGTCTTGTCAATGGGTTTCATCCCTGGGCAAGTTCACTCTTGATTTGGTGAGAATGAGGAATGACAATGGAACATTCTTTGGGTGAAAAGTTTTCTACCCAACTTTATTCCCACAGTGGCAGGTCATGAACAAGAATCCTGTCCACCTCAGAGTAAGCCTGTGTGCACCAAGCCAGTCTCTGCCTCTGGGCTCCTCCACCCCTGCAGCCATCTCAGTCTCTGTGCTCGGTGCTGCCCCCACTCCAGTCTCTGCTCTCCTGCAGCCATGCAGCCCAGAGCACTGGGCAGCGCTCTTTATATAAAGCCAATAACAACATATAGCCTACACATGTATAGTAAGCAAGCTGACCAGGGCCAGGTGAGAATCCTGACCATAGGACTTTCATTTTCTCAGCATCACCAAACCAGGGCTTAATACCTAACTTCATTGCAGTTTCAGCCTCCCCCAAAAATGTAGTCAGTCAGGAATTTTCTGGTCACAGATTTTCTTAAGATAATCTGTCACGTGTACCTTCTCCATTCCCTAAGATGAGGTATCGACCTGTGAGTCTGGGAAAAGGAAATCCTGGGGCAAAATACCTCCAAAAACCAAAATCAGTCAAAGGGAGAAATAGTTTAAAATCCGTTTATTGCTTACAAACTGCAGTCCAGGGCCTTCTCTCTTTCCTTCTCCAGCAGAAGCAAAACCTGTCCTCCCCTCACCTGGCAGGAAAGATAAGCCCTCCTTGCCCAAGTAATTACCCATTGATATGGAGATGAACTTCTCTCCACCCCTGAGGAATGATGCAAATGCACTAAAGCCATATTTCTTTCTACCTCTGAACACCTATTGATATGCAGATGTACTAAAG
Organism: Smutsia gigantea; assembly: GCA_032199065.1. Classification (NCBI taxonomy): domain Eukaryota; kingdom Metazoa; phylum Chordata; class Mammalia; order Pholidota; family Manidae; genus Smutsia; species Smutsia gigantea. The sequence goes on from JAVSCE010019035.1 coordinate 398,755, forward strand.
CCAGGTGAGATATTCTGGAAATATTACAATTTTACTCACACCACCTAATAAGACATTTTTGTCCCCAGATGCAGGTGACCTCAAAAAAAATTCTTTTTTTTTTGTTTCCTGTTCATGACTTGCTTGTCCTCTCCCTTTCTGTAAGGCCTTTGGAGCATCTCTCTGCTTGCTAGATGGGATGCTTCCCAGTTCATGAATCACTTAATAAAGCCGATTAGATCTTCTAATTTATTTGGTTGATTTTGTTTTTTAACACAAGAGTACTTATTACCAGCAATTTAAAGTCAGTCCACTCTTCACTCTTTGCTATTCCTCAAGTTACACTTGTGCCTGCACTGCCCTTTCTTTATTCTTTCCTATCAAATTCATCCTTCAAGAAACCTTCCCTGATTTTGATACCCCTACTAATTGTCTTAGATGCCTACTTTTTGCTTTTAGCACAGTTGGCAGACTTCTGTCGAAGCTCTTGACTCTCTGCATTTTAATAATGTGCTAACTGGCTTGTACTCTTACCCTCCTTCCTTAGCATGCTGTAAGTTCCTTGAAGGCAGGTGTGGGAGTTCATACTTGGTTAAATTAACATTTGTTAAGTGGAGCAGGGTGAGCCAAGGTAAGTCTTAATTGACAGCAGATCACCAGATAAATTGAAACAGAGAAGCTTATTATTCATGGGTCCTGGAGGAAGTACATGGCATGCCCTGAGGGGCCACATGGGAGGTCCAGGCAGAATACCAACAGAAAGATAGGACCTGGCACACATGCCCTTATGTGGGTAGGTGGGTGGAGTGCTTTGGGGTTTCTGGCCAAGGGTCAGATTGGTCAATTCAAACTAGAAGAGCAAGGTTTTGATAAGCCCCACAGGGGCCTTATCTAATGGACACATTAGGTATACAGGCTGTAGGAGGCAGGGGAGACTGTTGATCACAGGGGTTATTGGGGAAGTTAAATAAGGGTACATTTGCTTGTGACCCTGTGGGGCTGCTCTCCAGGACATGCACTTGCATGAGGGGCTGCTGTCAGTTTAAGGTTCCTGCAGGCTGCTTGACCAAACAGAATGGATGCCAAGGCAGCAGTGCTGCGGAGAAGCTTAGCTAGACTCTCAGCAGCAATTTGCATTTATCCTTGTGTCTTCAGCTGAGGAAAGTGCCCAGAATACAGCAGGCATTCCATCAAAGGTGCTGAAAGAAATTAGACTTTTATATATTATCTTAGCACTTTAGACTTACTATCTTAAGACTTAAGACTCACTATCATCACAATCATCACACACCAACACACATTTCAGCTTTATTTCCTTATAGAACTGCTTCCCTCATCTAATCAAGTTCAGACCCTTCTCCTTTCCCAGGGTTCTCTTCAAATTCCATTTCCTTTATAAGGCCACCCTGATCCAATTATCTTAAAAAATCTTACACTATCTCAATAATCACAGATTTTTTAATCAGTAGAATTTTAAAGACATTTATTATACTCCATTTTATTTCTCCATTTTATCAGTATTGGAAGGTGAGATTTGGCCCCTACATCTGAGGATATAAACCCTTACTATGTGTGATTAGCCTGAGAATAGATTTAAGTATAGGGAATTCCTGCATTAATTGTAGTGTCTGTAGGATATCTTACTTAAAACTAAGTAAGACATAGAAAATTACTATTTTCTCAGTGAATCATAGTCCTATGTCTGAAGGCCATGGTCAGAGGAAATCCCTAATGTTCCTAACCTACTGATGAAATAAAACTTTTCTATAAAGATCATCATTCCCTAATTATATTTTATTATAATATTGAATATATATATAGTTATATATATTCAATATTATAATAAATCTATATTCCCCTATGCAAAATATGTATATGACAGACTAAAACCTCATTTCAGTTTTCCTCCCTTTGGAAACTGATTTCTTGTTACAAAGTGTGTAATAATCCTTTCTGCAGACATTTAAAGTCGCTGCTCTCTATCCTGTTTAGGAATTTAAAATTTCTTTTGTCTTTAGTTTATGTTCAGTTATGTATTCGCTTAGTGATCTAGTGATATCAGCTTGACTTTATTACATACTAGTAATATGTTTATTCTTAAATAACATCAAAAGAATATTTTTGCTTTTCTAGGTTACTTGAGAAAAGCAGAATTACTTATAAACTGTTTCAATACATTTCGCTCTTGCATGTAGTTTTTTAAAATGGTGATGGTATTGAATGCCACAATTCTTTCAACACTATCAAATGTATAGTATCAAAATAATATAAAAATGTATAGGTGAATTCTAAATCTCCAAATCTTAAAATTATGAGCAATTACCACCAGAAACATTCAAATTCTGGTTAATGTGTCTATAATCCCTCAGAATATTGTTAATTTGTAATTAAAATAATTGATAGCCTACCTTTTACCACTCAGAATATTTATATTTATAAGTAAAATTAATGATGCAAACCACATATCTTTCGCTTTGTTAAAATTTTCCTAGAGAAGACCCAGTAATTCCACTCCAAGGAATTTATCCAAAGAACACAAAATCCATGATTCAAAAAGACATTATGTATACGTATGTTTATCACCACATTGTTTGCAATACCAAGATGTGGAAGCAACCTAAGTGTACATCAATAAATGAATGGATAAAGATGTGGTACATATACACAGTGGAATATTATTCGGCCATAAAAAATCCTGCCATGCAACAAAATGGATGGATCTAGAGGGTATTATACTCAGTGAAGTAAGCCAGGCAGAGAAAGACAAATACCATATGATTTCACTTATTTGTGGAATATAAAAACAAAGCAAAACAGAAGGAATAAAACAGCATTATACTCACAGACACTGAGAAGTAACTAGTGGTTACCAAGGGGGAGGGATGGGGGTGGTGGTGGGGGCAGGGGGAAGGGATATAAAAAGGCAAAAAAAAAAAAAGGAAAATAGGTTAGTGGTTACCAGGGACTTAGGTGGGCAGGAATTGGGAGTGACTGCTAACAGGGCTTCTTTCGGGAATGATGGAAGTGTTCTGGAATTAGACCGTGATGATGGTTGCATGAATTTGTGAATATACAAAAACCACTGAATTGTACTCTAAGAATTTTTATGTTATGGTGTGTGAAATTTTATGTTATATGAGTTATGTTTCAATTTAAAAAGTAAGTGAATAAATGAAAGGAAAAAGTGTTATTAGAGAAGAAAAATAGGCAGAATACAGTCTTTCCCAAGAACTCCTCTTCCACAAAGCCTCTGCCATTCACACGTATAGTCATGTGCATGGTCAGCCACTTGCTTGGCCACTGCCATTACTCCTCCCAGAGTGCTGTCTTTCACAGGATCCACTGGCCTCCCACTGCTCTTCTCTAACACCCTATACTTCATTGTTTCCGTAATCGCTGCCAATATCAGACCTTTCCTTGCTGCTCTGTCTTCATCTCACTTTTCTGGAAGAGTCCTGAGATCTTCATCCAGGCATGTTGCTACTGATGGAAAATATACAAGAAGTGAGACTGGAACTGTTACTGGGCATTGGATTGTGGAATTCCTTGTTTCTTGTCTTCTCAAAGTAAAGAATTGAGTCAAAAGACTGAGTAGACACTTAAAGCCACAAGAGGTTTTTTATTCAGCAAAGTGAAAGAGAAGTAATCTCCAGAGGCAGAATAGTGGGCTGATCCTGGAGGGTAGGTAGCTGCCAGCTGCGTTTTACATTATGTCACTTTATGGCAGTTTTTGTGGTTTCCTCCCTCCCATTTTGTCAAGCTTGCATCATCCTTTGGATCCATCTTGCTTTCTCCCCTCATCCTCTTTGTGCAAGTTTACTTTTGTCATTTTTCTCATGAGAACCTAAGCAAAACCCATGGCAGGCCCAAGACCACAATGTAAATGATATAATAATGACATTATTTTGTCCTCAGGGTCATTAATGACAAGGTCTTTTTTAAGCATGTATGTTTCAAAATCCAGAAGGTCCCTGTGACCTGTGTCTTTTGCTTATCAGTTTTTGCTGAGCTGCAGAAGGGGCTGTTCTGTGGGAGACATGGTGGTCTCTGGGTGGAGACTGAGTGGAGACTGGTGGTCTGCTCTTCTCCTTTCTCTCGTCCAGCTCTTGTCTGTTTCTTATTCTAAGAGAACCACTTTTCAATTAATATCCCCAGTCTTGGTCCTCTACACTGTGCAGGAAACCTCCTACATTTCTGTGGCCAAACTGCTCCCTTGTGCTCCATAGTAATTCTTTTTAAGTTTTTCTACTCACCTTCAATATCAGACCTTTATTTACTTCATTTTCACCCATGGTCTTGCCTCTTAACTTATAGAGAAAAGAGAAGTCCTCAAGTGGCAACTTCCCAATACCAAGGTAGAATCCCATCTAACCACCTCTCACCCTGCTCACCCCCATCCATTCCTCCATCTATATTGTGCACCCCTTCCCTTCCCACTTCCTCAGGAATCTCAAACTGACACTCATACACTTTCTTCATTCTCTTTTCCCTATGGATCATCATGTCAACTTGGAGGTTTAATGCTGATAAAACTATATACTAAAAAAAAACAACATATATATGCACACACTCCTTAGTCAAAGCTCTCAGACGAGTCTTCTGTACTTCTCTGATTCGTTATTTTCCCTCTATTCAACATCTCAACCAACTCTTAACCTGTCTTACATCTTCTTTAAAATAGTCATCAATCAACTTCATGTTTCTAAATTGACTTTTTATTAGTGGTACTCTTTATTTTTCAACAGAATTTAACAACTGACTACACAGTTTGCTAAAATCCCTTCCCTTAAATTCTGAGACACCATACTTTTCCACTAAATTCACTAACCCTCTGGCTCTGAGGCAGGCTTTATCTCACCTAAAAGACTTGTGCACAGGAGAATTTCTCTCTCTGTCTCTCCTGCTATGTTTCAACCATTCCTTTAGCCTCAATTACCTCTTTACACTAACTGATAATACTCTGGGCTTAAAAGGAAGACCATCCAACTTGAGAACAAGTGAACTCTGTTTATTCAGGGCTTGCTACAGGAAGGGGATCAGACACCATCACTTGTGTTTGGCAGGAGAACAAAGGCAGGGAGAATGGGAAAACTTTATGGTGAAAAAAAGTAAGCCTCATGTATGATCTGATTGGAAGTTGTTAGTATGGAAAAGTTAGGGGCAGGCTACCTAGAAGTGGGGCTTCCTATGTGATTTGTTCATGTAGCATATGTGTCTTTCTTTGGCTAGTCCTGAATTGGAACTGGGAAACGAGAGGCAAATATTAGGGAGGCTGGTGGTTATTAACCAAATCCTGATCATTTGAGGCTATTTGCTGCAGAAGTTATGGTCTGGCTTCTTGGACTAGTTGTTGCAGAGTTTGTGGGTCAGAGTTCTGTTCTAATATATGGCCTGATCATTGTCTATTTATATGTTCAATCTCCCAGGTCCAAACTTATTTCATCTCCAGATTATGCCACCCAAGCCTAACTACTGTATACCCTGAATCAAGTTCCCCACATCCACTTTTGCTTCTCTTTTATCTATTCCCTATATTACATCTTAATATTTCTTTTTTTTTACCATTTTCTCTTATTAAGGTATTATTGATATACACTCCTATGAAGGTTTCACATGAAAAACCATGTGGTTACTACAATCACCCATGTTGAGTCCCTGACCACACCCCATTGCAGTCACTGTCCATCAGTGTAGTAAGATTCCACAGAGTCCCTACTTGTCTTCTCTGTGCAACACTGTCTTCCCCATGATCCTCCCACATCATGTGTACTAACCATAATACAATACACCTCAGTCCCCTTCTCCCTCCTTCCCCACTCACCATCCACGACCCCTCTCCTTTGGTAACCGCTAGTCCCTTCTTAGAGTTTCTGAGTCTGCTGCTGTTTCATTCTTTCATTTTTGCTCTTTTGTTATACTCCACAAATGAGGGAAATCATTTGGTAACTTGTCTTTCTCTGCCTGGCTTATTTCACTCAGCACAATACCATCCAGCTGCATCCATGTTGTTGCAAATGGTAGGATTTGTTTCTTTCTTATGCCTGAATAGTATTCCATTGTGCATATGTACCACATTTTCTTTATCCATTCATCTACTGATGTACACTTAGGTTGCTTCCATATCTTGGCTATTGTAAATAGTGCTGCGATAAACATGGGGGTGCAGATGTCTTTTTGAATCTGAGAGCTTGTATTCTTTGGGTTAATTCCTAGGAATGGAATTCCCGGGTCAAATGGTATTTCTATTTTCAGTTTTTTGAGGAACCTACATATTGCTTTCCACACTGGTTGAACTAGTTTACATTTCCACTAGCAGTGTAGGGGGGTTCCCCTTTCTCTGCATCCAAACCAGCACTTATTGTTTTAGGTTTTTCCATACTGGCCATCCTAACTGGCATGAGATGATATCTCATTGTGTTTTTAATTTGCATTTCCCTGATAATTAGCAATGTGGAACATCTTTTCAATGTGCCTGTTGACCATCTGAATTTATTCTTTGGAGGAGTGTCTGTTCATATCCTGTGCCCAATTTTTAATTGGGTTATTTGCTTTTTGGTTGTGAGGTGTGTGAGTTCTTTATATATTTTGGACATTAACCTCTTGTCAGATATGTTGTTTATAAATATATTCTCCCATACTGTAGGATGCCTTTTTATTCTGCTGATGGTGTCCTTTGCTGTACAGAAGATTTTTAGCTTGATGTAGATGTAGTCCCATTTGTTCATTTTTTCTTTTGTTTCCTTTGCCTGAGGAGATGCATTCGGGAAAAAGTTGCTCATGTGTATATAAAGGAGATTTTTGCCTCAGTTGTCTTCAAGAATTTTATGGTTTCATGACTTACATTCAGATCTTTGATCCATTTCGAGTTTACTTTTCTGTATGGGGTTAGACAATAATCCAGTTTCATTCTCTTACATGTAGCTGCCCAGTTTTGCCAACACCAGGTGTTAAAGAGGCTGTCATTTCCCCATTGTATCTGGACTCTCTAGTCTGTTCCATTGGTCTATGGGTCTGTTCTTGTGTCAGTACCAAATTGTCTTGATTATGGTGGCTTTGTAGTAGAGCTTGAAGTCGGGAAGCATAATCCCCCTAAGCTTTATTCCTCCTTCTCAGCATTGCTTTGGCTATTCGGGGTCTTTTGTGGTTCCATATGAATTTTAGAACGATTTTCTCTAGTTCGTTGAAGAATGCTGTTGGTATTTTGATAGAGATTGCATTGAATCTGAAGACTCCTTTAGACAGGATGGACATTTTGACAATATTAATTCTTCCGATCCATGAGCATGTGATGTATTTCCATTTATTGGTATCTTCTTTAATTTCTCTCATGAGTGTCTTGTAGTTTTCAGGGTATAGGTCTTTCATTTCTTTGGTTAGGTTTATTCCTAGGTATTTTATTCTTTTTGATGCAGTTGTGAATGGAATTGTTTTCCTGATTTCTCTTTCTGCTAGTTCATCATTAGTGTGTAGGAATGCAATAAATTTCTGTGTATTAATTTTGTATCCTGCAACTTTGCTGAATTCAGATATTAGATCTAGTAGTTTTGGACTGGATTTTTTAGGGCTTTTTCTTTACAATATTATGTCATCTGTAAACAGGAACAGTTTAACTTGTAACTTGTCAATCTGGATGCCTTTTATTTCTTTTTTTTTATTAAGGTATTATTGATATATATTCTTACGAAGGTTTCACATGAAAAAACAATGTGGTTACTACATTCACCAATATTATCGAGTCCCCCACCCAAACCGCCTTTTATTTCTTTGTGGTGTCTGATTGCTGTGACTAGGACTTCCATATCTATGTTGAATAAAAGTGGGGAGAGTGGGCATCCTTGTTTCTGATTTTAAAGGAAAAGCTTTCAGCTTCTCGCAGTTAAGTATGTATGATGTTGGCTGTGGGTTTGTCATATATGGTCTTTACTATTTTGAGGTACTTGCCCTCTATCCCAATTTTGTTGAGAGTTTTTATCATGAATGTATGTTGAATCTTGTCTCATGCTTTTTCAGCATCTATGGAGATAATCATGTGGTTTTTGTCCTTTTTCTTGATATGGTGGATGATGTTGATGGATTTTCTAATATTGTACCATCCTTACATCCATGGAATAAATCCTACTTGATCATGACGGATGATCTTTTTGATATATTTTTGAATTCAGTTTGCTAGTATTTTGTTGAGGATTTTTACATCAATGTTCATCAGGGATATTGGTCTATAATTTTCTTTTTTTGTGGTGTCTTTGCCTAGTTTTGGTATTAAGAGTGATGCTGGCTGCATAGAATGAGTTTGGAAGTAATCCCTCCTCTTCTACTTTTTGGAAAACTTTTGAAACAAGGATGGGTCTTAGGTCTTCACAAAATATTTGATAAAATTCAGTGGTGATGCCACTAATCCAGGGGTTTTTTTCTCATGTAGTTTTTTGATTACCAATTCAATTTTTTTTGCTGGTAATTGGTCTGTTCAGATTTTCTGTTTCTTCCTGGTTGAGCCTTGGAAGGTTGTATTTTTCTAGAAATTTGTCCATTTCTTCTAGTTTATCCAGTTTGTTAGCATACAATTTTTCATAGTATCCTCTCATAATTCTTTGTATTTCTGTTGTGTCTGTAGTGATTTTTCCTTTCTCATTTCTGATTCTGTTTATGTGTGTAGACTCTCTTTTTTTCTTGATAAGTCCAGCTACGGATTTATTTATTTTGTTTATTTTCTCGAAGAACCAGTTCTTCCTTTCATCGATTCTTTAAGCTATTTTTTTATTCTTCTCGATTTTATTTATTTCTGCTCTGCTCTTTATTATGTCCTTCCTTCTACTGACTTTGGGCCTCATTTGTTCTTCTTTTTCTAGTTTCTTCAATTGTGAGTTTAGACTTTTCATATAGGATTGTTCTTCTTTCCTAAGGTAGGCCTGTATTGCAGTATACTTCCCTCTTAGCACGGCCTTCGGTGCATCCCACAGATTTTGTGGTGTTGAATTATTGTTTTCATTTGTCTCCATATATTGCTTGATCTCTGTTTTTATTTGGTCATTGATCCATTAGTTATTTAGGAGCACGTTGTGAAGCCTCCATGTGTTTGTTGGATTTTTCATTTCCTTTGCATAATTTATTTCTAGTTTCATACCTCTGTGGTCTGAGAAGCTGGTTCATACAATTTCAATCTTTTTTAATTTACTGAGGCTCTTTTTGTGGCCTAGTATATAATATTTTCTTGAAAATGTTCCATGTGCACTTCAGAAGAATGTGTATCCTGCTGCTTTTGGGTGTTGAGTTCTGTAGATATCTCTTAAGTCCATCTTTTCTGATGTGTTGTTCAGTGCCTCTGTTTCCTTACATATTTTCTGTCTGGTTGATCTGTCCTTTGGAGTAAGTGGAGTGTTGACGTCTCCTAAAATGAATGCATTGCATTCTGTTTCCCCTTCAATTCTGTTAGTATTTGTTTCACATATGTAGGTGATCCTGTGTTGTGTGCATAGATATGTATAACGGTTATATTCTCTCATTGGACTGATGTCTTTATCATTATGTAATGTCCTTCTTTGTCTCTTATGTCTTTCTTTGATTTGAAGTCTATTTTCTCTGATACAAGTACTGCAACTTCTGCTTTTTTCTCCCTATTAGTTGCATGAAATATCTTTTTCTATCCCTTTACATTTAGTCTGTGTGTGTCTTTGGGTTTGAAGTGAGTCTCTTGTAGGCAGCATATAGACAGCTCTTGCTTTTTTATCCATTCAGTGATTCTGTGTCTTTTGATTGGTGCATTCAAATCATTTACATTTAGGGTGAGTATCAATAAGTATGTACTTATTGCCATTGTAGGCTTTAGATTCATGGCTACCAAAGGTTCAAGGGTAACTTCCTTATTATGTAACAGTCTAAGTTAACTCACTCAGTATGCTATTACAAACACAATCTAAAGGTTCTTTTTTTGTCCCTTTCTTTTTCTTTCTTCTCCATTCCTTATATATTAGGTATCATATTCTGTACTCTTTGTGTATCTCTTGACTGACTTTTGGGGTAGTTGATTTAATTTTTCATCTGCTTATTAATTAATTATTCTTTCTTTATTGTGGTTTTATTTCCCCTGGTGACAGCTATTTAGCTTTAGGAACACTTCCATCTATAGCCGTCCCTCCAAAATGCACTGTAGAGGTTTGTGGGAGGTAAATTCTCAGCTTTTGCTTATTTGGAAATTGTTTAACCCCTCCTTCAAATTTAAATGATAATCTTGCCAGATAGAGTATTCTTGGTTGAGGCCCTTCTGCTTCATTGCATTAAATATATCATGTCACTCCCTTCTGGTCTGTAAGATTTCTGTTGAGAAGTGTGATGATAGCCTGATGGGTTTTCCTTTGCATGTGATCTTTTTTCTCTCTCTGGCTGCTTTTAATAGTCTGTCCTTATCCTTGATCTTTGCCATTTTATTTATTATATGTCTTGATGTTGTCTTCCTTGGGTCCTTTGTTTTGGGAGATCTGTGCACCTCCATAGCCTGAGAGAGTATCTCCTTCCCCAGATTGGGTGAGTTTTCAGCAATTACATCCTCAAAGATGCTTTCTATGCGTTTTTCTCTCTCTTCTTCTTCTGATACCCCTATAATGTTAATATTGTTCCGTTTGGATTTGTTGCACAATTCTCTCAATTTTCTTTCATTCCTAGAGATCCTTTTTTCTCTCTGTGCCTCAGCTTCTTTGTATTTCTCTTTTCTGATTTCTATTCCATTTACTGTCTCCTCCACTATGTCTATTCTGCTTTTAAATCCCTCCATTGTATATTTCTGATACTGTATTCCATAATGATTGAATCTCCGTCCAGAATTCTTCCCTGATTTATTGAATATTTTTCTGTACCTCCATTAGCATGTTTATGATTTTTATTTTGAAATCTCTTTCTGGAAGATTGATGAGTTCAGTTTCACTTGACCCTTTTCCTGGTGTTTGTGGGATTTTGGTTTGAACCAGGTCCTTTGATGTTTCATATTTGTATGTGGCCCCTTGGGGTCGCAGGGAGCAGCGCTGGTGCCTGGGGGGAGAAAAGAGCTGTTTCCTGCTTCGCTGCTATCCCTGCCTCCACTGCCCGAAACAGTGGGCCGAGCATACAGGTGCAAGCCTCTATGCTTTGCATTTGTAGCTGCTATAGGCAGGGCTTCCTTCTGGCTGCATGATGCCTAGGCAGGGGCTGCTGGTTTGCCAGCCAGTGCAGGCTGGTCGGGAGGAAGGCCCAGGAGTCTGCGTATTATGCTGGGGTGCCTCAGAGCTGCTTACCCAGCTGGGTGGATGGAGCTCCTGAAGCTCCTGAAAGTTCCCAAACCACTGGGCAGAATGCGCCTGGACAATTTTGTCCACCTGTCCTTTCTCCTGAGCAGTAAGCTCTGTGCAATCCCTGCCTCTTTAGTAGCCCTCTCACTGTTAGGAAGTCTCTCAGAGTACCCACGTTTCTTTTGTTCTAGAGTAGCTGGATGTGGATCCCTGTTTTCAACAAGTGGTTGGAATCTCAGTCTTTCCAAGTATTCCACCTGTCTTCGCTTTCCATCCCCACTAATCTCCAGAGCACCATGCAATATTGGTTAGTTCTCCCAGAGCAGATCTCCAGGGCTGGGTGTTCAGCAGTTGTAAGCCTCCACTCCCTCCACATTCTGTTTCTCTTCCTCACACTGGTGAGCTGGGGTGGGGGAAGGGCTTCTGTCCCATTGGATCATGGGTATAGTACCTTACCATGTTCCATGAGGTCTGCTCTTTTCTCCAGGTGTATGCAGTCTGGCACAGCCTTCTTTCCTGTTGATCTTTTAGAATTAGTTGTATTAACTCTATTTTCATATTATATGTGGTTTTGTGAAGAAGCCTCTGTTTCACCTCTCACACTGCCATTGGTAATTTCCTCGAAAATCCTCCTAATATTTCTTACACCCTTCAGTGATTCTCATAACTTTTAGGGTTAAAATAAAATATTTAATGGAATACACAAAACTGTGCCTGATCAAGTCCTTCTCCATCTTTCCAAACCCATCTGACTTGCTGTGGCTGTGACTTTGTGAAGTGTGTCTTGTTTCTTTCCACTTCAGGGGTTTCCCATGTTAGTTTTCCCTGCCTAGGGTCTGGGATGTTCTTTCTTTTCTCTTCACCTAGTTTATTCCTACTCGGGCAAGCTTTGGTCAGATGTCACTTCGCTTGGGTTTCTGTGTTTACCACATAGGATGTCTCTTATTACACTGGGCCAAGTAACTTTGGGAGGGTCTTTGAAGTTTTTTAGCTTTCACATTTTGTTTATATTGAAATTGTGTTAGAACTTTCAACTTTATACTTAGTCACTTTTTTCTCTGATAGTAACATGTTTATATATACAAAAATTGTACATAGTGATATATACATATATATGTGACATATACATATTATTTAAACATGTGTGATGTATTTATTACCTTGACTCATTACAGATCACTAAACCTAAATGCATTTATTTGTAGATTTGGAGATAGTCATTTTAAATGACTCTTCAGTATTTCATTGTATGCACAGGCTTTGTTTATTTAACTTTATTTTATTGATGTATAGTTATGTTTTTCTTTATTTGTGCTATGTTGAACAATGGTGCAATGAACATGTATGCATACATCTTTGGACACCTGTAACTTACATCCTTACAGACATTTCTAAAGTACAGCACATTTTTAAATATTTTGAGATATGACTCATGTATCATATGGTACCCATTTAAGGTATATGGCTCAGTGGTTTTAATTTTATTCAAGTAGTTCTGCAATTATCACCATAATCAATTTTAGAATATTTTCATTACCTAGTAAAGAAATACCCATAGTCTTTAGCAAGCATTCCACTTCCCATTTCTCCTCAACTTTTTAGTCCAAGACATCTACTAACCTGCTGTCTGATTCTATAGATTTTCCTATTCTCGACATTTTATAGAAACAGATTCATGCAATTATTTTCTTTGGACTTTCACTTAGATTGATATTTTCAAGTCACATCCACCTGGTAGCATGTATCAGCACTTCATTTTTTAAATAACTGAACAAAATTCCATTGTATAGAATAATCACATTTTTATCCATTCAATTGTTTTCACTATTTAACTATTAGGAATAATTTTGCTGTGAACACTTATGTACGTTTTGTTTCAACAGTGTTTTCAGTTCTCTTGGATATATACCTACGAGTGAAACTGCTGTTATATGGTTATTCTATGTTGAACTTATTGAGGAACTGTCAAACTGTTTTCCACAGTGATTGCAGCAGTTTACATTCCTACCGGCAGTATATAAAGGTTCCAATTCCTCCACATTCTCACCGTTTGTTGTTATGGCAATCCTAGTGGATGTGAAGTGATACAGTGATTTTGATGTGCATTTCCCTAATGACTAATGTTGAGCATCTTTTCATGTATTTGTTGGCCATTTATCTATCTTCTTTGGAGAAATGCCTATTCAAATCCTCTATCCATTTTTCAATTGACTTTTCCTTTTATTGTTGAGTTATGAGTTTTACACATATTTTGAATACAAGACCCTTATTAAATATAGGATTTGCTTCCATGCTATGGAATTATTAATTATATTTAAAATAATTATTTAATAAAATATTTATTAATATTTTCCATTCTGCGGATTTTCATTTCACTTTCTTGGTGTTGTCCTTTAAGCACAGAAGTTTTTAGTTTTGCTAAGGTCTGATTTGTATATTTTTCTTTGCTTTTGCTTTAGGTGTCATGTTGAAAATCATTGACTAATCCAAGGTTGTAAGTATTTGCACTATGTTTTCTTCTAAGAGTTTTGTAGTTTTATTGCTTACACTTATGACTGTGATCCATTTTGAATTAAATTTTGTGTATGTTTTGAGGAAGGGATTGAATTTCTTCTTTTGTGTGTGGATATCCAAATATTCTACACCATGTGTTGAAAAAATTATTCTTTCTCACTTTGAATTATGTTGGCACTATTGTCAGAAATCAATTGAGCATAAATATAAGGGTTTATTTCTGGTCTCAGTTCTATTTCATTTATCTATATGTTGGTCCTTGTGATAATACTAGACTGTCCATTATTGTAGTACTGTAGCAAATTTTTAAATCAGGATATGTGAATTCTCCAACTTTGTAGTTCTTCAGCATTGTTTTGGTTATTCTGCTTCACTTGAATTTCCATATGGATTTTAAGATCAGTTTGTCAATTTCTGCAGAGCCAACTGGGATTTGAATAGGGATTTTGTTGAATCCGTCAATCAATGTGGGTAATATTGTTTCTGGATAATTATGTTTCCTAATTCATGAACACGAGATGTATTTCCATTTATTCAGATTCACCTTAATTCATTTCAACAATGTTTTGCAGTTTTTAGAGTATGTTCTATACTTGTTTAATTTATTCCTAAATATTTTATTCTTTTGATGCTATTGTAAGTGGAATTTTCTTAATTTAATTTTTGAATCATTCATTGCTAATGTGTAGAAATATCATTAATTTTTGTTTATTAATCTTATATCCTGTAACCTGAAGTGAAATTATTCATTATCATAGTTTTATTCGGTTTATTAGGATTTGCTATGTACAAGCTCATGTTGTCTACAAAGACAAATAGTCTTACTTCTTTTCTAACTAAATGTCTTTTATTTCTTTTCCTTGCCTAATTGCCCTAACTAGAGCATCCAGTACAATGTCCAGTAGAAGTGGTGAGACACTTATAGAGAAGTGTCTTATTCTTGATCTTAGGTGGAAAGCATTCAGTCTTTCGCCATTAAGAATGATTTTACCTGTGAGTCTTTGTAGATGTCCTTTATCAGATGGAAGAAGTTTCCTTTTATTCCTAGTTCATTCAAAGTTTTTATCATGAAAGAAGAGTGTTGGGTTTTGTGATTTGCTTTTTCTGTATTGAGATTTTTGTGCATTTTTTGTCTTTATTCTATTAAAATTGTGTAAAACATTAAATGATTTTTGGATGCTAAACCAACCTGGCATTCCTCGGATAAATCCCACTGGGTATGATGTGTTATCCTTTTTATATATTGCTGGATTTGGTGTGCTAGTCTTTTATTCAGGATTTTACATCTACATTCATATGAGATATTGGTAATTTTCTTATGATGTCCTTTCCTGGTTTTCATATCAGGTACTGATCCCATAGAATGAGTTGGGAAGTGTTTCCTCCCCTTCTATATTTGGAAGTTTTTGTGGAGGATTGATACTAATTATTTAAATGTTTGGTAAAATTCACCATAGAATATATTGGGCCAAGGGATTTTTGTGGGAAGTGTTTTAATTGCTAATTCAATCTTTCTATTTGTTATAGGCCTATTCATATTTCCTGTTTCCTCAAGTCAGTTTTGGTAGTTTGTGTCTTTCTAAGAATATGTTTGTTTCATCTAAGTGATCTAATTTTTTGGTATACACTTGTTCATCATATTCCCTTATAATCTTCTTTTTTTAATTTATTATTTCTGTAAGGTCAGTAGTGATGTTTTCTTTCTCATTTGAGTTTACTAATTTGAGTCTTTTTTATTCTTGGTCATTCTAGATAATGTCTGTCAATTTTGAGTTCTTCAAAGGAAAAACTCTGTTTTGTTCTCTCTGTAGTTTTCCATCTCTATCCCATTCACTTCTGCTCTGATCATTATTGTCTTATTTGTGTTTGCTTTAGGTTTCATCTGCTCTTCTTTCTCTAGTTTCTTAAAGTGATTGTTAGCTTATTGATTGAGATCTTCCTTCTTTTTTAATATATATGTTTAGAATTATAAATTTCCCTCTAAGCACCATTTTAGCTGCATCTCATAAGTTTTCTTATTCATTTCAAAGTATTTTCTTCTTCCCTTGTGATTTTTTTGATCTGTTCATTGTTGAAGAGTGTGTTGTTAATTTCCACATATTTGTGAATTTCCCAAATATATTTGCTACTGATTTCTAACTTCCTGTTGTTGAATCATCTATTCCACCTTTCAATTGTGTAAGTTTTGCTTCATGTATTTTGGAGCTCTGTTTTTAGGTGCATATAGCTTCATAATTCTTATATCTTTCTCAGTTGACCCATTTATCATTATAAAATGTCTTTCTTTTTCTCTAATAACAGTTTTTGTCTTAGAGTTTCTTTTATCTGATGTTAGTATATTCATGTCATCTGTTTTATGCTTGTTGTTTACATCATATTTTTTCTATCCTTTTACTTTCAACCTGTTTGTGACTCTGAATCTAAATTGTGTCTTATAGAGAACATATAGTCGGCTCATACTTTTTTTTTAATTCAGTCTGACAATATCTGCCTTTTAAATGGATTGTTTAATATATTCACATTCAATGTTATTATTGATATGGTTGGATGTATATCTGCTATTGTACTTTTTGTTCTATATTTCATGTCTTCTTTGTTCTCTTCTTCCTCCATTCCTCCTTTACTGCTTTCTTTTGCATTAGGTGAATATTTTCTAGCTTAATGACTTAATTATTTTAATGATTTTTTCCTAGTTTTTCCATTCTTACTTTCTTAATGGTTGCTCTATGACTTAAGTAATATGTATCTTAACTTATCAAAATCTGTTTCAGATTATACATACTAAATCCAATGAGATATAGAAATTACCTACATAGCTCTATGCTCTCTTTCTAATTCTATTATAGTTATACTTATTACAACTATATATGTTACACATCCAACTTTGTTGTAATTATTACTATGTACAATTTTAGTTCCCTTAAAGCTGAGAGAAGAAAGGAGGGGAAGTGTATATTTACTTATATATACCTTCTCATTTACCATTTCTGGTTCTTGTCATTAGTATATTTTTCTGATGGCTTAGTCTGTTAAGGCTGCTGTAACAAAGTAGAGAGGTGGCTTATAAACAACAGAAATTTATTTCTCACAGCTCTGGAGTCTGGGAAGTCAGAACCAGATGCCAGCAGATTTAATGTCTGCTGTGAGCTCTCTTCTTGGTTCATAGACAGCCACCTTCTTTCTGTATCCTCACAAGGTGGAGGAGATGAGGGAGCTCTCTAGGTTCTGCTTTATTAGGTCATTAATTCCCATCATGAGGACTCCACCCTTATGACTTAATCACCTCCCCAAAGCCTCACCTCCAAATACCAATACATTGGGGATTAGGATGTAACATTAATTTTGGGAGAACACAACAAAATATAGCACTTGAATAAATGTTTCTACATTCGCTCTGTTCCCTCTTTGGACAGTTTCTAGAGACAAATTACCTAGGGAAACCTTGGCACCAGTAATTCTACTGTAACTGATCCATTTTTCTCTTTTAAAATTTACCTATATTACCTATATTACAAATACCATTTTATCTATTAAATAAAAACAGCCCAAATTAAGATTTTGGTTCTGATGTATTTTGCTTCGTCTGCTGTCTTAGTTGTCTTAGCTGGTATAAATATCAGGGATCAAAATCCAACATATTAAGAAAAATAGTTAAGACTGCTAATGTGTGTCACTGACCAAAGATGATTAGATGAAAAATAATGAAAAAAAATCCCTTTTAGAAAAAACTCACCTTTTGAAGGAATGCAGTTGCTGTACTGATATTGAAAGGTAAGAAAATACAAAGCTGCTTTCAGCACTAAGAAACTCTAGTAAATTTTCAAAACTCATCTATTAAAACAATTAAGCATGGGTAAATTGGTCTGCTGGATAGCATTTCTTAATGATATGTTTATTTTTCCTTTATTTTCCAACTATAGATCTTCTCTAGCTAACATCAGTCAATCTGCCAGAAGAAGAAGAGTGAAGGAAAGATACCCACCCACACACAGTAGTGGGATTGCTTAGAAGTTCCTGTATGAAAAGGAAACATTTGAGGATGGTTTATTAGTTTCACAGGATTCTCTTATTTCTGTTTTCTTTTTAGAAGGAAAGTAACATAAATTCAAAAGCAATTCCAGTCTGAGGCACAATTATTTGCCTGCATAACAAAAATCTCTCATCTTTTTCTGCACATTATTACTACATGAGTTAAAGAGAAAAATATTTTTAATGTCTTAGAACTCTCTAATTGTAAACAATGTAAGAATTTAAATTTTTTCTTTCATATTCCTATAGTTCTCTAAAAGTATTAAAGCAACCTTTTAAATGTTTGAGTGATTTTTTTTATGATGCTAATCTGAAATAAATTACATTGATCGTTTGACTTTGCAGACTTGGGAGAAAAAACCTGGTTCATTGATGATGTAGAGACAACTAAGAAGCTATTAATTGCTACCAGTGTTACATGATAGGCTTTATGTTTATAAACATATTTTATATTTTCAATTATATCCATTTAAAATTGTAAAAGAAAATTTGAATTAATCATAATTCTGCTTTGCTTTTTTTGGTATTGTTCACCCTGTGCTGGTAAGATATATAAACATAAAACCCAAAGGGAATAGGAATGTGATGAATTAAAAGGAAACTATCCTGTCTGTCTGAATTCTATTGATAATTAGATGTCCCCACATTGTTAAATATGTTCTTAATTTGTATTTGTTGAAAAACTGTTTAGTGGCATAAAGTTTTTATTATTTCATGGTAAGTTAATTCCAGATATGAAATTTACAATTCACATATTGAATAGAAGTTTTACTTTGTAAACATTGTAGAGTAGGAGAAGCCATAAACTATTAACCCTTATTTTGTTAAAATTAAAGGTGGGGATTAACATATAAAGAATTTGAATAGAAAATCTGATATCATGAAGGTTGTCTCCCTTTCATAGCTTATTAATATCTTTTGGGATGGAAGGTGCTTCTAAAAAGCACTGTAATTAAATTTACATATAAAAAGATGTTTTATGAAGTATGTTACCTCATTACTTAATTGGATATTTTGGGAAAATCTTAAATGATTTTCTGAATGAATTATAATTCCTTTACACTATTGCATTTTAATAGAACATGACCTATTATATCAATTATATTTAAAACATGTTACTTGTTTATATACTTTATTCAAAGGAAAGAAAAATGATACTTTATGTAGTTCAGACACATCTCATTGAATATAAGCCTTTGCTTTTTCAAGTACAGATTCTCACATTCACAGAAAAAGTTTTAAAATATCCATATTATTACAAAGAAGTTAAATGGTTATAGATTTCTGCTCATACAACTTCAATAATTGTTCAATAAAACACTCACTGATTTGAGTGTTTAGTCGTCCTTATTTTGTATAAAAAATTTCAGTGTTGAGCACAGCATGGTAGAAATGTTCCTGATATTGGCTCTATTTCTAATGTTTGTTACTTTTAATTGAGGCATTCAAAGCTAAATATATATTCTTAAATGGAGGCATTATACCCTTCTACTGCTCTTTTACCTAATTCAGGATGACTATAATAATGGCAAAGATTATCTCAAAATTTATAAAAACTAAGCAACCCGTGGCATGTACACTGAAAATGGCTTAGCAGAACAAGTCCATGACAATGGAGCCATATTTTATTCACTGGCAAGGTAAAGCGGGAGGCCAGAGGAGTGTCAGATAAGCATACTTTAAACTTAACCTTCTCAAGATTTGTGGGTTTTATTATTTTTCTATTAAAAGTTCTTTGCAATTTCTAGCATTTTCAGAACACAAAGGAAAAGAGATTTTATATAGTTTAATCAAAATGGTTAAATGGATCAGAAGTAATGATGCCACCCCAATATGGGACCACGGGGTGAGTCAGTGAAGTGGAGCAGTTAGAGAGTGGTAAACCAATGAACAGTTCTAAATGTCGATCCCTTCTTTCTTTGCTTGATTCCTTCTAAACACTGAAATCAGTGAAGTCTTTTGTCCTATTCTTATATGATTTTTACCTTTCTTCTAAGAACCAGAAGAAATAATAAGTGGAATAGAATAAGTAGGCACAGAAGAATAAGTGGGCACAAAATTTTCAGGGGTGCCCCAAAACTTAGTAAGCAATATAAGTAATATTTTAACAGCATTTTTGAAAAAAGTAAAATTTAACAACAAAATAATGCATGGTGAATAAAATACCAAACTTTTAGATAAAGACAGAAACAGTTGAACCACGTTAAAGCCTAAGGCAAAAGGCAAAAATTAGTAATTCTAGTCCTGTCAGTAATAAGAGCCTCATTTTAGTTTCTTGAAGCTGGAGTTCCAGCCCTTTGTTTCATGTTCTCATTTCCCAAAATGACTGACTCAATTCTAGATTTGTATCCCATTTTCCATTCTCAGCTTCTACGGAGCCAGAGTGTTCATGGAAAAAACATTGGATTCTAGCCCTGGCTTTTTTTTACATCTAAGTTTTCATCCTACTATAAATCATATAATTGGATTCCAATTAGTCTTGGTAATAGATAATATGGTTGATGATTTGAAGCTCTGGACCCTGTTAATTCCTCTACAGAAAGGTCTTATCAATTTAATCTGGAAATTTGTCATCTAATTACATACCAAGAATCCACAAGAACTACCTACATTATATCCTGACTCTACACTTTTAGAATCATAACAATATCATATTTTTGCAAGGTCACGTAATACCTTATATCAACTGTTTTGTGGCATTTGCTATGTCAGTGGCCATATTATATTTGTCAAAGTTTTTAACTCAGTATGGATAAGAGTAAAAAAGTTTTTGGTATGTAGCCAGTTCTCAGTTTTTCTATTTTTAATGTAACATTTCCCAGGAGAATGTGTTAGAATGTCAGTTTCCACACTGCTTTCTCTTTCAATGAGTTATAGACAAAGATTTTGTGTTTCATAACTAAAATAGTTTTGCTTCACTAAATATGGCTTATATAAAATAAGCCATAAGTGTCATGAAAATTCAAATACTACAAGAAAATCAAAACAAATATTTCCAATTCTTGAAGCATTTGGAAATATTTTTTTAATAATATTAGCTTTGGAAAATGAACAAATTCTAAACTTACAATTTAACAAAAAACGAAGATGTTTTCTGTTATTATACTCTTCTCATTAGATTGTGGGTGATTGTTATCCTCCTTATTGTGATTTTGGAGCTCTGTTTTTAGTGTCTGAGCCTATTTTAAAGTTATTTAGGTTTTTATTTAATTTTACAAGTGCACAGGTTAGGAAGAAAGGAGGAAGAAAGGAAAGGAGTTCAACCTCTGCAAAATGGCTTCCCAATAACCATGTGGGATTAAGTACTATTCTGCATGTTTTTAGATAAAGAAACAGGGACTTAGAAAATCCAAGTGCCTTCTAAAATGTGCCTTTAAGTATTTAGATAGAAGAAGCATTTTGAATTATTATTAAAACTACATATTTTGTAATGGTATATAAATATAGTTTCCTGAACTGCAGCTGAAAAATGGAGAAAATGTTCTGACATAGGTTTCTGCCCTTTTTGGAGGCAGATCGGTGCTGTAATCATCACTTTAGGTAACTCGGCCAGAGACCTGTGTATCTCTCTGTATGACATATTTAATTCAACAAAGTTTGGATTCATTCCCTCCTAACTTTCCTTCTCTTCTTTCAAGGAAACTTAAAAATTATTCTGTTTGCCTGAGCTATTTTTTGAAGAGAAAAAAATACCTATATAAAATAAAATTCTTCTTTTTATATTTAAAGCAATTATTAAAATAATTGTATCAAAAGTACAATTTTCTCTTTAAAAATGTATTTTCAAATGGCAAAGAAACTACACGTATTTCAGTGTTTTTTTTTTAAGATTTACACATGTAAAGCAAAATGAGACACTTAACATCTGTTGCCTCTAAATCTCACTTCTACTCTCAAAGGGAAACAGAAATAGGCACTTTTACGTGAATTTGTAGATAATGTATATGTGTGTATGTAACGTATGAAAATTTATTAGTACAACTCTGTGAGGTAAGTTGTATTATTTATTGCCCCCCTTCCTTTTTTTTTAAACTAGATGAGAAAACATGTATAAAAAGATAACCTGTCAAAGGTCACACAAGGAAGAAAAGGGCAGAATTTGGGTTTTGACTCCTGGAAGCCTGATTCCAAAGCCAGGTCTTAACCACCAATCTTCAGCTTTCTTTAGACATGGAGAGTACATAGGCATGTGTGTGTATAGCCATAGGTACACGTAAACATGTTTCATACTGCAAGCTTGTCATGTGCCTTTGCACATATGCATGAAGGACAGAGAGAGGAAGACAACTTGTTAAAACAAGATGGAGCAGCCAAGATCAAGACAATGAAGTCTCTCAAAGAAACTGGCATGAAAAATATCCCTTGGCTGAGAAACAAGATCACTGATAAACAGAATAATTCCAGTTGTTAATGCAGGAGGAGTAAGGTTGAAAGCCAGATTGCTTCTAAAGTAGTCTTGTAAGGAAGAAAATAATTCTTAAAGTCAGTACATCCATAGGAAGAATCCAATGCCTAACAATCAGCTCTTTAGGTTAATTAGCACCTAGCAGATAGGCCTCATTTTGTTTTAATTGTGCTGTATCCTACTGTTGTCAGGAGATCCAATCTGGGAAGATCTCCCTGCATGCTAGGTAAGACCTCGACCCAGGAATGGGTTCTTGGCTGATGGAGAAAAGAATTCATGAGTAGGTCAAGTAGGGACAAGCAAAGAGTAGTTTAGTAAGGCAAAAGTACACACTCAAGGAAGGATTACAATCATGCTTGAGAGGTGAGCAGTCTGGTGGGGCTCAGGTTGGATGGTCTTTTGGCTGGAACTTAAGCAGGGGATGGGATATTCATCAGGATAGGTGGGGTTTCCTCAAAATAAGGAGATTTCCAAGAAATAGGGTGACAGCCTCTTTTTGTCCTTAAATGGTCTGCCTCAGATCTATCATGGCACCAAGAAGTGTGATTTTTATTATGCTAATGAGTATATCATGTATTTTGAGGTGAAGTCAGTTAACTGCTCCATATTGGAACCAGCCAGTCTTGGTGGGTCTGTTATCTATATCCTCACTCCCACATCTTGCAAATTTTACAAAGAATGTTTATAATATAAACAAGTTTCTAGCTGAATGTAAGCACCAGCCAAAGTCCCTGCTCATGTCTGGCTATCTACCTACTATAACACTATGAAACATGGCCAACCTCTCAGGGTTCATTGTCATACTGATGGGATTCTTGTCTTAAGTAATCTTTATGTTATGAACTGTGGAAGAAGAAGGCTCATATTCTGTGTCTTACAGTATTTAAAATCATATGTTCACCCTCCTGTAAAAGAAGAAACAAACATGGGAAGCTGCTGCTACCAGCAATTCAAAAGGTTTAAGAACCACAACTTTAACAATATCTGTGGAGGATCTCTAATTCACACCTGTATTTAAACTGCCCACCACACACCACTTCTTGGATCTCTTAAAGGCACCAAAACATCTCTCCTGTAGCTACTCTTTTCAAGATTCAATTTTTTTTTGTATCATGATAATGGTTTAAAATGCTTCCCTGGCTTTCCTTTGCACCAGATAAAGACAAAACTCTTAACTTTCCCTGAAAGGCATTGCACGAGTGATTGTTGCCTATATATCATCAGATTCACATAGGCCATTTTTCATGTTTTTTATTTCCTGCACCTCTGCTTCCCTGTAGTGCAGCCAAACCAACATCTGTTAGCTCTTCATGTGCCAAGTTCTTTATAGAGTTGTCTCCTCATTGACTCTTGCTTCAGTCTTGAATACGTTTACCCTTGAGTTTGTCCAACTAACTCAAATTCATTCCACAAATTTCACCTTAAATGTCACTTCTTCAAGAGAGACATCAGGGAGCTTGAGTTGAGGTGGGGCACAATTCTCCAGGGCGGGGCAGGCTCACCCACCCACTTACCCACTGAGATGCAAACCAATCCATAGAGATGACTGTCACTCTTTCATATCAGGGTTTACTACCTTCTCACATAGGATCCTAGAGTGAGCTTGCTCCAGGCAAAGCTCTCCATTCCGTTAACGTCTGAGAGGAGGTGGGGTGTGGTGGTGAAGCTTTTAAAACCAACCTGAAACCTTACTTTGATCCTCAAGTTGCTCACAGAAATAAAAATAGTAAGAATTTGAGAAGATGGCCTCCAGGAATTACATGATCAGTTGAAGCCAACAATGACGTGTCACCTAGAAACGTCCCCACCTGCTGCTCAGCACCTCCCACTCCTGCGCATGCGCGAGCCCGCCCACTTCCGGAGGAGCCGTCAGCGTACTCTCAGGCCTGCGTACCGTGGATGGGAAGCCCCCACTCGGGCTCCTCTCCGTCCTTCACTAGCAGGGCACTAAGGCTCCGTTATTCTCCTGACTGAGAGAGCCCAGTGGTGTGCTCCAGGTGATTTGGGTGGGCTGCAGAAATGGGCTTCCCCTGCGTCTGCCGGGAGCCGGACCTCTGAGTCACAGCTAGTCCACTGGATCGCCTCAGGCTCTGGTGAAGATTTTGTGAAAACCACAACTTTCCACTTCTAGATCTGTGGAATCAGAATCGGGGTAGTGAGCCTGAGTTAAATTTTCAAGCAGATTTTTATCTGAGTGAGAATTTGAGAATTGCTCATTTATCTCCAAAGAATTACTGTGTTTGGTAGAGGAGAAGAGGGACATTAAGGGAATGGAGTGGTAGGCACCATTTGAGAACCTACTACCTTCCGTTGCCTACACCTCCTGACCAATTTAAGCAGTCTTTAATCCTAACAAAGATCTTACACTTAGGTATTATCATTAAAAACTTTACCTGTTTAATAAGCCCAAATGGGCAAACTTGTAATGATAGTGAGCTGGTTTGGACACAGACATTTTAAGAGTCATCCAGTATGATTATGGTTGAAACCAGGAGCTGGGGATCTACCACAGGTTCTATTTATGTATTAAATGCTTTTTAAGCACCCATTATATGCCCAGGAAAGAATAAGCTAGAGACACATTCCTCAAAAGCCTATAGTCTAGCAGAGGAATTGGACACATTGCTAAGGAATTGCAAAAATAATTGTAATATCAAATCACAACTATGATGTAAGATTTGATGGGGAACTAGGCAAAGAGTCCAGGACCAGATCTTGATGAGCCTTTTAAGATTTGTTTCCTTAAAAGCAGAGGTTCACAAAGTGTGATCCCCAGGCCAGGAGTATCATCTGGGAACTTCTAAGAAATACAACATGCCAATTGAATCAGAAACTGGGGATGTGGCCCAGCAGTCTTTTACCAAGACCTATAGGTAATTAAGATACACGCTAAGGTTTAAGAACTACTTTCTTAAAGTAATAAAGGACTAGTGGATGTTTTTAATTTGAAGATAAAAGGATTGCATTTGCATTTGAAAAGATCAGTTTAGCTACAGAGTTAGGGAATTGGTTGGAGATATGTTCTGGAGTAGAAAAAGGGCTTATACTATAATGTAGTGAGAGATGGATGGCTTGAATTAGGGTGCTGGTAATGCTTACAAAGCTGGTTCTGTTCACTTCGTGGTGTGTTTACTTAGTGGCTTGATTCTGAAAAGTGTGTATAAAGAAGACTAATTTGTGTATACATTTGGGCAAGAGGGGTACAATGGTACCTGGGGTGTTCTTTGCATTGTACTAGAGTACTTTTCTTGTACATACTTCCTTAAAAGTACTGCTGACCCTTGAACAGTACAAGGGTTAGGAGCACTGAACCCAGTACTGTCAAAAATCTGTGTATAACTTTTTACTGCCCCAAAACTTAGCTGCTACTAGCTTACTATTGATAGGAAGCCTTAGTGATAACATAAACACTCAATTAATATGTATTTTGTGTGTTATATATATATTGTATATTGTATTCTTAACCTAGAGAGAATATTTTTTCAAATGGTCACAAAAATCCAAAAAATTTTCCAATATATTTATTGAAAAAATTTTGCATATAGGTTGACCTGCAGTTTAAACCTGTGTTGTTCAAGGATCACTTGTAGCATTTGATAAAGTTTGGTAGCATTTACCATAATAGAACTTTCAAAATTGGAGTGTGTCCTCTCACTTTGCTGCAGCTTTATCAGCTAAGTTTATGTAACATTCTAAGTACTGTGTTGTCATTTCAACAATCTTCACATCATCTTCAGCAGGAGTAAATTCCATCTTAAGAAGCCACTTTCTTTGTCTATCCTTAAGAAGCAGCTCCTCATCTATTAATGTTATTATGAGATGGTAGCAATTCACTCACATCTTCAGGCTCCACTTCTATTTTAGTTTTGTTGCTATTTCCACCACATCTGCAGTTACTTCCTCCACTGACGTCTTGAACCTTCACTTTGTAAAAAAAAACACCCACAGTATCTGTTAAGCTCAATAAAACAAGATAAACCTAAATATGTAGTATATAATATAATAATGTTTAACATGTTATGATATATGGATTTGTCTAGATTTCTAAGACCTTTTGAGGTTTTATGAGGTAGTCTTACAATACATTTATTGTACATGTGTTAAATTCCAGGCCCTGTGACAGGAACCTTACAATATTTTTCTCATTTAATGAACATAATGTGAGATAGCATTATTTCTCATTTTGTGAAAAGAAAATGAAGCTCAGAGAAATAAACCTGGCCAAGGACATATAGATAGGTAAGTGGCAGAGTTGAATGAAAACCCAGTTCTATCAGGTATTGCTACCTCTCAATTTGCATCATATCTGCTTTCACTGTGATAGTGCTGGAATAAATAAAGCCCTGTTTTTTCCTTTAAATTTTGCAGTGTTATCAAATTAACATGTCAAATATGAAAAACATAAGGTGTTCTGAAATAGATATAGAGATGAGTAAGATGCTGTGGGAATGTGATGAAGGGTACTAAGTATCATGCCAGTTGTTATGCCAATTAATGTAATGTATATGTTGTGGGGACAAGCACTGCCTGCTTATAACCTTTTGTCCCAGAATAATCATGTGTCTACATGACCCCCTCCTTTGGGTGGTGTGCTAGGTATATGGGATGGTGATGGCCTGGGGCTGGCCAGATCCAGGCCCACTTTATGTATGAAACACCTTACTGGGAGGCAGACACCTATGATTAATGTTTTGTTCCTTGGGGTGCTGGTCACACAAGAGTGACCCCTTCCTGCCAAGTGTGTAGTCTTTGTCTCCTGCCCCATATAAGCAGTTCCCTCCATGTCCATGATAGTAGGGCACAACTTCGTACAGCCAGCCACTCCTGGACTCCCTGTATGTAAATCCCAATCAACCTTCATGTCTCATATATGGTCTCCAGGTCTCTCCTTTGATCTCTAGTGTTTTCCTGTTGCAGCTCACCCACTTGGACATGTATCAGACTCGTGATCAGACATAACTGTACTCACATTATTATAGGCTCAGCTTTTATAGTTCTAAATGAGGATGATGGCTCCTATCATGCAGGGTTGTTCTGAACATTTAATTCAATTAGTGACTATGAAAGATCCTTAGCTTAGTGCCTAATACATAAAAAGCCATCCTAGAGATCATTTCTCTTAGGCTGAGTCTCCAAAGGAGAAACTTAGTCCCAAGAAAGAAGTGAAGAAAGGTAATCTAAGAAATGAGTAGTTTGTTCAGAGAAAGGAGAGGATGACACATTTGTTAAAAAAAAGTAAAGGCCAAATACCTTAGGGGGCCATAGGCATATGAAGGTAAAGATAAGGAGGTATGAAGGTTCTGAATGGTACGTTAAGGGTGGAGCACTTTGCCGTGACTTGCAGTGAGTTATTGACATGTTTAAATTAGAAGAAAGATTTAATCATCTTTAAAAGTGAAGGTTTTAGAAGACATTCATGAGAGAAATTAAAGAAGATACCAATAAATGGAAACACATCCCATGCTCATGGATAGGAAGAATTAATATTGTCAAAATGGCCATCCTGCCTAAAGCATCTACAGATTCAATGCAATCCCTATCAAAATACCAACAGCATTCTTCAACGAATTAGAGCAAATAGTTCTAAAATTCATATGGAACCAAAAAAGACCACGAATAGCCAAAGCAATCTTGAGAAGGAAGAATAAAGTTGGGAGGATTACGCTCTACTACAAGCTCTACTACAAAGCCACTGTAATCAAGGCAATTTGGTACTGGCACAAGAACAGAACCATAGACCAATGGAACAGACTAGAGAGCCCAGATATAAAACCAAGCATATATGGTCAATTAATATGTGATAAAGGAACCATGGATATACAGTGGGGAAATGACAGCCTCTTCAACAACTGGTGTTGGCAAAACTGAACAGCTACAAGCAAGATAATGAAACTGGATTATTGTCTAACCCCATACACAAAAGTAAACTCAAAATGGATCAAACACCTGAATGTAAGTCATGAAAATATAAAACTCTTAGAAGAAAACAGAGGCAAAAATCTCTTAAATATAAGCATGAACAACTTTTTCCTGAACACATCTCCTTGGGCAGTGGAAACAAAATAAAAAATGAACAAATGGGAGTACATCATGCTAAAAAGCTTCTGTACAGCAAAGGATACCATCAGCAGAACAAAAAGGCATCCTACAGTATGGGAGAATATCTCTGTAAATGACATATCTGGCAAGGGGTTAACATCAAAAAAATATAAAAACTCACATGCCTCATCACCCAAAAAGCAAATAACCATATTAAAAAATGGGCAGAGGATATGAACAGACACTTCTTTAAAGAAGGAAGAAATTCAGATGGCCAACAGGCACGTGAAAAGATGCTCCACATAGCTAATTATCAGGGAAATGCAAATTGAAACCACAATGAGATATCACCTCACACCAGTTAGGATGGCCAACATAGAAAAGACTAGGAATAACAAATGCTGGTGAGGATGTGGAGAATGTGGAACCCTCCTACACTGCTAGTGGGAATGTAAAATAGTTCAACCATTGTGGAAAGCAGTATAGAGGTTCCTCAAAAAACTAAAAACAGAAATACCATTTGACACAGGAATTCCACTGCTTGGAATTTACCCTAAGAATGCAGGAGCCCAGTTGGAAAAAGACACATGCACCCCTATGTTATCACAGCACTATTTACAATAGCCAAGATATGGAAGCAAACTAAGTGTCCATCAGTAGATGAATGGATAAAGATGTGGTACATATATAAAATGGAATATTATTCAGCCATAAGAAGAAAGCAAATCCTACCATTTGCAACAACATGGATGGAACTAGAGGGCATTATGCTTAGTGAAATAAGCCAGGCAGAGAAAGACAAAACAGCAGCAGATGCACAGAACCCAAGGATGGACTAACAGTTGCCAAAGGGAAAGGGACTGCGGAGGGTGGGTGGGAAGGAAAGGAGAAAGGGAATAATGGGCATTATGATTAGCACACATAACATGGGGGGGGGCACAGGGAAGGCAGTATAACACAGAGAAGACAAGTAGTGACTCTATAGCATCTTGCTATGCTGATGGACAGTGACTGTAATGGGGTATGTGGTGGGGATTTGATAATGGGGGGAATCTAGTAACCACAATGTTGCTCATGTGATTGTATATTAATGATACCAAAATTTTTTTAAAAAGTGAAGTTTTAATGGGGTAAGTTAAATTATATTAAGAACCAATAACCCAATGGAGAATTTGGGGCAGTCTACAGGGTGAAGGTGGAGGGCAAGGGACACTATTCTCGACTGAAAGTATTTAATAGAATAAGCAAATGCCGTGGATAGGCCATATTTGGATCCAGATTTAAATCAATCTAAAATACAAAGCTCCTCACTGGCCAAGAACATATTACCTACCATTTATATGGTATGATTTTAAAAAAGGTTTTTATAATCCACAATTTATAAGTCAAAGAAATGGAATTCAAAAAAGATACAATGTGTTTTCCTTAAGATACACAGGAAGAAGCTGAACACCTTGGCCCTTTAATTATGTTAGTCCTTATGGTGTGAAACACTGCCTTCTGTAGCACACTGTTGTGATAACTGTTTCTTGTGTGCCCAAGACATTGACCCAAGCCTTGAGTTGAGAATAATTTATAAATGGAGACTTTTTAGAAATACTTCATTTTTCCTTGTAGGAAGATCGTGTATTGAAAAACTTCATAGGTCACCATGACAAAGCCAACTTCAAATGTCAGCACTTTGCCCATATTATTAATCTCACTATCTGGGTTATAGGGAAATAGAAGTTATCCAGAAGAGCAGAAGTTGAAATTTCTGTTAGTGTGGGAAGAAGGGAAAGAATGCCCTATTGATGGTTAGGTGGCTCATAAGCTTGGAGAAATCTGATTTACTTAAAATTAGGTATAGTTGGGTACTTGAAAACAAGGCAGGAATTTTTTCTCCCTAACTTTTTATTTTGACAATTTCAAACCAACAGAAAAGTTGAAAAGACGAGCAGTAAACATAGATAAACCTTTTGCTTGGATTTGCCAATTGTTAACCTTTTACTATATAGC
Source organism: Smutsia gigantea (assembly GCA_032199065.1). Classification (NCBI taxonomy): domain Eukaryota; kingdom Metazoa; phylum Chordata; class Mammalia; order Pholidota; family Manidae; genus Smutsia; species Smutsia gigantea. The sequence goes on from JAVSCE010019035.1 coordinate 428,974, forward strand.
TGCTTTTTCTCTAAATACACATTATTAAGTTATTAAACCTTTTGAAAGTAAGTTGCAGCAATTCTTGGCAAGAGACCCTGAGGCTAAGGGGCAGAGGGATAAACAAGTTTGTAGCCAAATCAATGAAACTGAAAGCTGGTCAACTTGTGAGGTCAAGGGGAGACTCCACTGCTCACTGAATATGTACTAGAAAGCTAGGACCTATTAAAGGATACATTAACTTATCCACAACCTTTGTCTCAAAACCTCGGTGGAGTTTGTGAGAGCTCTGGCAGACATCCAAGTAGGAGCTAGATCCCCCAACTGTCTGGACTACTTGAAAGACTCAGTGACCATCAGTTGTGAGCATAATTTCTGTCTCCAGCATAGTACATTCTGGAAGGATCTAAATGCTACTTTCTCCTGCCTTTTTTGCTGATTTTGCTTTCCAGAAAGGAAATTAACAAGCAATTCTCATTTGGGCAATTTGACTGAAATTGCTGAGCTAATTCAGATAAGCAAAAGGCAGAGACAGAAACACTTCTATGTGAAAAGCATAATCAAGTTTTGAACTTTTTCTGTCAAAAGGACCTAGAAGTTTTATGTCCACAGTGCAGTTTCTCCACTGATCGCCAGAATCACTATGTTTTTCCCATAAAGAAGGCTGCTCCCTATCACAGAAAAAAATTGGAGTATTGCATTGAGCCATGGAAGGAAAAAGTGGAACAAGTTGAAAAAGTGGTAACTATGCAAACCAGAAAAACATTGGAACTGAAGAAGGTAGAATATAGGAGAGAAGAAATAAAGTCTGAATTTGAGCAGCTTATGTTTCTCCAAAATGAGCAAGAGATTGTTCTTCAGCAAATTCAAGATGAAGAAATGAATATTTTAACAAAACTAAATGAAAACCTAACCAAATGTTTAGATCACTTTTCCAGATTAAAATAAATATTTATTAAAGGAGATAAAGAGCAAATATGTGGAGTCACAACTGGAATTACTGACTGATGTGAAAAGTATCTACCATAGATATAAAACCTTACAGTCCCTGGAAACTTTTTCATCCCCTGTAAAGAAATATGGTTGCCATCTTCCTCCATAATATTCTGGCTGAAACATTATAAAGCAATTTCAAGTAGATGTAGTTCTAGATCCTGAAACAGCACATCATAAACTTATTGTCTTAGAAGATAGAAAAATTGTGCAATATGGAAGTACAGAGAAAAATTTACCCCATAACCTAGGGAGATTTTATCTCTGCCCAGCCGTTCTATGTTCTGAGGGATGTAATTATGGCAGGTAGTATTGGGAGGTAGATGTGAAAGGCAAACCTGAATGGATCATAGGTGGCTGTAAAGACTCTCCCAGGAGAAAAATTCACAATCAATTTTAGTGCAGGATAGATTATGAAGTATTGGGCAATGTGGTCCAAGTAATTATATTGCATTAGGTCCTAAAATATTAATCTTCCACCAAAAGTAATACCTAGTAAGATTGGTACTTTCTTAGACTGTGAGTTGGGTCAGGTTTCCTTTTACAATTTAAGTTATCTCTATATTCTTATTATCTTACAGGAGCACTTTGGCCTCATTTCTATACAGAACTGACTCAACACCTCTTAAAACTACAACAAATTCTGTTATTCAATAACAGATCCTGAATGGTGAACTATTGTAAGAGTCTTAATTGTTTTTCTTTTCAGTTAGTGGACAAAACTAAGCCAATGAATCTAGTCTCAACAATTCTGTGTGTGGTTCTTTTTTTTGTTTGTTTGTTTTTCCTTTAACCAGCCAGAATTGTTTCTATCTCAGTTTCAGCAACTTCTAAAAAATGTGGTTATAATGACTCCTTTCCAGATAAATTATGGTATCCAACTGGAAAGTGGTTTAGATATTCTAAGATAAAATATTTATAAACATACATTACTTTAGGAGTCCAGTATTGTCAATAAAAGCCCAATATTTTTTCCTATGTAATGTTATTACCTAACTTTGATACCTCCCAGTCTTCACATAAAATAATTTGTTTAATTCAGTATTATCTAGCTATTTCCCCACTTATGTTTATTTAGGTCAAATCTAACTTTTGTAAGTAATGTACAATGAATACGTTATGCTTAGCAAAATATTTAGTAAAAATGTAGAGCATAATGAAAACACACCCATGTATGCACTAAACATGACCAAACTTAATAGATCATTGATATCACTTTTGAAGTTCCCCTTGTGCCCCTTCTCAACTCCAGCCTCTTTATTTCCTGACCCTATTGAGTTCCCTCCACTGTTCTTAGAGTGATGGTCCTTTGTTTTCCAAACGTTTTACATTGCATGTCTGTATCCCTAAACAATGTTTAGTTCTACATGTTTTTGAATTTTACACAGTTATCCTGAATTACTCTGTCCTGAATTTTTTCACTCAACTTATATTCATGAGTTTCATCATGCTTTTGCTTAAGGTTTTTATTTTGGTGTCATTCTACTTCTGATAGATACCCTGTTTGAGACTCACAAACAGCTGCTTTGAAAATGATACATCTGGTTTCTTTGGAGAGTGAATCACTGGACTCATCTTTATTGGATAATGTCAAATTATTTTTCATCAGAAATTGATTTTTTTAAATTTTTACTAATTTGGGTATGTTAAATGTTTTCTCTGGTTTTAATTATTCCTGTGATTTATAGTAGTATATTTTCATAGGTTTAATAATCATTCCTGTTTCTCTTTACCTGTTTTTTCCCCTCATTTTTCTGTTAATTTGCTTGTCTTATTAACCTGTAAGTGACTTTATATTTTCTAAATTCTAGTTCTATAGCAGTTATATTCAGTACAGGTATTTTCAAGTTTATTTCAACTCTTAACTATTGTGTCTTGAACACAAGCTCTTATATTTGATATAGTTAATTTTATCAGTCTTTTCCTTTTGAAGTTTGGATTCTTCTTTAAGAAATCCTCCCCTACTCAAAAGGCATTAAAACATTCTATATGTGCTTCTAAATATTTAATCATCTATTTGGAGTTGGTTCTGTCTTTGGGAATAGAATGTGGCCTATGTATTTAACATATATGGTGTATAAATGACCAATGGCCACACCATTTATTGAGAGATTCATCTTTTCCCCAACTGATTTGCAATGCTATCTATATCTGATATCTAATCTGTTCTATTGGTCTATTACTCTATATCATAGCTCTCTTCATTCTTGATATCTGGTGACACTTGGAAATGGCCTCTTCCATATAAATTTTAGAACCAGCTTGGAATTCCTGGAAATTTTATTAAGAATTGTGTAAAGCATATCAAATTGGAGAAAATTGATGTCTTCATTAAGTTCTCTAATCCATGAACATAATTGTATCTATTTACATCTCCTTTAATAACATATAACAGCCGCCAGTGGGATGCCTTAGGTACAACTAAACATTCTAATTCACATGACTTCCAAAGGGCACACTTGACATAGGGATTATTCAGAAGAATATTGAAGTATTTTATGGAAATCCTTACTTCAGTATACTGTAGTTCAGAAGCACTTCTGTTGGGTTCCCTGTGGCATGGGTTAGGTAGGAGTGAATGAGACATTGAGCAGGTGAGGGACCTGCACTGAGATAAAAGCTTCATGTCCACTGAAGGCCACTGAATTTTGTAACTTCCCTGACAAATGAGTGGGATCCATGGATTGGAAAGGATGTTCCAAAATTTATATTAGATACAGCAAAAGGTTTTGGAGTTGTCTGAACTTGGTAGGTTTTGGAAACAGTTTCCTTACCTTTAAAATGGAAAAGTAATCTACCTCAAGGTTGATTAAAAGCTAAATGCTCCCAGCTACTACCTTCAGTAATAAGATTTTAGGCCTAGTCTCCCCTTCCTCATTTCAGTTACACTCAATGTGGCTAAGCATTTTGTGCTTTAAAAATAGTTAATTTCATCCCTTCCAGGTAGAGCGATTCGATTCAGACAATATTATAGAAAAATCTAGTTTTAATGTTTCAGTTATCCATGTTCATTGTTGACAAAAATTACCAGCCTTTGCCAACCACTATTGTCAGCTTCTCAGAGGCTACCGCCTCGAACTCTTGCTCTTTTTTGGGTTTTTACTTTATAGTGGTATTGATATTTCTGGATTTTTTTGGAGGTATTATCATTTGATGCCTACTTTGGCAGATGAGAATTTAGAACAGTTTTCACTTTGTAGAATCTTCTAGTAGAATTCTTCACTTTTGTATACAATATGTACTGATCCTTACATTATTTTGGCCATGTCAGTGTCATTCACTTCAGAGCCATGTATTATGCAGTGATCGCATTTTGTTTTTCCACAATTTTGTTTTCCTACAGCTAATAGTTGTCTTAGACTTCTCACTAGCTTTGTTTTCCATGACCCTTTTCCTTAATTTATCCCCAAACTCTCCCTAAAGTTGCCTAACTTTCTTAGTTTAAGCACATTTAGTTTTTTATCACTTTGATTTTGCATACTTCACTCAAAGAGCCCTCTGACCTCCAGTGCAAGCAGGTCGTTCACTAAGCCAGCTGCTCAGATAGTATCTTCGGGGTGCCCTTCGCATGTCTTGAGTTGTTTTTATTGTTTCCATGTGTTTTTTCCATTTGGAGATTGGTCTCATTTCATTGGAGAATGTTCTTCATTCTCCAATTTGTCATTCCTAATAAGGGCACATGGGAGATAAATTTTTTGAGATCTTCATGTCTGAAGATGTCTTTAGTCTATCCTAATACTTAACTAAAGTGTCTCAGGTTATAGAATTCTAGTTTTGAAATAATTTACCCTTACATATTTTTATCATTTATTCTCTTGAAATATATTGTTGTAATGTCTGAAATGTGTTTTAATATACATCAGCATAGGTAATGTGTTATAAGCATCACTTTTAACCAATAGTGTATACAAAATTGGTCAGTTGCCCTAATCAATAATTCACATCTAGGGATGGTCAGCTAGTATTCTAATGAGAAACTCAAGCTCCAGATGCTACCACATTCTTCAGTTATCTTAATCTCCCGTAAATTTGGAGGCTATAATTAAAATAATGGATTATAATGGATATAAAAAATTGGCATTGGTGGAATTAGTGGTATTGTATACACATGGATTGACTGAAATATTTGTCTCTCTGCACACTGGTGCATATATGGGACAATGAAGTCAGGGGCCATGTAGCCTATACCTCATCAAACATGAGCCAGAATTGCAAAAATGTCTGTGTCCAGCCACTGGTTTTGAAGACATTGGTGGCCTCATGATAACTATAATGTTGTGTTTGTTTTAAATGAGCACTTCATACAAGATCAGAGCACCTAAATGGACAGAGTGCTTGGGAACATTAAACTTACCAACAAAGCTACATGAGTGTATAGTGTCTGCCTGCTAAGTAAATAACTATTTTAAAGATGGTGGCATGGGAAGTGAAACACCTCCTCCCAAACCACATATAATATGAAAATATAGCAAATACAACCAATCCCAGAAGAGCGATAGGAAAGAAGACTGACAGAGTACCTACATCTGGGGAAAAGAGAAGACCTCATGGAAAAGGCAAAGTAGCAAAGCTGTGACCTGGCAGACCCAAGCCCTTCCCCCACACCAGTTCAGCAGTGTGAGGAAGAGAAATGGAGCAGGGAGGGAGTGGAGACCTAGGATTGCTGAACAGCCAGCCCTGGAGATCTGCTCTGGGAGCAGAAACCTACATTACATGGTGCTCTGGAGATTAGTGGGGTCGGAAAGCTAAGACAGGCAGAATACTTGGAGAGACTAAGATTCTAACTGCTTGTGGAGAACAGGTACCCACACAGCCACTCTGGGACAAAAGAAAGGTGGGCAGTCTGAGAGACTTCCCAACAGCAAGAGGGATGCTAAAGGGGCAAAGATTGCACAGAGCTGACTGCTCAGGAGAAAGAACACATGGACAAAATTGTCCTGGCACACTCAATCCAGCAGGTTGGGAACTTTCAGGAGCTTCAGTCGTTCCGTCCCCCTGGCTGGCAAAGCTGCCCTGAGGCACCCCAGTAAGATATGCAGCCTGCCACTTCTTCCTCCCAGCCAGCACCAGCTCACAAAAGTGCTGCCCCGATGATTGTGCCAGGCTAGCCAGATGGGGGCCCCGCCTACAGCAGCTACTGGCGCATAGCATAGAGACTCCTCCCAGCATGCTCAGGCCACTGGCCTTGGCAGTGGAGGCAGGCACTGCATTCAGGAAGCAGGAAAAAGCTTTCCTCCCAGTGAGGACCAGCACTGCTTGCCTGTAATCCCCACCATTGCTCCAGGTGCTGAGCAGCTCCAAAGGGTAGAACTTCTGGGCACTAGAGGGAGCCGCCTACACAAAGTTATTATTCCATATTATTCATTACAAATATGAAATCTCGAAAGAACCTGGTACAAACCAAAATCACACAAACACCAGAAAGAGGCCCAAGTGAAACTGAAATCAATCTTCCTGAGAAAGATATGAAATATGAAAATAAAAACCATTAACATGCTTACGGAGATTCAGAAAAATATTCAAGACCTCAGGGAAGAATTCAAGAAAGAGATAGAAACTGGAAAATATAGTATCCAAAATGAAACATACAATGGAGGGATTTAAAAGGAGATTAGATGAGGTAGAGGAGGCGGTAAGTGAAACAGAAATTAGAGAACAGGAATATAAAGAAGCTGAGGCACAGAGAGAAAAAACGATCTACAGGAATGAAAGAATATTAAGCAAACTGTGACCAATCCAAATGGAACAATATTCACATAGGGGTACCAGAAGAAAAAGAGAAAAAGGGATAGAAACTGTCTTTGAGGAAGTAATAGACCACTTGATATTTCAACAGTCAGTATCTTAGTCACATTTAAGGGAAGATTTACTTGAAACTCTCAGTGGAGAAGCAAACTTAGAGCTAATGATTTCTCCAAATTCACAACAGTTTCATAGCATCTCCAGAAACACCTTCTTCTCATGTGTAAATGATACTTTTCTCAACAACTCCCTGTTTATTTTGTGGCTTTTATAACTGAAGGAATTCCCCTGTGAATTCTGAAATTCTGAAAACACAGAAATCATCCATGTCAGTCTTACTGCTTTTACACTGTTAGAATGCTGTTTTCTAAAAACATGCTTTTTAGGAGTTCACCATTTAGCTTTAGGTAAAGTTTCCAAATCTGAAACAAATTGAAAAGAAATTTAGGTTGGATAAAATAGTAAAGTGCACATATAAATGTAGGCAGACTCAGGGATTAGGATATTTTAGGAGGTTTGCAATGAAAGATACGAATATGAATATGAAAATTGTTAGATGTTAAACAAGGATTGGAAAAGGATTAACATTGACCAGAGATTTACAAAATAAGGAGTTACTATGAGTGCAAAATAGGAAGGAATAGGATAAAGAGCTAATTTGAGACCTAAATTTCAAAAGGAAATGATTCATAGTTTTTCTCCCTCTGATTCCAAAGTGAGAGATTTTGAACACAAAATTAAAGAGGAAAGAAAGAAAGCACATGGGGATATTCATACAAAATATCCTTGGCCATCTCTGTCAGAAAAAGGGACATTTTGCAAAGTTCCCTGATTGGCATTTCTTAATGTAATACCCCCCCAGAATCAATGGCCAGAGCTCTTCTTTGCACAGACTTATTTCCACCTGGTGCTCACCTGAACAGGTGCCTGCGAGAATTCCTCTCTCCTGTCACCACCTTGTCTTCTTGTTCCAGGTGGGAGATCAGACAGGGCTTATCAATATGATACCCTGTTCATGGAGAAAAGATAGTTTCTGTTGTCTGTAGGGGCACTGTGCAGGTGGCAAACAACTCCATGACACTGAATCCAACAATTCTGAAATGGGCAAGTGTGACTTTTGGAGCAATGGAATACTTACATTCAAATTCTAATGAATACAGTACCTCTCAAGAAACAAACCTACAAGCGTCTTCACTCAGTATACTGGTGACAGGTCATAAATGCTCCCAAAGCCAATGCCCAAGTTTCAAAATACAGTTCAGAGGCACTAAAGCTTTTAACCACAGAGAATATAGTCACAGCAAGGGACAGATATTCAATTCACAGGGAAGGCATCAGACAGAAAGCTCTGTCGTGGTGGGGGCCATGTTTGTCTCATTTATCACCATATTCCTAAACCCAGCACAGTCCCAGGGATATAGAAGTGCTTCAGAAAGACTTATGAGGCATGGAAACTGAAAACCCAGGAATATACTCCAAAAGGCCATCCCTCTACAAAAAGAGTGAGTGAACGGGTGAAAAACAATCATAGTCAAACAGGTCAGAACTCTGGAGATTTACTAAAACCTTACAGAACCCAAAAGATGCTTAATCAAGATAAAAACCAGCTGACATTTTAACTGACCCTTGTCTCATCCTCTATTTCCTATTTTGGCTGTGACTTCAATGCAACAGCCCACATTCTGAGCACTGTAGGAGCAGAATGGAACTTATTCTCAAGTACTTTTGGTTGTTTGATTTGATGTTTCTGAATATTTGGCTCAAAGGGCCTTTATTGATTTTATCCCAAACTTTCCAAGAGCTGAGCTGGCTACTCAGTGGGCATGTGCTGAACACATTTAAAGGCAAATATATTAGCTGCCACCACCTGAGGCAACAAAAAAATGTAGAAGATAACAAAAGACTAATCAAACAGTTTGGGAGGAAGTGTGGAATATGATGTTTTGGGGAATTTTTGAAAAGATCACCTCATATTATTTTGAATCAAGAAAGCCATGTTCATACCCAGGGTGGGCACATGCTCAGAAACCATCTTTTGCGTATCAAAGGACACTTTCAAGAAAATGAAAAGATGCCCCAGAATGGAGGAAATTATTTACAAATCATATGTCAGATAAGGGTCTTTTATTTAGAACATATAATGAACTCTGAAATCCCAAGTGCAAAAAGAACAACTGAATTAAATAATAGGCAAAGGACTTGGATAGACATTTCTCCAAATAATATATACAAATAGTCAACAAGTACATGACAAATTGCTCAACATTATTAGTCCTGAAGGAAATGCAAATGAGACACGACCTCATACCCTTGAAGATGGCTTTAGTCAAAAGGACAAATGTTGGAGATGTTGTAGTGAGACCTGTACTGCACCCTGTACATTAGTGCAGCTGCTGTGGAAAAGTTTGGAAGTTCCTCAAAAAGCTGACTATAGTGATATATGATCCAGCAATTCTGCTCCTATATATGCACCTGAGAACTGAAAACAGATGTTGCAACAAAAACTTGTATGCAAACATTCATAGCAGCATTACTTATAATTGCCAGTAGGTGGAAATGGCCCAAAAGTTTATCAACCAATGAATGGATACACCAAATGGAATATATCCATAAAATTGAATATTGTTCAGGCATAAAAAAATAAAGAACTCATACATGCTACAATGTGGATAAAACTTTAAACATTATGTTGCCTGAAAGAAGCCAGACATAAAAGAGCAGGCATTTTCTGAATCTGATGATATGGAATATTCTGAATATGTATATCTATAGAGACAGCAACTTAGTGGTTGCCAGCAGTGGAGAGTGGGAAAGGTAATGGGTATTGACTACTAAATGGGTATGGCTTTCTTTTAGGGGTGATTGAGAATGTTCTGGGATTAGGAAGTGATAATGGTTACATGCTGAGACTATGTGAAAAATCACTGAATAGTACATTTAGAAGTGCTTAAAATAGTTAATTTTATTTTATGTCAATGTTATATCCAATTAAAGAGGGAAAAAGAAAGCCTTGTTACATGAGCCATGAAATAGATGCAGGAAACATGTCAGTCTTACTAAATGATGCCAGGTTCCTGTGATTGTCCTATATCATGTCTTGGTGCAGCAGTCTCTGACCACTGTCTGTCTAAGCTGCTCCTGAATTCCTGAAACAAACAAAAATCCATGAAAGATGATACGTGATCATCACTGTGTTCAGCCACTAAGGTTTAGGCTAATTTGTTATCCAGCACCAGATGAAGGACACACCCTCATTTTCAGTGGGCAGTCATGTGAGAGTCTCAGAGCAATCTTCATGAAAAGGAAGCTACCTTCCTGTCTTGCCACCAAAATGACAATATGCCCCATGGATTCCTCACTCTCTCCTTTTCCAATCTGGGAGCTGTCTCCCCATCTCTGTAAGGCCAGGATCCACAGTTCTGCTCTGGGCTCCATCCCCCCTGCCTTTTTAGTCACTGCACATATCAAATGTCTCTGTCAGCTCCCACTGAACTGAACTCTCTCACACTGTGTAACCTCAATGTAGTATTTTTAGCAGTGAAATAAATCTAAGAGAACAGTTTTCATTACAGTTACTGTAAAGGCTCTCTCCCTCTTCACAGCCAAAGTGTTCTCATACTCTGTCTCATTTCCTCATGTCTCATTCATTCAACACAGTATCATTTGGGTTCCACCACTACCACTTCAAGGACAATACTCTTGGTAGAATCATCAATGATCTTCTTCACAGAAAAAAATACTTTGCAACTACACTGATACTATTTCTTATCTGCAGGGGGCCTCTACAAGATGGAAAAGACAAGGAAACACATTCTTCCCCTAAACTTCCAGAGGGAAGGTAGCCCTGCTGGCCCATTTGGGATTTCTGATCTCCAGACTGGCAAGAGAATAAATGTGTGTTGCTTTAAGCCACTAAGTTTGTGGTAATTTGTTACAGAAGCCTTAGGAAGCTCCTACAGTCTCTCATATAAAACCTTTCCGGAGGCCTTGCTGTGAGCCCAGCAAACCCAGAAAACTGCCATGGAACTTCCTTACCTCCTGCAGGTGAAGATGTCTCCTTCCTCCCCATCAGGCACCTGATTCGTAGTTAGGAAGAGTGCAATTGCTGAGCTGAGGACTGAGTTGGGGGTTAGTGTCCAGTCACCTACCCAGAGTGCAGGCTGTGAAGGGACACTTTCATGACTGAGCACACCACCAAGTTCTTTTGGAAGCTGAAGTCACCTCACATCAGAAAGGGCCTCTGTTCCCTTTATAGATTCAATGAGTCCTGCACCTCTGTATAAGTCAGTGCTGGAAGATCAGAGAGGATGGTTCACTTTATACCATCATGTCCCCAAAGAAATTTTGGTGATGAGAGAAATGTTCTATAATTCTTCTCTGTCCAATATGGCAGCCACAAGCTACAGGTGGATAATGAGCCCTTGAAATGTGGGCAGTGGGACTGAGAAAATGAATTTTTAATTGTATTTCTTATTGGCTTAATTGAAACACCTGCATATGACTAGAGGCTGCCATGGTAGACAGGGCAACCCTAGACATACTAAGTCCTGACTTCTTTCAGAATTGGGTGTGGGTTTGTAAACTGCGGGTGAAATGTGGACCTGGGGGAGGAGGATGCACATGCACAGTGACAGGAACTGGAGTGTATAAAGTGCCCTGGGGCACTTGGCAACAGGAATGAAAGCAGTGCTACACTGTGTGACTTTTGAACTCTTAGGTCCCTTCTTGCTACTTCTTTCCCACCTGGGCAGATGGGAACAGGAATGAAAGCAGGGCTACACTGTGTGACTTTTTAACTCTTAGGTCCCTTCTTGCTACTTCTTTCCTCCACCACAACCACCATCCAGGCCTAGGTAACATCACTTACTCCTAAACTTTTGGCTCTTGTCTTGCCTCTTTAGTCTTCCCTCTTAATCCTGAAGCCCACTTGAACCAATGTGTATGGATCAAAGGCTAATGTGATTAGCTACGTGAAGTACCTATGTGTGATTAGGGGCTGCCATGATAGGGCAGCCCTAGACATCCTAAGTTCTCACTTCTTTCACATCAGCCTCCTGCTCAAAACTCAGCCAATGAAAAGCCATGACAAGAGTACAGAATATGATAATATATAAAGAATGAACGAGGGAAAAAAACCCTTTAGGTTGTGTTTATAATAGCATACTAAGTTTGTTAAATTAGATTGTTAGATAGTAAGGGAATTACCCTCGAACCTTTGGTAACCACGAATCTAAAGCCTGCAATCGCAATAAGTACATACCTATCGATAACCACCCTAAATGTAAATGGTCTGAATGCACCAATCAAAAGACATAGAGTCGACATACATTGTAGAAATTCAATATGGCGGCATGAGACGTGAGACAGAAAACTCCTTCTAAAACCACATATAATATGAAGGTAGTTAATGCAACTAATCCTAAAAGCAACAGGAAAGTAGGCTGCACCAGACTGCATACACCTGGAGAACAAAGCAGACTTCATGAAACAGGGTAACGTACCAAAGCCTTAATCTGGAGGGACCCAAGCCCTTCCCCCACACCAGCTCACTGCTGGGAGGAAGGGAAATAGAGTGGGGGAGGGGGTGGAAGCCTAGGATTGCGGAACACCCATCCCTGGAGAGCTGTTTTGGGAGCACAAACCTACATTGCATGGTACTCTGGAGATTAGTGGGGTTTGAAAGCTAAAACAGGCAGAATACTTGGAGAGACTGAAATTCCAGCCATTTGTAGAGGACAAGGATCCACATCCGGCCACTCTGGGACAAAGGAAAGGTGGGCAGTCTGAGAGGCTTCCTAGCAGTGAGAGTGCTGCTGAAGGTGGGGTTTGCACAGAGCTTGCTGCGTAGGAGAAGGGAGAGGTGGACAAGGTTGTCTGGGTACACTCTGCCCAGCAGGTTGGGAACTTTCAGGTGCTCCAACCCCTTGGCTGGCTATTCAGCTCCAAGGCCCCGCACTGTGACATGCAGCATGCTGTGCCTTACTCCTGGCCTGCCAGCACCGGCTCATGAACTGGCAGTTCCTGCTCCTGGTGTCAGGCCAGCCAGAGGGAGGCCCCGCCTACAGCAGGATACAGACGCAAAGCACAGAAGCTTACATATGTGAGCTCAGCCACTGGTTCTGACAGTGGAGATAGACACAGCAGCCAGGAAGCAGGAAATAGCTCTTTCCTTCCCCAGGCACCAGCACCGCTCCCTGCAATGCCCAACCTCACTCCAGGGACTGACGACCTCCAGAGACTAGAGCTTCTGGGCACTAGGGTGCTACATACAAATATGAAATGTCAAAGGAACCTAGTTCAAATAAAATTCCCAGAAACACCAGAAAAAGTGTTAAATGAAACTGAATTCACCAACCTTCATGAAAGGGAGTTCATAATAAAAATCATAAACATGCTCATCGAGGTACAGAAAAATATTCAAGAACTCAGGGACAAATTTAGGATGGAGATTCAATCATTATGAAATTCTATATCTGAAATGAAACATACAATGGATGGATTTAAAAGCAGATTAGATGTAGTAGAAGAGACGATAAATGGAATAGAAATTAGACAAGAGGAGTACAAAGAAGCTGAGGCACATAGATAAAAAAGGATCTCTAAGAAGAAAGAATATTGAGAGAACTGTGTGACCACCCAAATGAAATAATATTCGCATTATAGGGGTACCAGAAGAAGAAGAGAGAGGAAAAGGGACAGAAAGTGTCTTTGAGGAGGTAATTGCTGAAAACTTCCCCAGTCTGGGGAAGGAGATAGTCTCTCAGGCTATGGAGGTGCAAATATCTCCCAACATAGGGACCCAAAGATGACAACACCAAGACATATAATAATTAAAATGGCAAAGATCAAGGATAAGGACAGACTTTTAAAAGCAGCTAGAGGGAGAAAAAAGATCACACACAAAGGAAAACCCATCAGGCTATCATCAGATTTTTCAACAGAAACCTTACAGACTAGAAGGGAGTGGCATGATATATTTAATGCAATGAAGCAGAAGGGCCTTGAATCAAGAATACTCTAAACAGCAAGATTATCATTTAAATTTGAAGGAGGAATTAAACAACTGTCAGATAAGCAAAAGCTGACAGTATTTACCTCCGACACACCACCTCTACAGTGCATTTTAGAGGGACTGCTATAGACGGAAGTATTCCTAAAGATAAATAGCTGTCACCAGGGGAAATAAAACTGCAGCAAGGAAAGTAGAAAAATTAATTATTAAACATATGCAAAATCAAATCACCTACCACCAAAGTCAATCAAGGGATAGACAAAGAGTACAGAATATGATACCTACTATACAAGGAATGAAGGACGAAGAAAAAGAAGAAAAGAAAAAAACGTTTAGATTGTGTTTCTAATAGTAGCACACTAAGTGAGTTAAATTAGACTGTTAGATAGTAAGGGAATTACCCTTGAATCTTTGGTAACCATGAACCTAAAGCCTGCAACGTTAATAAGTACATACCTATAGATAATCAACCTAAATGTAAATGGTATGAATACACCAATAAAAAGACATATAGAGTCACTGAATGCATAAAAAAACAAGACCAGTCTATATGCTGCCTACAAGAGACTCACATCAAACCCAAAGACATACTCAGACTGAAAGTAAAGGGATGGAAAAAGATATTTCATGCAACTAATAGGGAGAAAAAAGCAGGAGTTGCAATACTTGTATCAGACAAAATAGTCTTCAAAACAAAGAAAGTAACAAGACAAAGACTGACATTACATAATGATAAAGGGGTCTGTCCAACAAGAGGATATAACTTATAAATATCTGTGCACCCAATACAGGATCACCTATATATGTGAAACAAATACAAACAGAATTTAAAGGGAAAATAGAATGCAATGCATTCATTTTAGGAGATTTAAACCCACTGCTCACTCCAAAGGACAGATCAACCAGACAGAAAATAAGTAAGGAGACAGAGGCACTGAACAACATATTAGAACAGATGGACCTAACAGACATCTACAGAACACTCCATCCAAAAGCAACAGGATACACATTCTTCTCAAGTGCACATGGAACATTTTCAAGAATAGATCATATACTAGGCCACACAAAGAGCCTCAGTAAATTCAAAATGATTGAAATTGTACCAACTAGCTTCTTGGACCACAAAGGCATGAAACTAGAAATAAATTACACAAAGAAAACAAAAAAGCCCACAAACACATGGAGACTTAATGACATGTTCCTAAATAATCAGTGGATCAGTGATCAAATAAAAACAGAGATTAAGCAATATATGGAGATAAATGACAGCAGTAATTGAACACCACAAATCTGTGGTGTGCAGTAAAGCCTGTGCTAAGAGGGAAGTATATTGCAATACAGGTCTATATCAGGAAAGAACAATCCCATATGAACAGTCTAAAGTCACAATTAACAAAACTAGAAAAAGAAGAATAAATGAGTCCCAAAGTCAGTAGAAAGAGGGACATAATAAAGATTAGAGCATAAATAAATAAAATCGAGAAGAATAAAACAATAGAAAAAAATTAATGAAAGCAGGAGCTGGTTCGTGGAGAAAATAAACAAAATAGATAAACCCCTACTCAGACTTATCAAGAAAAAAAGAGAGTCTACAAACATAAACAGAATCAGAAATGAGAAAGTAAAAATCACTATCAACACCACAGAAATATAAAGAATTATGAGAGAATACTATAAAAATTATTTGCTAACAAACTGGATAACCTAGAAGAAATGGACAACTTTCTAGAAAAATACAACCTTCCAAGGCTGACCCAGGGAGAACAGAAAATCTTAATAGACCAATTACCAGCAAGGAAACTTAATTGGTAATTAAAAATCTGCCTAGGATCAAAACTCCTGAACCAGATGGTTTCACTGCTGAATTTTATCAGACATTTAGTGAAGATCCAATACCCATTCTCTTTAAAGTTTTCCAAAAAGTAGAACAGGAGGGAATACTCACAAACTAATTCTATGAGGCCAGCATCACTCTAATACCAAAACCAAGCAAGGACACCACAAAAAAGAAAATTATTAACCAATATCCCTGATGAACATAGATGCAAAAATAGTCAACAAAATATTAGCAAACCGAATTCAAAAATACATAAAAACGATCATCCATTATGATCAAGTAGGATTTATTCCAGGGATGCAAGGATGGTCAACATTTGAAAGTCCATCAACATTATCCACCACATTAACAAAAAGGACAAAAACCACATGATCATCTCCATAGATGGTGAAAAAGCATTCGACAAAATTCAACATCAATTCGTGATAAAAATTCTCAACAAAATGGGTATAGAGGGCAAGTACTTCAACATAATAAATTAGGCCATATATGACAAACCCACAACCAACATTATATTTAACAGCGAGAAGCTGAAAGCTTTTCCTTTAAGATCAGGAACAAGACAAAGAAGACCACTCTCCCCACTTTCATTCAACATAGTTCTGGACATCCTAGCCATGGCAATCAGACAACACAAAGAAATAAAAGACATCCAGTTTGGCAAGGAAGTTAAACTGTCCCTGTTTACAGATGACATGATATTGTACATAAAAAAACCCTAAAGAATCCACTCCAAAACTACTAGATCTAATATCTGAATTCAGAAATGTTGCAGGATACAAAATTAATAAACAGAAATCTGTTGCATTCCTATACAATAACGACAAACTAGCAGAAAGAGAAATCAGGAAAACAATTACATTCATAATTGCAACAAAAAGAATAAGATGTCTAGGAATAAACCTAACTGAGGAAATGAAAGACCTATACTCTGAAAACTACCAGACACTCATGAGAGAAATTAAAGAAGACACCAATAAATGGAAACACATCCTGTGCTCATAGATAGGAAGAATTAATATTGTCAAAATGGCCATCCTGCCTAAAGCAATCTACAGATTCAATGCAATCCCTATCAAAATATGAACAGCATTCTTCAATGAACTGGAGCAAAGAGTTCTAAAATTCGTATGGAACCACAAAAGACCCAGAATAGCCAAAGCCATGATGAGAAGGAAGAATAAAGCTGGGGGGATTACACTCTCCGTCTTCAAACTCTACTACACAGCCACAGTAATCAAGACAATTTGGTACTGGCACAAGAACAGAACCATAGACCAATGGAACACACTAGAGAGCCCACATATAAACCCAAGCATATATGGTCAATTATATAAGATGAAGGAGCCATGGATTTACAATGGGGAAACAACAGCCTCTTCAACAACTGGTGTTGGCAAAACTGGACAGCTACATGCAAGAGAATGAAACTGGATTATTGTCTAACCTCATACACAAACGTAAACCCTAAGTGGATCAACAACTAGAATGTAAGTCATGAAACCATAAAACTCTTAGAAGAAAACATAGGCAAAAATCTCTTGAATATAAACATGAGCAACTTTTTCCTGAACGCATCTTCCTCAGGCAAGGGAAACAAAATTAAAAATGAACAAATAGTACTACATAATGCTAAAAAGCCTCTGTACAGCAAAGGACACCATTAGCAGAATAAAAAGGCATCCTACAGTATGGGAGAATATATCTGTAAATGACATATCCAACAAGGGGTTGGTTAACATCGAAAATATATAAAAAAACACATACCTCAACACCCAAAAAGCAAATAACCCTATTAAAAAATGGCCAGAAGATATGAACAGATGCTTCTCCAAAGAAGAAATTCACATGTCCAACAGGCACATGAAAAGATGCTCCACATCACTATCAGGGAAATGCAAATTAAACCACAATTAGATGTCACCACACACCAGTTAGGATGGCCAACATAGAAAAGACTAGGAACAACAAATGCTGGTGAGGATGCGGAGAAAGGGGAACCCTCCTACATTGCTGGTGGAAATGTAAAATAGTTCAGCATTGTGGAAAGCAGTATGGAGGTTCTTCAAAAAACTAAAAATAGAAATACTATTTGACACAGGTATTCCATTCCTAAGAATTTACCCTAAGAATGTAGCATCCCAGTTTCAAAAAGACATATGCACCCCTATGTTTATCGCAGCACTATTTACAATAGCCAAGAAATGAAAGCAACCTAAGTGTCCATCAGTAGATGAATGGATAAAGAAGATGTGGTACATATACACAATGGAATATTATTCAGCCATAAGAAGAAAACAAATCCTACCATATGCAACAACATGGATGGAGCTAGAGGGTATTATGCTCAATGAAATAAGCCAGGCAGAGAAAGACAAGTACCAAATGATTTAACTCATCTTTGGAGCATAAAAACAAAGCATAAACTGAAGGAACAAAACACTAGCTGACTCACAGAACCTAAGAATGGACTAACAGTTACCAAAGGGAAAGGGACTGGGGAGGTTTGGTGGGATGGGAGGGAAAAGGGGTATAAGGGGCATTACGATTAGCACACATAATGTAGGGGGGTGCACAGGGAAGGCAATATGGCACAGAGAAGACAAGTAGTGACTCTACAGCATCTTACTATGCTGGTGGACAGTGACTATAATGGGGTACGTGGTGGGGACTTGATAATGGGGGGAATCTAGTAACCACAATGTTGCCCATGTGATTTTATATTAATAATATATATGTATATAAAATAAATAAATGACCACATACTTATTATCTAAGGATCTTTGGATAATTTTTTTAAAAAGAAAGAAAAGCCATGACACTGTGACTCCCCGTTTATTCCACTGTACTTTTTGTTTATAACAGCCCCTCCAAACTCCACCCTTTCCTGTATAATAAAGAGCTTTCCTCTCTTTTGTTCTCCAGACATTCTTAAGGTGGTGCCATATTTTGCATGTCATGAATTGCAATTTTCCACTATTACCAAATATACCCATTTTTGCTGGTCACATAACTCATTACTATATTTTTAATGCTTACAGAACAGTGTCTAAGTCAATGACTGATCTGGTCCCACCTGTCCCCTTTCCCCAATTCACTGTCACACACGCCCACCTCTGTTTTCTCAGATCTGCCATCCCTGTCTTCCCAGGTCCTGGTGCACACAGTCCTCTCCTGCTTGAGGGGCTGTCTGCATGCAGTCCCATCTGCCTGAAATGTTCTTGAAAATATTTCTACACTCTCACTCCAGTCTAACCCCACCACTAGTTAAATCTGACCCCAACTTCAGCCATACCCCAGGATCCTGGTTCCCCTTTGCTCCTGGGGCACACTCACCTCCAAATAACCATCTACCAGGCTGTCCAGCAGCAGCAGGTCAGAAAGGAATAAGCCTGGGAAGTGGTCAATGCCCTGTGCCAGTGGATGGGGTGGTGATCAGCCCCCACTATTCTCAGGGGCCCCACCCAGACAGAGGCCCCAACCCTGCTGCCCTCCCATAAGAGACCCAGCCCCGACCAGGTATGTGTTCTCTGGTCTCTCAGTGGATGTTAGGCCCAGCCAGATGGAGAGAAATGGGACTTCTCATGGGCCTGGTGAGCTGACCCTTCCCCCACACTCCAAGTTCCTGCCCCCAAGGCTGGGCCAGACCACGGCAGAGGCTTCTCCCCCAGGACCCTCAGTGGACACCCTACCCCTGTCCACCATCCTTCCACAACTTCAGCCTCCACTTACCCTGATGGCCCCGTTCCTGCTCAGCCCTTTGTCTTTGGCATTTAGATTCTTCTACTTCCAGAGCTCTTCCTGAGGGGAGGTGAAGGAAGGAGGGGAAAATGTGGGACTAAGTTGGAGGGTTTGGGGGCAGACCCCTTTTATCCAGAACCCAGAAGATCTAACAGCTCAGGTTTCCACTGCATCCCTGAGCCCTGGGATCTCCGTGGCCTGGGCCAGGGGCTGCATGTTGTCACCTCGTGCCTCCGTTCCCATTTCTCTTGGGTGGATCTGCTTTGGGCTGTATTGGTTTCCTCTGGACAAAGAACTATTACTGCAGAAGAAATGCTGAAAATCTCCAATTTGTTTCAACCCAGACCTGACATTTAAGTAAACTGGTTCCTTCAGGGAAACTGCTGGCCAAAGGTCCCAGGGAGGCTCAGTCAGCTGCCATCCAGGACAGGCCCTGTCTCCAGGGTCTACTGCCTCCCAGGAGGTCCCAGCTGAATATAGAAACACTGCCAGCCTTAGTAGGGGTCTCTGGTACACTCAGGTGCCCTAATGTTGACATGCTTACCTATCAGGGAACTTCCCTCCAGGTCTTTTTAAGCCAACTGATGGAACATCTCTGCAGAGTAGAGAGAATTCCCCAAAGCAATGCCAAGTCCTTGAGGGCCAGGCACTTCCTCAAGGAGGGAAGGCAGAGCTGAGAGTGGGGACATCTCCTCTGCTTCTGTCCCCGTTAGAAAGGAAGATAGACATGAGCAGTAATGGCAGGGAAAGATAAGTTTCAAAGAAAAAACTGCTGTGTTGGGGGGGGTCCCACTTAAAGACAACAAAGGCAGGGAGATAACTTTCTTTACTATGGGGACCAAGCCAAACTGGTGCCAACCAGATCCCAACGCAGGTGCAATTGAGCAGAACTAAGAACTGCCCAAACCACCCATCATCACAATGTCATTAAAATAATTGTGGTTTTGCTCCTCTGTAACTCCCGGGGTAGGGAGGTGGGGGTTGGGGGGAGGAATATTTTCCCATCCTGGGGCAAAATACCTTTGAAACCAAAATCAGTCAAAGGGAGAAATAAAGTGGTTGAAACCTGTTTATTGGTTACAAGCAGTCATTTACTTCTGCTCGCCTGTGTCTCTCATGACCTGACTGCAAAAAGGGACCCCACCCAACCTCTGCTGTCCAGATAATGCCCTTGCTCCCCCTTGTAATTACCTATTGATATGGAGATGTACTACTTCTCTTCTCTCCAAAATCTGTCATAATGGGTGCGATCTTTGGGAAGGCCACCCCTAGAAATGATGGGGAGAAGTGGCGCTCAGTCTGAGGGATGTGTGTCTACATTCGTGTGGTGTGGAGGTGCTACTACAGCTGCTGGCTGCACCAACCCCAGCCTGTGGCCTGAGCCTAAGTCTACTGCTTCTGCCACTGCTGCTGCTCCTGCTGCTGGCTGGAGCCTGGTCACAACCATGGAAAGGAGCAGAGGTCTGGTACATCTTGATAGAGAAGCAACTGGCTGCTGTGTACCACACCTTGTTGACTATGGAGCCCATCGCTGGAAAGCTCCAATCAAGGTAATAACCACCTATCCCATCGCGGGGTGGGTGAAAAACTGGACCCGAAGGCCGTCGAGTGGTGTGGCAGACACCTACCATATATCATGTGACTGACCATTTGCCTTTGGCATCCCCAGGGAATGGTAACACAGATGCATTGGCCCAGGTGTGCTGGCTAGAAGGAAAGCCTGCCTCTGATGTGGCTCAATGGCTACAACAGTGTTTGTTGCACGTGGGGCAAAAGACAATGTGGGCTGTAGCCCGTCAGTGGAGCTTGCCATTGACCTTTGAAGAAGTCAGCCAAGCCTGGAAGGAGTGCCCGTGCCCTGCACATTGTGAAGATCAGCAAACCACCAAGAGGGGCCTAGAGAATCTCTTTGCAGCCTATGGCCAGTCACCAGTGATTGAGAGCAAGCAAGGCACCCACTTTATTGGACATGCGTTGCAAGGATGGGTGCAGCAATTAGGAATAAAATGGACATGGCCCTAGACATTTCAACACATGGACCAGCAATGGCTGGCTCTTGCAGCACCTTGGGGAAAAGGCCTGGAAGATGGCCTCCTGTGTATTCCTGAAATAACAGCAGTGTGGCCCCCCAAAATCAGTTATTTCTTCTACAGTCCTTGTGTCCTGGATGTGCCCCCTGGCTGCAGCTGCTGCATGATGGCTAGAATGGATGAGCTTTTGACTTAATCTGAATGGGGCTTTGAACCTAGCTGAATCCTCTGGCTTGAGAATTATGATTGTGTTGCTGTTGTTAAGAAAAAAAATGCTTAAAAAGAGGCTTGACTTTGTCTAATGTTTGTTAAAAGTTTGATGAGCAGTCTAGCATGGTTGTTGGAAAGGAGTAAACAAGGGTAGAAATATATTCTGTGCTTAGTGAGAGATTGTGCTGTGAAGTACATTTACTTAATCTGCATAGGCTGAATCCTCTGGCTTGAGGATTATCAAGATCTTACTGCTGTTGCTATTGTAGGTTATTAGATTGGTCAGAAGAGGGAATGAGTAAATTGTAAGGTGAGATTTCTGTATGGGTGGTCTGTGGGTAAAATTGTAACATTTCCAGAATATCTCACCTGGCTTTAATATATCTGTATATCAATAGGCATTCAGAGGTGGAAATAAGTATGGCATTAGTGCACTTGCATCATTCCACATGGGTGAAGTTTATCTCCATATCAATGGGTAATTACCTGGGCAAGGAGGGCTTATCTGTAACAGAGAGGGGAGGGGAGGGCCAGTTTTGCTTCTGCTACAGGAGGAAAGAGAGAAACGGCCCCAGACTGCAGTTTGTAAGCAATAAACAGATTTTAAACTTTATTTATCCCTTTGACTGATTTCAGTTTTTAGAGGTATTTCGCCCCAGGATTTCCCTCTCCCTGGACTTACAGGAAGTGAGGGTGGGTTTGCTCCCAGCCTTTCTCACCCACTCCCTGCAGCAGAAGGCAGCTCTCCCCTGCCTATCCTGTGGAATCTACCACCCATTCTCACCTCTCAGGTTCTGCTCCCCACTCAGGTGGAGGTTCCCCATGGCATCTAGGACCAGGTCCTTTGTCTCCCAGGCTGGCAGGTACACAGCAGGAGCCAACAGGTGCTGAGACTGTGGAGGCCCCAGGGCAAATGGATGAATGATCGAAGGACAGGACAGCACCTCCCTGAGCACTCCCCACACCCTGGGCCAGGGCCCCCTCCTCTCTGCTCCTCCTCACTGGTCTGCTCTGTGTGGCAGGTGATCTAAATGACAGTCCTACTGTCCACATATGGACATTGAAGGCTTGGGAGTTAAGAGTTTCCCAGGTCACATGGTGGATAAGTTTGGGGAGCAGGGATTTGGGCCTCAATCCTGGGTACTGGGATCAGGGAAAGGCAGTCCTGGGTCAGCAGCTGGCAGAGGGGAGGGCCTGGCCCAGCCCTGCTGAGAGCTCGCTACTAACCACGCCCATCAGTCGGCTGCTGTCTGCCAGCTGGGGAAGAAACTCCAGTATGTTTGGCTTTTCCTCTCTCCACAGATTCTTGGTGGCCACAGCCAAAGGGCAGGAGGGCTCCAGGGCTGGAGCTGGCTCTGTTATTGGTGTAGCCGGAGATGGCATTCACCCCAGACCTGATTGCCCAGAGGTTTCCAGCTCAGAAGCTGGCCTGGGGGCTGAGGCTATTGTTGGCCTTTCCTCCTGCTTTGCATGGGTGATGTGACACTGGCTGCAGCCCCAGCACAGGGGAGGTGGAAGTCTGGCCAAAGCTACTGTAGCCCAAGATCTGGCCCTTCCCCTGTCTCTGCAGCTGGCTAGAGCTCCACAGCTGGTGCTGGAGCAGGACACAGAGAAAGGTTCACACACACAACTGACTACCTGTGCTTCCCCATGCCAGGAAAGACCCCACTGCCTTTAAAGGAACTACCCCCTCATGAACCCCAACTCATACAGTGTCCTGGCTGCAGCCCCTCACCTTCCAGCTCTGCCTCAATGGGCTGTAGATGTTCCAGCAGGACCCAGATGAGGTGGGCAACATACTCCAGGTCCGATACAGGCAAGTCCACCTACATGAGTGCAGCTTCAGCTTGACACAGGGAAAGGGCATGGGTTTCCAGGAATCCTGCAAGTACTGTTTTGGCCAGGGGCTCACAGTGGAAGAGTCAGCACTGTGGGGAGGCAGGTGGCAGAGTCAGAGGCCTGCCTTTCTTTCTGTGCTGCCCTCCCATGGCACACTCATTTAGGGCTGGGCCCCTCTACCTACCCCTGCCTGCCCAGGGACAGCCCCTTCCCATTCCTGGGCCCTGTGTGTCTGTCCTGGTACTGGCACCTGCACATGCAGTAGGTTTAACACAAAGGCTACGCAAGTCCCTTCTCCCTGCCCACCTGACCCTCCATGCACCTGGGCCTGAGGATTGAGAGACTGTGAGTCACACTGGCACACCTCCTGTCCTGGGCCTGCTGGGGTGGTGTTGATGATGGAGCTGAGGGGCAGGCAGAGAGAGAGGGACTGGTGGGGTGGGTCTCTAGGGGACAACTCAGCCCAGCCACCCCTGTTTTCTGGGCCCACTATCAAACAATTTGTAAGAAGAAAGGCTAAAATGCAAACTAGTATTTTTTTCTAAATCATTTTTGGATGATCTCCCATTATTCAACTAAGTTAAAACAAATGATTTTGCATACCAGCTCAAATGGTCTCATTGCCTGGGAGCACGTTTTCTATTTAACTCATCTTGGGAGGTTCGCCAGGAACCCTTCTGAGAAGTGTCCACCATCCCATGTCCCATAAGTTCCTGGCTGAGGAGACCATCACACTGCCAAGATGCTAGTGGCAGGTGGAAGTTACATGACATCAGAAGGAAAAACTTTTTAAAAAGTGAAGTTATCTCAGGAAGCTAAAAACTCTGTCACCATTGGGAGTAGAAAGTGAGGATGGAGAAGGAATTCGTGCAGGCAAGGGTGGGACCACATGGGCCCCTTACACCTCAGGGTCTGTGAGAAGAGGCACTGGCCATGCCTCCTGGACCATCTGGATGCCTCTCCAGCAGCCAGGTGGCCCCTGAGTGGCCCAGCATTGATCCAGGTGTTCTAGGCCTGGCAGTTGAAAGAAAAGGTGCCCTGGAAAGTGCCCTGGCATGGGAGTTAGGACCCCTGGGGTCTGGCTTTGCCTCTCACCTTGGGACAGTCTCCACCTCCTCCTTCCACATCACCTTTTTTTGGCATCCTGATCATCAGAAAGTGGGAACCGCTAGCTGTGGGGGAGGCCCATGGAGGGCAGGCTGGGCTTGGCTGTGAGGCACAGAGCCCACGTTAGCCCATGCTCTGGACAGGCCCTCGGGGAAGGTGCAGTCCAGACTGAAAAGCTATGAGACAGGTGACCTTGTTCCTTCACCAAAGGCACTGCCAGGAAACAGATACACAAAGGTGGAGGGAGAGTCCATAGACTAAAGATGCTGAAGGGACTAATCAAGTAATTGCAGTGTCTAGACCTAATTTTTATTTTGACTCACACTGAGTAACTGCTAGCAAAACTGGTATTCATGGGACATTTGGGAACATTTTATATCCTGGCTAGTTTCTTTATGATATTATGGAATTGTGATTTTTTAAAAGGGACAAAGTATTGTTTTCATATAAAAAAATGAATTTTTTCCCCTTGGTGCAGCAAAATGTGAAAGTAACGGTTTCCATTTAGTTTTACATTAAATTAAGGGATGGTAAAGCCCTGCAAAGTGGTAGATCCTAGTGATTGCCCATTAGAGGCCCCTGACCAGGAGACCCACTCTGAAGAACCCCATGGCCTGTGTAAGGACAGCCTTATTCACAGAGAATTACAATGTCAGGCTCTGCTGCTAGTCATACAGCAGAAATGGCTGGTGGGGAAGGCCCGGTGTGCATCACCCTGCAGAGTGAGGACTTCACGAGGGAGAAGAGTCCTATTAAAGTGTGTGGTGAAGCCAAAGCCTCAGAGGAGCTGATGAGGGCAGTAACCCCTCAGGATGCTGGTGGGGAGTGGCATGCTGGCGAAGAGCCCAATGCTGTGCCAGGAGGCTGGCCTTTGTCCTCAGGTGAGGGGACTACAAAGCAGTTTTTTAATCACAGGAAGGATCAAAGCAGACGCACAGTGTACAAGGGGAACAGAGAGCAGGGTGGACTGGGGAGAGGTGCAAACGCCGAGGAGGGGTACTGCTTTGAAGTACTTTGGGCATCCAGGGAGCTCAGTGACGCACTGCTGTGTGTGGGCGACAGGAGGGTCAGAGTTGAGGCCAGCTCTCATATTCTGCATGGCCTCCTGGCTGGGTGCTGGTGTACTGGTGGGAGGTTCAGGTGATGCCCATGAGAAGATGGCCAGTGAGCAGATGAAAATGTGGAGCTCAAGAAAGGAAGGAGATATATGGGATGAGTCGAGGGAGGGACTTGGTTGGGAAAAGAGTAGATATTGGTATGCAAATATTCTGAGGCCTTAAGAGGAAGAGAACAGACCTGTCCATTGTGGCCTGAGGGGAACTAGAGCTAAATGGTAGCTTTGGGCTGGATTTCAGTCAACCTGAACTCCTTTTGCTAGCGTCAACAGCGGGGAAGATGGAATTAAGGATCAGGGGTTGCGCCGCGGGTTGCAACCCCTGGTGTCTGGGGAGGGGAGTTCCCTTGCACTGCACCCACCAAGCTGCTTGCTTGCTTTCCTTTCCTGCCTCAACGCTCCCTTTACCACAACCTCCACCTTCCAGGCAGCTGGCTAAGGAACCCATGAAGGCCAGCCTACTAACTCATAACCAAACTCCTACCACCAGGAGTATTTGCAGCAAAGAGGAAGAATTTGTTTATTTAAACAAATGCTCCCTGAGTGAAACGTGCAGAGGAAAATTTTCCACTTTGCTCTGCGCTCCACTCCCAACCGCCAGGTATGCTCTGGGTGGGTTATGTGAAAAGTGGCCCTCGCCCGCAGAAGCAGGCGGGTGTCACCCACAGCCCATCAGAGCAAGTGGGCGGGCTGGCCTCAGAAAAGGACAGCAGGGACTATGTCAATTGAATTGCTGGATGACCCTCGAGACTTCCACTTGAACTCCATTCCACTCCAGTCACCCATGTTTGCTTGCTTCCTGTAGCCAGAAGCGAACTGAACTAGCAGACAGAACGGTGCAAATTCCAGGAGTCACTATGACCAGGCATCCTAACAGCGGGGAGGTTTTGGGGCCCTGGGTTTCTTCTCCTCGGTGTCACCCATCCCCATCCAGGAGGCCAAGGCTTCAGGGTGGCTGAGGGTGCCAGACCTCCCCTCCCCGCTAGAGGCTTCCGCAGGTGCCCCCTCTATGCAGTCAGAGCCAGAGCGGCGTGCAGGCGCCAAGCCTGTCTCTGCCTCGGACTCCCTCGGAAGAGGCACCTCCAGCCTCTAAGGCTTGGCGCGGAGCGGCAGAGGCGGTGGTCCCTGGACGGGTCCCTGCGGGGGAGCCATAGAGGCTGTGCTTGTTGGGCAAGGCGGGGACGGAGGACGCGCGGGTCAAAGGGTAACCGTAACCTCCAGGTTCACCCCCTGGGATGGTCCCGCCAGACGGCGAAGGGTGGGGCTGGAGAGCCGAGGAGCAGCTCGCTGGCCCGCCGAACCACCGACCTCACGCACAGGGACGCGGGGAAGGTCCCAGGTGGAGCCCGCCCAGGTCCCGCCCCCCTGCGGCCGGCGCGCCCCCGAGGCTCCCTCTCCTCTCCTCCGCGCTCACCCGCCCGCCGGAGGCTCAGCCGGCAGCAGCTTGGGTTTCAGCCGGAAGCGGCTCGTTGCCCCCGACTAGGCCACGGCGCCCGCTGGGCCGCCGCACCGTATAGCCACTGGGCGCAGCCCTCAGCGCCGCCTGCCGGCGGACCGGACACTGCCTCCTGGGAGGGAGGCGCGCGCACGCGGGGCGGTGGATCGCTGCCCGGCAGGTGAGGACGTGTAGCGTCCTGACCCCGCGCACCTCTGGCCGCAGTTCCGTCCCTCGCCACCGACGCGGACCCCTGAAGACCAGCCCCGCGGACTCCTGTCCCGCGGGCTCCCGCCCCCCACGACCACCCCGGGTGAGCAGCGGGACTGGACTCCTGCCCGAGCACCCAGGTGGAGCCAGGGAGCGCGCGCAGGGCGCGCCAATTTCCCACTTAATGCCAGTGCCGGAAAACTGGAAGGTTGGGGCAGGCTAGTGTGGGACTGAATCCCGCGGTGGCGTCCAGGTGCCGGGAGGGAAAGAGCCTGTGGGGCCTCCTGGCCAGGAGGGGCGGTGGCTGCTGTGGCCGTTGGGCCTGGTGGGTGAGGTGTGTTCCATCTGTCCAGGGCCGCTTGTGCAGATGCCGGTTCCAATAGGGCTGCCCTCCGCTGAGTTTAAGAAAAGTTTACTCAGTGTCTTACTGGGGACCAACAGCCTGGGAGCAGCCCACTAGCATGTTCTGGTAAACTGCTCCAAAGACCCTGTTTGGAATATGATAACTTTATTTTTCTTTCAACAGGGGTGGCTGCAAGGGAGAGGTTTTGTTAATAATACATCAAGGCCCTGCCCTAAAAGAGCAGGTGATTATTCTAATGCATTGTCTGTGTGAGAGGAAGGAACAATTAGGATTGCTAATTATTCTTCTAAAGGGTTCCTCTAGGGAAGGGTGAACCAGGCCAGGTTATCTCCTTTTGAGCATTCCAGGCTGGTTTTCTTCCTGGTCATGGTTAGGGGGTGGGGGGGTGGGGTGGAGGGTTGTGTTTGGGGACACAGGCAGGCATTGCTGCTGGGTATTTCACAGCACAGCTGACTTTTGGGCCTCTGCAGCTTACAGCCCTTTCTTTGCCTGTGGGACCACCGTGAGGAACCACAAAATTTCATTTTATTTCACAGGGCCAAGGTGTGCGTTTGCTTAAATATAGCCAACCTCTATTCCTCCCCATCTCTGGAATCAAGCAGTCTTCCAACTGGAAAATAGGTCCTCAGCCTCACCGCACTCACCCAGGCCCTGCAGATGAGTCACTAAGAGTCTAGGGAGAAGAAATCCCAGGGCAAAATACCTCTAAAAACTGAAATCAGTCAAAGGGAGAAATAAAGCTTAGGCAATAAGCCATTATTGTGTTAATGTAAAGAGTTCCGCCCAGTGCTCTGCCTGAGGCTGGGTGGCGGGGCTGCAAGGCTGTAGGAGAGCCAAGCGCAGGGCCGAGGACAGAGGCCCAGAGGACGGCTGTGTGGGACGTCTGCGCAGAGAGGCCCAGAGGGAGAGACCGGCTTGCTGCATCCGAGGCAGCAGTGATAACACAGACTCGCTCTGAGTGAATGGGATTTTAGTGACTGACCTGCCACCTGGAAATAAAGTTGGGTATAACCTTCTAACCCCAAGAACCCTTTGCTGTAAATTTCTTTGGTCACAGTGAATCTATAGAGAACTTGCCTGGAACTGAAACTCATTTGCAAGACATTCCCCAAAGTGTTATTCACAAGGCAACATGAAATAATTTTCTTTGATTGTACCAATTACATTTTCCATCACTAAGCTGTTGACATGTTCAAATGGCTGACTATTCACCAGAATGGTTACGTAAAAAGGAGTGACAGCAAAATTACTCTACCCAAATCCCTGGTTAGTAGAAGCTTGTAAATAAAGCAAGAAAAAGTTTAAGCCGTATATGTGGAATACTAGCAATTCGTCTACTACACTGTGTATGGGAGAATCCCCAAAGGATTGTACCATAAGCCCCCCATTCCTGCACAGATATTAAGAGTATGATATCTCTAGACCTCCTACAATTTAGGATGAAGGGGAAGACAACAGAAGAATGCCAATACATGAATAAATTATTAGATCACATCCCTGGAGAAAATATGAAATTAATCCAAATTACTCAGGACAGATACTTACTGTTTACTTGAAGAAACTCAGCCCTGAACTTATAATGCATAAAAGAAATGTAAGTTCTAACTTGGAAGGCAAATTTCTTTTCCCAAAATTAAAACAACTGCAGCTTGTATTTTAAATCCCTTAGATCAAGGGTTGGTAACCATGATCACAAACAAGGGGTACAAAACTACTCAAAGACTTCCCACACACATTCCAAATAAAGTTTCTTTCAGTTTAACAAGCTCCTCTTGAAAAAGAAAAAAATTAACTCCTGGTTGATGTCTTGGTAGACACACATGCTTCTCAGTGAACATGTCAATCAGCAAAGATTATCTAAGATTTAGCCATGCTAAGGATGGGGGATGGAGGAAAGAACAGGTCATTTTGAAGCACAGAGCATTTAACAAGAGAAAGAGGATTTGCATGGGCCCCCCCCCACGTGGAGAGCATTCATGAGACTAGCAGTCCTAGTCCCAAGGAGGGAGGAGAAACAAGAGCCACACACTGGGCCTCCTCACCAACCCCTCGTGACATGTCCATGTCCGTACCCCACATAAAGCAAGTGTAACGATGTGTTTACATGTCTATCCCACGGACAACCAGTTTCTGGAGGACAGGCATGACATTTTTCTACTTTTCACTCTCAGTGCCAAACTCAAGATGATGAGTAACTACACCCCAAAGCTGACTGAAAAGCCTTCTCTGCAAAAACCATGCTTAGCAGATAAAGTCAACACCCCCTTTGGGTTTCGCGTCTGAGAATTCTTAGCAGGCACCTCCTCAGTGCACGGCTCAGTCCCCACACGGTCTGTGAGCTTGTAAGTGGTGGCCACAAATAACGCTGTTGTTTCCAGTCCTTCTTCAAACTGGAGACACACTCCTCCCAGTTCATCTAGATGGGCAACAGGGTCCTGTCACAACCAATCAGAAGCGTGTTAGAAGTTAAGTGATAACAGAAATGAGATGCACAAATCACTGTCACTCCAGTGCAGACAGTGAGATTTGAGAAATCTCACTCTAAATCTGAGACCACCATAGTCACTCTGTGCCTTCTCAGAAAAGGTGCTTAGGCAGATAGAAAAGTGTATCATACAGGCACTGGAAGAGAATCGTATCTTCTGCAGCTCTGATTGGGGTCCTTCCTGACCACTCACACTCCAGCCCAAGCCTGGTAGTCACGGCACTGAAGGCACCAGCTCTCCAGGCACAAGACCGGTGGGCCACACTGTGGAGCAGCCAGAAAGCATTGTGCATAGATGGACTCCATGGCCATCCATTTGGATACAACCTTCAAAGCAGAGCATTCCTCTTTCTTAGCCAATGCCCTAAAGGATGAAGAGACATACTCCTCCCCTGGACATGATGAGACAGCTAACATGCCAGGGGGGTAGCTACTGATGACACTGTCAGGACTGCCTGTCACCACTGGCTATGCAGTCCCTGAACAGCAGGAGGTCCTGGGCAAAGGATAGAGTAATAATAAAAACTACAGTGACCACCTGCCATGCACCTATTATATACGAGGAACTTCAGAACCTCACTTGTTCCTACAACCACCATATAAGGAAACTGAGGCTCAGACATTAATTTGCCTGAGATTACAAAGTAGTAGGTGGCAGAAAACATATTTGAATTTAAGGTTTGTTAGGCTATGTAACCTGTGGACTATGAGAGTGCACCTACAAAACGCTGGAAAGGTGGTTTGTTGCCTAACTGATGGTCAACTATACTAGCCTATCAAATATCCCCTAGGATATAATGCTCTGATACAAAGAATATACATGTGCCATGGATATGAAAAGCAATGTAACTAGCTGTAACAAATCACACATGTCTACCTGCAAGATGCTTCTGAGCAGCTTCAAAGACAGGACCTAGGAAATTCATTTAGCAAAATAAATTTGCACTTCAATCTCCTCCACAATGCTCCTCAGGTCAGCCTGCTGGGATAGGTGGGATGCTGTCTGCAGGGCCTGGACTGTTCTGGAAACTAAAGGGTAGAACCCCAATGAATGGCAAGTCTCCTTTCACCTACTTACCCCTTCCTGTATCGGGACACCTTCACAAATATCACGCTCTTATTCTTTAGATGTGTAAGACGATCTTCTTCGCCTTTAAGGAGCTTATTTACAAGCTCACTGGGAAAGATGTGACAACCACTTTACAAAGATCACTGTACCTTGTGAGAAGGGAATCCCAGCAACAGTATGGTGGGCAGAGAGAAGAGAGGGAGCACAGGTACATCTGCCTCTGAAAATCTGTTTTCTTCCTCATGCCATCACATACAGAACAGAGACTAAGACTTAACTAGGATCAGATGAGATACACTCTTAAAAAGAACAGGATTCAATTCAGCAAAGGTATATTTGGCATCCCCATGTGGTATGATGTACTGTGCTAGGCAGCAACTGGCTGGCTGTTAATTTTCTACATTTGTTACTTCAAAGAAATACTATAGAACTACATATATATATTGCTGTGTAGAATTTGTAGCAACTGCTCTGAAACCAGACTAATGCCATATAAAGAGGAAGCATTCAGTAAACACATGTTGAATGGCTACACTTGTGCTATCATCACCCTGCTGGGACACCTGAAAGTCACTCATCCTTCAGGCATCAAATAACATGAAAGGAATACAAGATTCGGCTCTAAAACCAGTTTATTCTCTTTTTCATTTTATTTACTGATTATAAAAGTACATATTTGTTAAAAATTGAAACAATACATTATTAAAGAAGAAAGTTAAAATTCCTGTAATGCCTATCATCAGAAGATAGCTTTTAGAGAACTTCTCCAATTTGTTTTTAACAATATATTGTATACATCCTTTCATGTGAGTACTTATAAATGGACTTCATTCTTACTA
Source organism: Smutsia gigantea (assembly GCA_032199065.1). Lineage (NCBI taxonomy): Eukaryota > Metazoa > Chordata > Mammalia > Pholidota > Manidae > Smutsia > Smutsia gigantea. The sequence continues at coordinate 460,980 of JAVSCE010019035.1, forward strand.
AAAGTAACAGTACTGAACTGCTTAGATGTGCCATAATTTAATCACCTAATCTCCAATTGATAACACTTGTTTCACTAGGTCATAAAATGCTATAACCCTTATTTACAGACATATATTTTTTTAACTTATTGAAGTGAATTCCACATAACAAGTAAACCATTTGAAAATGAACAGTTCAGGGGCATTCAGCATATTTCACAACACTGGGCAACCACCACCTGTCTAGTTCCAAAACATTCCCTTCAGTCCAGAATCGAACCCCATGCCCACTAAGGATTTTCTTCCCATTTCTCCCTGCCCTCAGCCCATGGCAACCGCCAGTCTGCATTTCGTCTCCACAGATTCACCTATTCTGGGTATTTCATATAAATGGAATCATGTAACATGTGACCTTTTGTGTCTGGCTTCTTTCACTTAGCACAGGGTTTTCAAGGTTCACCCATTTGGATTATATATCAGTACTTCATTCTTTCTATGGGTTACTCATGTATTTTTACCTAATTATGAGTGTATATCTGTAAGATAAACTTAGGAGATGGACTGTGGTAGGTATGTACACATCCGATTTTTTTATTAGATTCTATTCTCTTAATGAAAATAACTTAGAAAATATAAATGATGCTTTTCTGGGTGGAGTGGAGAAAGCTGAGGACCTGTGGTGGTTAAGCTGACTGCTGCTCAACCCGGGAAAGGTTCCAAATTCCCGAGAGATGACTGGGCCTTTGCATAAAGCCACCGTTTATCAAGTCAGTGTGTTGAGGAATGTACAGCAAGAATTTGTCTGTTTTTGTTGAGATCATAACAATTTCATTAAGATGACAAGGTGGAAAACAGAGGAGTCACAATTCACAGAGAGGGAAGCCCCAGAGTAGTCAGTGACTCCTATGGGATACTTACTGTTATAATGCACTGGAGAAAATGATACCTGAATTTCCAAGCAAGATAAAAATCCCATATCTGCCCATGATAATAAATGCTGAGCCCAGAAAAGATGCTAAGAGAGTCTAGACAGAACTTTTCAATTAAGGTATCATTTTTCTCTTCTTTGGAAGGAGTGAGCAGCCTGCTGGTAAAAACCTCAGAAGTTTTTCAAATGAAATTAATCCACTTAGCTTTGAAAAGTTTTGTCACTGGCTTTAATTACTTATTTCCCCATCAGCAATTTATTTCCCTCTGGAGTACTATATTCAAACAGATCCTAAGAAAGCAGATCCTGTCTTGCTAATAAACAGCAGATGACTAAAAAAATAATTAGGCTACGAGAGACCACAATGGCATCTTTTCAGATTATTCACTCAAATCTACAAGTATTTTTTCTCTATTCTAGACAATTTTATGAACATATGTTTCCAAAAATAAGCCCACTTAAATGTAGAAGGCCCATTTAAAAGAGTCCTAATTTATATTGGATTTCCTTCAATAGGGCAAATTAGTAATATATAAGGCATCCTGCTGGTTTGAGCTCCCTAATGATTCTATGAGAATTACTGTATCCTTCTCTGCTTTACATAGGACAACACTGAGGTTTAGGCAGGTTGAAACAGCCTACTCATAGTCACAGAGGCATTAAGTAGAAGAGTCTGGATTTGAACATGATTCTATCTGATCCCATGCTCTTCCTTCCTACAAGCGTTCCACAAGAGAACAGAAACACGAAGTATAGTGTCAGTCAGACTATTAACTCTTCACGGGGCACCATAGTGCCAGACTCTATGAGCACGGCACATAAAGAAGCTTACAATCTAATACAGAAATAACTACAATACATGCAAGGGAGTGACCAGCTCCCTAAGAAAGAGATCTAAGAGGGACATGCTCCAGAGGAGAAGGCACTCCATTTGCTGTATGCCCGTAAAAACCAGGCACTGCACTAGGCACTTCATTTGGACTTTTTTCATTTAATCCTGGCAATTGTTCTGTGTGGTAAGGATTAATGGTCTTATTATACAGATGAGGCTCAGAAGGTTAGTAACCTGCCCAAAATCATACAGCTAGGAAGGAACTGAGTTGTTATTCATACCCAAGTCTAACTGACTCCAAAAGGGATGTGCTTTCTTGGTATTTTTTCTTGTTCTGGGTTCTGAATAGGGAGGTTTTCCTTCTGGCTCACAGGGAAATGGAAAGACTTTCCTTAGGAGCCTGTATCGAAGTGAAGCCCTGACAGTGATATCACGAAGTGGGATGATGGAGACTGGGGAGGCCCTCTACAGGGATTATGAGAAGAGATCAACACCACATAACCTAACAGCACAGGACACAAGGGCCAGGCACTGGGCAAAGTGTGTATAAAGATGTCAGCCTTGAGAAAAGTATCAGCCCCAAAGTCCCTGATTACTGAGCATGTGAATATGAGTAGGATGTGAGAGTGACAGAGAGAATGCTAACTGTGAACAAAGCTTCAAATTAAAAAATATTTTGGTTCTTAGCAAAAAAACCCTGGAAACAACTTCACTATTCTGCAATAGGGAACTGGTGTCACCAGCCTCTGCTAAACACTTGACAGGAGGTCCACGTGCTCCACTCACTTTCAGGGGTTGCAATTAAGAAACAAAAAATACATATACCATTTCAAGTGAGGAATTTTAGTGCTAAAGAAAAAAACTACATATACTATCACTTTTAAGTTCTATAAACATCCTTAATTCAGTTACAATATTTAAATTTAAAATAAACACGGAAGTTGCTCAGAGTGCCTTTCCTGTACAATGCTTCTCCTCCCCTGTAGCCTTGGGCAGAGGAGCAGGCCTGGGCCTAGAACCGTCTCCCCTCTGAGAACGCACTTCTGCACAAGGGGCTGTCTCTCTCAACTTCACTGGCCCCAGCAAGGCCTCCTTCAGCACAGTCTCCACCACCAGCATTTCACTGCACCCTGCCCGAGCCTCAACAAGAGATGCACGTGGCGCCCCGGCCTCACTAATCTCCTACACCCTTGCTTCAGTCTCTAACCTCAAAAGGCATTCATTGCTATGTGGCAGTGTGTTTCTTCTCTCACTCAGTGTTTCCTTCTGTCTGAGCAACGTAAGGAAGACCATGACTAAGTGAGCTCCAAGAGAACAGAGACCTGACCTGCCTTACATCTCAAGAGAACAGATACCCGACCTGCCTTACGTCTCCAGGGCCTAGCAAAGCACCTGGCATATAGCAGAGGCCCAAAAAATATTTGCTGGACCAATGGCTGAACCCTGTCAGGACAGCACCTGACACAAACGAAGCCTGAGAAGTGCTCGGGGTAGTGACTTACACTAGCACAGCCGCTTCCTTGCTGAGGTGGGCAGTAAGGGTGCCAAGTGCTTCCTGGGAAGACAAGGGAAGGCCAAAGCCATGTAGGGCTGCAACTGCATGGTAGATCTGGGAAACAGATGAGTCTTCACTGCCAGCTGCCAGCTGCCAGCAGCAGATATTTGGTCTCGTTTAAACAGAGAGCTAAGAAAGGATTGGCAAACACAGTTTTAGAGCAGGTGCGGGCCATCTGTGGCAAACATGTCAAAGATGGCATGCCGAGGTACTGCCAAAATCACACTTCAACCTAGCCCACAATCATCCCCCAACTCCTCTGACACCATAATTGCATGTTGGCAAACCTCGGCACAACACTTCTGAAAACATTCTGGCAAGTCACTATATACTTACGTTCAATAAAATGGATTGCCAGAAATACGGTTTGGAGAATTCTTCCTTTATTTTGAAACTTTTTCAATGTTAAAGGTTGATGGAAAGAAAAATCAAGGCTTCCCAGAAGAGAGGCAACTATAGGAAATTCTATTTCCTTAAGAAAAAACAAAAAATCACAAGAATGGAATTCCCATCCACACTAATGGATTCTTAGTATTAAAAATAGTAACAATCCGACCTGACCCTCCCTTCTTAAAAATATGTTTTACAACTCAAAGTAAAAACAAGTGTGGGAAGTGGGACTCACCTCATACCCACAGAGGGCCTGGCTCCACTGGGCAGCATAGAGAAGGGAACCCACATGGCTGGGATCAAGGTTTAATTTAATGAAGGTGTATGCTTTTGAAACTGGAGGAAAAAGTCAACCATAAATGTTGGTATTCACCATGATTGGGAAAAGCTTATGTGTTTTTTGGATGACAAATAAAATTCTAAACAACCTATGATGGTTTAAACTATGAACTACACAGGATTTCTTTTTTTAAGCAGTTAGTTATTTTCCACAGGACATTACATTACCCAAAATTGCTGACTTCACAGAAAGAGCAACAAACCTGAAGGCACTCTATGCTAGTCCTTCTGAACCCTAGAAAGGAAGGAAAGAAACCACATCCACTGTCACCTGCCCTGGCCATACCTGTGCTGGGCGTCCTTGATGCTCTTCCTTTGAATTAGCCTAAGGAGCCTGTGGTAGATATTATCATCCCCATAATATGGGATGGTAAGTAACCTGAGGAAGGTAAAAAGCTAATAAATGGCAGAGTGTGTCCTCTGACTCCAACTGGACTAGGTCTCTGCTTAGATATCTCCAAAGCGAAATCAGGTTCAACACACTTAAAATAAGCTTGCAAACTTCTATTTATACACCTGGACTTTCTGGCTCACATACAAGTGTCACAATGCACCCAACTACCTAATGCAGAAACCCAGGAACCATTCTCAACATTCCCCTTATCCTCCGAGCCTACCGAGCCCCTCTCCTTTGCATCTCTCAAATGCAATCCCTGCCTTCTGGCTTCTCTCTTGCTTCATTTCAGGCCCTTGCCACCTCTCACCCAGACTGTCACAATCATCTCCTAACTGGTCTTGAGCCATGCAATCCATTCTGCAAATTGCTTCAAGAGTGATTTTTACAAAACACAAATGTAAGTAACCATGTTACATTTCTATGGAACCCCTTGTGTTTCATTATCAACCTCAGAGCAAGATCCAGAGCCTCTGATACAGCACAAAATGCTCTCTGTGCCAGCCTCATCACCATACCCCTACCTCCAACTCCAGAATCTTACCCTCCAGCCCATTGCAGCACCCCATACACCATGCTCTCACCATCTGTTTTTGACCCTATTACTCGCTGCTGGGAGTACCTCTCCCTTCTGCTTTTTAGCTGCCAAACCAGGTCCTATCTGTACCCCTGCTCAGATGTTATTTCTTCCAGAAAGCCTTCATTGACAATTTATCCCAGGACAGGCCAAGTGCCCTCCCTCCTACACACTCTCCCAAAGCCCTTACCACACTGTACTAACTTCCTCCCCAGAACACTTTGAAGAACCCCCATCACAGTGCCTGGCACAAAGTAGACACAAATAATAAAAACCATTCTACTTTTACTGTATCAAACCCCAAGAAATATTATTTAATAGTTACAACACTAAATATTTTGGTTGAGGTAACATAAAATTCAGCTATTCAAAATTAAATGGTAATAAAAACAGTTACAAATGGGTGCTCCTGAGGGGTAGGCGAGGGAGTAGGAGAAGGTGGGCCATGTGATGGATTGCTGCTTCTCACTCATGGCTGTGGTGCGTTATCTGATATTTTACTGTGTGCTTATGCTACTTTAAACAAAACTTTTTTAATTTTATTTAAAAATTTAAACTAAGAGTCTCAAAACAAATGAGTTTCAACCAGAAGTCTGAATGCAACTAAAGAGAGAAGGGAAAGAAACAAAGTATTTTACAGTGCACAAATGAGGGATGTGAGGAAAACTATTCCGAGAACTTGCAGAACATGGGTCAGCTTAACATGAGCACTCTGCTGCCACCTGGTGCGTTAGCAGTAGAATGACAATATCCAAGACCCCACACAATTATGGTCATTGCTACCAATTTTTGAGCACTTAAAATGTGTCCAACACTATTCTAAGTGCTTTATGTGCATTTCTCATTTCATAAAAGGATCTATACATTAGGTCTTCTTATCTTAAGTTTACAGACAAGAAAACAGGCATTACAGAGGTGAAGCCACTTGTCCAAGGTCACTAAGCTCTTAATGGAGGAGCTGGAATTCTAACCTAGGCAGCCTGGCTCTAGAGTCTGATCCATATGACCTCTATCTCTCAAAGAATGACTAAAAATGATCTGTTCTGCAGTAAAATAAGCATCATGCCTACTCTCATTCTTTGCAAGGACAAATGAAGGTAAAAGGTACCAGCAGTCTGGGCCTTCAAAGCTCAATGTGTTGACAGCTTTTTCTTTTAATTAAGGTATCATTGATATACAATCTTCTGAAAGTTTCACATGCGCAACACTGTGGTTTCAACATGCACCCGTACTATCAAGACCCCCACATGAACCCCACTGCAGTCACTGTCCATCACTGCAGTGAGAGGCTACAGCGTCATGACCTGTCTTCTCTGGGCCACACTGCCCTCCCCGTGACCCGCCCACACTGTGAGTGCCAATCATGATGCCCCTTAGCCTCCCCCTCTCCCTCCCCCTCTCCCTCCCTCCCCACCCCCTTCCCTTTGGGAACTGCTGGTCCCTTCCTGGAGGCTGAGTCTGCTGGTCTTTTGTGAATTCAGTTTTTCTTCGTTGTCATACTCCACAAAGGAGTGAAATCATTTGGTATTCGTCTCTCTCCACCTGGCTTATTTCACTGAGCATAATACCCTCTGGCTCCATCCATGTTGTTGCAAATGCTAGGATTTGTTTTCTCCCTATGGCTGAATAATATCGCACTGTGTACATGTACCACCTCTTCTTTATCCATTCATCTGCTGATGCACACTTAGGTTGCTTCCATATCGTGGCTATTGTAAATAGTGCTGCGATAAACATAGGGGTGCATCTGTCTTTTGGAATCTGAGAAGTTGTTTTCTTTGGGTAAATTCCTAGGAGTGGAATTCCCAGGTCTAATGGTATTTCTATTTTTAGTTTTTTGAGGAGCCTCCATATTGCTTTCCACAATGGTTGAACTACTTTACATTCCCCTTTCTCGGCAACCTCGTCAGACAGCTTGGTCATTAACGGGGGCAGCAGTGAGGGGGCACGTGACCCAACACACTCAGTGAGCCCAGCAGTGCTGAAGCTTCAGCTCCCCCAGATGCCCTCGTTCCAGACGAATCATCCCAAATGAACACTGCAGATCACCCCACCTTGCCCATTCCCTGTCTGCTCCCCTCCAACTTTCTGTGCCCTGTGTTAGTTCTCCATTATCTAAACATCTTGCCGAGTGAAGAAGATCAGTGCTTCTCCTGATACAGGCTTCCCTGCAACTCCCTGAGCCAAATCAGGAACCAAGAAGACAGGAAACCTCCCTCGCTGGCCCTTTCCTCTCCCTTATCGCCTTCATGAACAGCTCCCAGCGACTCTTGTCTCCTCTCAGACTATGCTTTGCCACCTCTGCAGACTTTGTTACTTGTCAAGGCCTACCCTGCAAGAGCTGCTACATCAAGTCCTCCATCACAGGTCCCCCTTTTTCCATAGGCACTTCTTACCACCCCTCCCCACACACCTGGCACCAGCTGCCTCAGACACCCAACTCACCGTCCCTAAACAAAACAAGCACTTCTGAGCCTCTGGGCTCAGTACAGGCTGTTCTCTCCCTCTGAAGCCCATACATGTTATCAACCAGTCACTCTAACTGGTAACGCCTCACATATTAACAAAATTCCAGGTTTATGTGAATATAAAACTTTCCCCGATCCTCCTCTCCCTTCCAGCTGCTACTTTCTCACTTCCCACCAGGGACCTCCAAACTGTAAGGGCTCATTCGCTTAACATTGGACAGAACTGATCTCCTCGCTCTGAAACATCTGCCTCCCTTCACTCCCAGATTCCCCTGTGCTCTCCGGGCTCTCTTCCTACTGCTCAGCTGCTCCTCAGTCTCATCATCTCCTGCCTGACATTCAACACTGGAGTTTTTCAACACCGAGGCTCACTTCGCCTTCATCATCTCTCTCTAGGCAATCTCATTCATGCCCTGGCTTCAACCAGAACCACTATGCAGATGTTCCCAGCCCAGACTTCTCTTAATGGTCACTCAAGTGACTCAAAGGCATTTCAAGCTCTACAAGTTTAAGACAAAACTCATGATCTTCCCCCACTCAAACCTATGCCTCTTCCTGGGTTCCTATCTCATAGAATAGGCCCAACCACCCATCAATGCAGGAAAAGTCTGAAGTCCAGGTGCTGTCTTTCGCATCCTTTCAGATTCAATCCTGCCCCACAGTCCACTGCCAACATCTGTCCTCTACAATGCAGGAGAGAAACGTTTTCAAAATGAAAACTGGATCCTGATACTTGCTGCTTAAAATCAACTGCTCATTAGAAAAAGAGAAAAATCTTTCCTGTGGCTTCCAAGGCACTGAGGCTTAGCCCTGGCATTCTTCTCTAGCTTCACTCCTCTCTCTCTCATTTTGTGTTTGAGATTCCTTTCAATTTCTCAGATGTAACCTGCTCTCTACTTGCACAGGTCCTTTGCACATGCTATTGCCTGTGCCTGAAATCCCTTCCCTCCCCTATCTTCTGATTAAGTACTACTTTCCCTTTAGAATTCAGGTCAATTATCTCTCCATTCATTTAATAAACAGCTATGAAACACCTACCACATGCCAGGTGTCATTCTAGGTACCAAAGATATACACAACAAATAAAATGAACAAAGTTCCCTCAAGGAGCTGCAATTTAGGGGGATGTAACTTTTAAGGAGATATGTAAATTTAAGTTCAGAGATTTCCCTGGGAAAGCCTTCCACGATCAGGTCAAATTCCCTATTTCATAGCCTAGACATCCCCTGTAACACCATATATCTCACCTTCATAAAACTTACCATTGTTACAAATATTCATATACATATATGATTACATGACTGATGTCTATCTCACTATTAGAGTGTACTCTCCAAGAGGGCAGAGGTTCTCTTTACTGTTCATCATTGAATCCCTAGTGCCCAGCACTATGCCTTGTATATAGCAGAAACTCACTAAATATCTGTTGGATGACTACACGAATTGTGCAGCAACCAGCACAGATGGCGACTCCCCTGTACAAGGTACAGGCTTATCATTTTCTCAGCAGGCAGGATGAGTGAGCCACTCACTCTGCTGGACTCCCATTGTACTTTGTATACACTGCGTGTGTCTCTTTGTACTTAGCACCTGGTCTCACTATTTTATGTTTCTCTCACTAGAATATGAGCTCAGTTGCCTTCTCCACCTTTAGCACAATGCCTGACACATAGCAGATGCTCTATAAATTATAATTGCCAGAAGGAATGTCTGACTGCTATTCTCTGGGTGCCTGGCCCTCCATAAGCACTCAAGACTTGTTGATGGATACAAATATACTTACTTTTATGTACACTCATCATGTGCTATTATTATCTCTGTTAATTATCACACCAACCCTAAAGATAGGTATTATCTCCTTTTAAAGACAGGGAAAGTGCTTGACTGATTGACAACTGTGAACACTGTCTAATGTTTCCTAATTACAGTCATTCCAGAATACCAAACATAATTTTTGGATAGTTACATATCCCATTTACTTAATATTTTCATTTAATTGAAATAATAACCCCCATTGTTCTTAAGTCTTGTAAAAAGCTATGCAATGATATATGCAAAATCACCATTCTTATGTGCTTGTTTTTAAAATATATTATATGGTACCTGACTCTCAAAATGAAGATGCTCACTCTTCGTAACACCTAAAATCAACTCTCATTCCACACTCTGCTGATCCCAGAGCTGCTTCTATTCTCATTCTTATTAAACCCCATTCCTCTCAGTGTTGCAGCTAGAATTTCTTTTGACAAAATAACCAAAATCTCCTTTAGCAACAACTCAGTGCCTCTAGCAGGGCAGAGCAAGTTCTCAGCTGAAAGCAGCAGCAGTGGAGGACAACTGCTCCACATGGAAGGGGCAGTGACGGGGACCTTTCTCTCCACAGATTGATTTAGTGTGCACATCTAGTACGGAAACCCAACAGCTTGGAAACTTCCATGAACTCCCTGCCACCATTCTGTTACTCACAATGCCCACATCACACCATCACCCCAGCACATTTCATAATCAGTAGAATGAAGTATGTGATTAACCCATTTATTTTCTCATTAACAGGCACATTTAGAAAGCTTCCATTTCTACTAAGCTAAAGCTTACAATTATTCATTCAAGAAGTATTTGTTAAACACCCTCTGTTCATTAGGCACTAAGCAATCGGGATTATAATTTGAGAAAAAAATGTCAAAATACATTAACCACTACTACTGTAATAGTACTATTAAGAACTAATACTTATTATATAATTAACTACATGCCATCACCATGCTAACTACCCTACATATATCACTGGTGAGCTGAGTATTACTATTACTGCAATCTTACCAACAAAAAAACAAAGATCCTGAAAGGTTCAATAAACTACACTTCACTCCACTGTGCAGTTGTGAAGTCAAGGTCTTCAAGCTATGCAGTCTGACTTTAGAGTCTGTTTTACAAACATAAAGCCACAGATGCTCTAATCATGCAATTGTCCCAAATCACACTGCACTGAAGCTGTCTGGATAGTTTCAGCCCATTCCAACGTCCTTTCAAACTCATGACATCAGCCAAGAACACTTTCAGTAGTATCCATTCAGCCTAAATCTGTGTGGAATGGATCTCCACATCGTAAGACAGAAAGATGTGTTGCTCTAGTGAAAGTGAGAGTGTCTCCCACCTTCATGATCACCTCCTAGACTGAATCCTGTGGTTCCACAGAAGTTTGAACATGACCAGTAGAATCTGGTCATCCTGGGTTCAAATCCACCGAAGTTTAACATTAACCTAATATTCCAATTTTATCCCCCACACCGTAACAATATAATGATCAAGCCCCCCACTAGTCAAGACTGCTGTGCTCCATGTCTCCAATGTGTTCTCTCTCTTCCTCTCACCCTCTATAAGCACCGCAGGTGTCTGTACGGCACAGTAACTATGCTAGGCATTATCTGACTCACCTGAAAAATTATAAATTAGGAGCAAAATTTTTTCAGGATTATTATTACCTACCATTCAAAGGGCCTTTTGTGGGCAGTTACTTACTAGGCATAGTTCACTTTACCTTCATAATGATCCAGCAAAGATGACATTATATCTCCCATTTTACAAAGTGGAGCCAGAATTTAAAACCTGAGCTAACTGACAAAGATACTTGTACTCTTTCTTTTGAACAAAACTGGTATTTCTAGGAAGTACATTCATCTGGAGGGTTTACAATAGCGTGATCACGAGGAAAAGTCTGTTTCCTTAATATAGTCACCCATAGGAAGGAAACAATAGGCAGACAAAGACAGCTGTAGGAAGAAATCTGAGTAAGCATTGGTCTCTAGCAAGGATTAGCAAGCTTTCTGTAAAGGGCCAGAGAGCAAATATTCTAGACTTTTCAGGCAAGTCACTTTAGTACTTTCTCAACTCGACTGTTTTAAGGGCAAAAGCAGTTGCAGACAATAGTAAATGAATGGGTGTGGCTGTGTTCCAATAAAACTTTATTTATAAAACAGGCTTCATCAATCCTTCAAACAGGATTTGACTCCGCGATCCACAGTTAGTCTAACCTCTGCCACATGGTATTCAGATGATGGTTGGCAGACAATGGCAGATTTAGTTTCTCTGGGCTTTCATTTTCTCTTCCATTTCAGGATAATACTTCTGACCAATAGCACTAAGCCAATTAACTCAACATAACACATCCAGTGCTCCTGGTATTGATGAGGCATTCAGTAGGTAAGAGCAATCACTGATTCTAGTCTGGGATAGGAAATTAGAAAGGTAAGCCTAGAAAGAGAAGTCCCAAAGACTACTGATAGCAATTACTGATTCTAGTCTGGGACAGGAAATTAAAAAGATAAGCCTAGAAAAATAAATCCCAAAGACTACTGGGTCAGAATGTAGTGACCACAATGTTGCTCATGGGAAACTTTCATAAGATGGTATATCAATATCTTAGTAAAAAATTAAAAATTAAAAAAAGAATTAAGTTCATTTTTTTCTAGGCATGATACTTGTGTTGTGATTGTGTTTTTAAAAATGAATAATTAACTTTTGGAGAAATATAATGAAATATTTATAGATAAAACGTCATGATGCCTCTTATTTGCTTCAAAATAATATAGGAGGGGGAGTATGTGGGTGGGGGTATAGATGAAAGGAAATGGGCCATGAGATGTGGAGGATTAAAGCTGGGTGATGGATGCAGGCAAATTCATTGTACAAGTTTTTCTCATTCCACATATGCTTGAAATCTTCTACAGTAAAAAGTTTATGTCAAAAAAAAAAGGCTTCTGGGTCACATAAAAAACAAAACAAACACACACACACACAGAAATTTTGGCCCATAGGCAAAAATGGGACCTTCGGAGCACCAAAAAGAGTAACAACTGTAATTGATTTCAAGACATCTGCTGGGACCAGTTCTGTCCATGATAGAATTAAAGGTATTGAACTTAACTTCTTGCCATTAATAACTATAAAACTGAACAAAATTTATGAAGTTGAGCTACTAGACAACAGACAGTACAAGGCTACAACCCTTAGAAAGTAAGAAGTATGGTGATGATAGCACAAATGATGGGAGTTTAAACAGAAATATACTGTTATAAGGTCCTTTCATTATTTATGATATGGCAAAATAACATTCAAAGTACAGCTGATCCTTGAACAACACTGGTCTGAACTGCACAGGTCCACTTATATGCAGATTTTTTAATAAACATATTGGGAAATTCTTTGGATATTCAAAGCAATTTGAAAAAACATTTTCTTTAGCTTGCTGTATTGCAAAAATAAAGAATATAGTACTTTAAAGTATGTGTTAACTAACTATTTATGTTATCAAATAAGGCTTTCTGGTCAAAAGTAGGCTATTCATAGTCAAGTTTTTGGGGAATGAAAAGTGTTACATGAATTTTCAACCGCACTGGGGGCAGCACTCCTGACCCCCACATTGTTCAAGGGCCAACTGTATACTGTGATAAGTTAAAATGCATATTACAATCTCTAGATCAACCACTAAAAGAAATAAGTAGAGCTAAAAAGCCAACAGAAGACATAAAATAGAATAAGAAGATATTCAATCTAAGATAGGAAAGGGAGGAAAAAACAGGTCACAGAATATAGCAAACAAATAAGAAGACTGTAGACTTAAACTCAAGAGTATAGCTACATTAAATATAAATGGACTAAACTCCCCAATTAAAAGATAGAGACTCTCATACTGGAATTAAAAAACAAGTCCCTACTTATATACTGTTTACAACAGATAGGTTAGTCTGACAACACCTGAATCCACTGATTCAACTTTTCCTAACTAAATGTGAAACAATCAGAGATTATGCATCCATTGAGAGGAAGTACCACCTAGGAAATATTGGTGCCAAAAAAACTGGCCCTGAATATAAGTACACCTCAAGAGCTAACTATCTGTTTGCAGGAAAATAAGACACATGGAAATAGGTTCAAAAGCAGCATTAAGATGCTATAGATCAAAGGGAAGAATGTGAAAAGTGATCTGATTTATTCCACAAATAAAAGGTATTTGGAGGGGAGGGGACTGTTACAGATGAAAAGGGTCTTGACAGAAGTTAACACATGCAATGTGTGTACCTTATTTAGATCTGATTTAAACCAATTAGCCAACAAACTAAATATTTTTGAGATAACTGAGCAAAGACTCAGAACTAAATGACATTAAAGAATTACTGTTAATTTTGTACATGAAATAAAAAGATTGTATGAAAATAAAAGTTCCCTTTAGAGATACAAGTAAAATGATATATGTGATATTTGCTTTAAGACATTCCAACAAAAACAAAATAAATAAGGGACAGTGAATGTAATAAAAACAGCAAAATGTGAATAACCACTCAAGATGGCAAATGGTAAAAGGAGGCTCATTCTATGTTCGCTCTACTTCTGTGAATTTTTGAAATCTTCTATAATGGCAGGCTGAAACAAAAGAGTTGCTGTTCTTTGAACTTTCACTATACAATAAACTCTCTGAAGGCAGTGACCATGACTTTTGCCACCATATGGCCAGGGCCTAGTGCAGGCGGTCAATGAATAAACAACTGCTCAATGAAAAGTGCACACCAACATGGGCTGAACTGCAATCTACAACTCTCCTCAGAAAAGGAAGTGTACATGAGACCAGAGCCAGGGATGACCACAGGCCAGCCTGAGACAAAAGGACACAGGAGGTACCATTCACTAAAATAAATTATCCTTCTCTGAAAAAGGATTATAATTCCCTGATCTGTGGAACCCAGGTATGACCACGTGATTTCTTTTAGAGAACAGGTTGACAAAACTAAAAGGAAATGACATGTACTCTTTTGAGCAGTTGTTTGAGCCAACTTATAAGTTGTCATTTGCCCTCTGCACATGACCCAGGTAGAGAATGATCCACCAGGCTAAATCCTGGACTGCAGACCCATGGCACAAAACCCAGGTGACTCCTGACAGCCATATATGGTATGAGAAAAACATAAACTTCTTTTGTAAGATACGGGGTCTAAATCTGATACAAGAAATACAAAAATGGGTAGGCAGAATTCTAAAGATGTCATCTTTAGTTTCATTCACTTATTCATTTAAATACTAATCTAAGAACTCCTATGAAGGGATTCTACAAATGTAACTAAAGCCCCAAGCCAGCTGACCTTCAGATTCAGGTGGACCTAACCCAGAAAGGTAAGCCCTTCAACAGCAAAGTTTTCTCCAACTGGTAGCAGAAGACATCAGAGAGATTTGAAGAGTAAGAAGCACTCAACATGCTGCTACTGATTAAAACTGGGAAGGGATAATGTGAGAAGACACACAGCTTGCCTTGAGAAGAGAACAGCCCTTGGCTGACAGCCAGCAAGCAAATGGGGATTTCAGACCTACAGCCACAAGGAGTGGGATTCTGCTGACAACCCAAAGGAGCTTCAAGTAGATTCTTCCTGAGTCTCCAGAGAAAATGGCCAACATTCATTTTGATCTGAAACACTAAGCACAAGCCTGCTTGGACTTCTGACCCACCAAACTATCAGTTAATAAATGAGTGCTGTTTTAAACAGCTAAGTTTACAGGAACTTGTTAATGCAACCAGAGAAATCTAATAAACAAGGCCTATATGAAAAACCTGGCCCTAACTTCTTCCCTTAGCTGTCCATACTACTGTAAGAAATAAAATGCAATTTCACTTAAGGCTGTTCCTAAATCAGGAAAGGTTTTAGACGTAATGCATTTTCCTCATCTAAGATCCAAAAAAGTGTATCAAAACTGCCTGATGCAGTGACTGTCACTGCTTAATAAATATGAATGTCCCCCATTTTGAGTTCCTGTATTATGGGTCCTGGAGACACACACAGGGCACTGAGCAAGTACATGGGGTATAACACAGTCTCACTCAGCGCTACAGTAAAACTTTCTACGGGTAAAGTTTAAAGTAAAAAGTAGAGTCTCTATGATTTACTCTTTCCATTCTGCTAAAACACCTGGCATGGTCCTAAACATACCTTAAGCATTGAAAAAAAAATCTTAAAGATTGAAATACTTATTAGAGTAGCCTTGGTCATCCTCAAATGAGCAAGTTAGCTCTCAAGTACACAAAAGAAACACAGTTAAGAGAGAAGCTCAAGACAAAAGCCGCCTTACCTTTACATCTGGGACCTGGGCACCAAGGCCGCTGAGTCTCATGATGGAGTAGAAAGCAGAATCCAGACTTGTGAAGGGGCAATCCAGAGAGGCTTTCAGTGCCTCCACATCGTGACTGGTGCGGTAGTGAGTGGGCACCAGAGCCTGGGTGCTGGCTATGATCGTCAGGGCCAACAGCAAGACAGAGCTTGAACCTTGAGGGGAAACAACTGTTAAATACACACCACACTGTCCCGAAGTTCTGTACATGAGTCCTAGGACAGTGCAAGCCAAGTCTGGAACCAAATCCTGTGAGGAAGGGCAAGGGAACTGGGAGGTCTGACCTGGACAGAAGCTCTGGGAAGGGGCAGGCACTGTCTTCAACTACCTGAAGGACAGTCCTCCCAGTCACCTCTATGTGTCTAAAGCACAGGACTCATCACAACATTCCAAGTCTGCAAACTCCTCTGCCTGTTAGGACAGAGCCAACTCTGATGCACCATGATTTGCCCACCATTCAGCCAGATCATTTCCCACTCATCCCTCAGCTGACTCTGGCTTCCTCTCTGCTCCTCTAAAGAATCATGTTTTTTCTTACCCAGCACTTTTCCATGCTTTCCCCTACTGCAACTTTGCTTGATTTTTACTTTTATGTATCAGTTCTAGTATCTCTTCCTTAAGAAGCCCCTCAAGAGCCCTCCCTGGGTTAGGTCCCCAGTACTATAAGGTAGTGAAGAAAATGGCCTGGCCTTTGGGGCCAGGTTTAAATTGTAACTCTGCCATTTATTAACAATGGGGCCGTGACAGTTACAATTCGGCCTGCCTCTACCTCAGTTTCCTCGATTGTAAAGCGTGATACTGACAGACCCGTCTTTAGCATTCTAATGTGGATTACGTGAGTTAACACAGACAGATCATAGAATAGTGACTGGCATACAAGTGCTTTGCTAGCTACTTCTTCTACTGTTACTGTTGCTATTGCCTCCCACAGCAACCTGAATGTCTGTACCCTGTTCTTCACAACTATAACTAATAATCTGATGTCTGATTCCTGTGCTAACCTGTAAGCTCTGTAAGCATAGAGACTGTTTCTCTTGTTCATCCCATATTTCTAAGTCTTGCACATTGCTTGGCACACAGTACTGAATTAGTATTTGCTGAATGGAAAGAAAATTAATCCTTGTCTATTATGCCCAGAAAACAGGAAGCAGTTGCAGGACTGGTACATTCTACATTTCGTTCAAGATAAAACTTTTCAATGGGCTTCTTCATGAACTCTCTGCCAGCCAATTGGCAGGATAGTAGTCTCTCCTTCTATTCGCTTTCCAGGTTTGGCGACCCGTGGTCATTTGCCATCAAGAGGCAGATGATCCTCCTCCTGATGTATCATCAGAAGACCCACAGCAGCCCAACACTACCTCCTGCATCACAATGCCCATGCCATTCAGCTCAGTTCATCACACAGACATGTCATCCTCTCACATCATCACCGGCACACTACAGGACAAGAAGATATTTTGACATACTTATATTACAATATATTGTTATAACTGCTCTATTTTATTACTTATTGTTAATCTCATACTCTGCCTAATTAATAAATTGAACTTTGTCAGAGATATGTATGTATCAGAAATAAACAAAGCATACATAGGGGATAGTACTATCCATGGTTTCAGGCATCCACTGGCAGTCTTGGAACATACCCCTGGTACTTAAGTGGAGACTACTCTAATCACAAGGTTAACAGTGTGGTCCTTTATCTTCTGCATGTAGCACCAAATTTAGTCTCAGTAAGAAAACTAAGGACCAGCATAGCTTGCACACAGCCAATCTTGGACTCAAAACCAACTCTAACTACAAAGTTTACCAATCACTGTTTCTTGGAAAATGTAGAAGTGATGCGCACATTAGGGGCAACCCAGAATCATTCTTCTATGAAAATTAGTTCTACTTAAGTCCTGGGTGTGTTAAATAATCTAAAGAATGTGAAAACTCGGAGAGGAAAAGACGGCGGCATGAGTAGGGTGGTGGAAATCTCCTCCAAAAATGATATATATTTTGAAAATACGGCAAATACAACTACTAAAAAAGTGACCAAAAGATGCAGTACACCAGCCAGGCTAAATGGGAAAGAACCCAACATCTCACAGAACAGGGTAAGACACAAAGCCATGACCTAGAGGGACCCAAGCATTCCCCCACCCCAGCTTACCAGCAGGAGGAAAAGAATAGAGTGGGGAGCAAGTAGAAGCACAGGACTCCTAAGTAACCAGCCATAGTAATCGGCCCCGGGAGCACACACATTGCATGGTGCTCGGGATATCAGAGGAGCGGAAAATCAAAATCTGAGACTAAGTCTGCGAAGAGGTTCCCATAGCCAGCTGCCCTGGGACAAAAGAAAACCAAGCACTTTAAAAGTCCTAAAGGGAAAAGAGCTTAACAGGTGGACAAAAATAGTCCTAGCACACTCAGCTCAGCAGGCTGAGAACTTTAAGGAACTTCAGGCACCCTAACCCCTTGGTTAGTACTGGGGACCTAATCCAAGGTTGGAAATGCAGCTCTCAGGCCCCTCATGGTGATAAGCAGCCTACTATTCCTTCCACATCCCCCATGCTGGCACTGCAAGCAAACCGGCTGACATGCCATTGCTGGCGAACTGCTGGGGAGCAGCCCCACCTACACCAACCACACAGCTTAACACAGAAGCTAATCCCTGTGTGTGGCTAACAGGCCCAGACACAGAGGCTGCTCCTGGCGCACACTTGATCAGCACAGACAGAGGAGACATGCACAGAGACCAGGAGGCATGAAAGGGCCTTGCCCTTGTGGCAGATGCACACTCTGCTGGTCTGCGAAACCGCCAATGCCCCAGGGCATTCCGAGGGCTGCCCTGCCCACAGCAGCCTAGGGGATTAACACAGAAGCTGGTCTCTGAGTGCGGTTAACTGGCACAGACAGTAGAGACAGGAAAGGTGACCGGCAAGCAGGATCAGACTTTGTTCTCCCAGCTGACACACATGCCACTTGCCAGTGACCACTCCCATCACCATGAAAAGGCAGAAAAACCTTTTTCAGTCCCAAATCACTCCAACACCAGAGAGAGGACTTGGTGAGACTGAAATGACCAAACTTCCTGAAAAAGAATTCAAATTAAAAGTCATAAGCATGCTGAAAGCACTAAAGAGAAATATTTTAAGAGATAAGAGATAAATTTAGGGTAAGAGATAACAGAAATGACACAAACAATGGAAGGATCTAAGAGAAGACTGAATGAAGTGGAAGAGACTGTTAATGGAACAGAAATCAGAGAAGAGGAATACAGAGAAGGTGAAGGAGAGAGAGATAAAAGGATCTCTAGGAATGAAAGAAAATTAGAGAACTGTGTGACCAATCCAAACGGAACAATATCGCCTTATAGGGGTACCAGAAGAAGAAGATAGAGAAAAAGGTATACAAATTATTTTTGAGGATGTAATTGCTGAAAACTTCCCCAGTCTGGGTAAGGAGATAGTCTCTCAAGACATGGAGGTGTACAGATCTCCCAACACAAGGGACCCAAGGAAGACAACATCAAGACATCTAATAATTAAAATGGCAAAGATCAAGGATAAAGACAGACGTTTAAAAGCAGCCAGAGAGAGAGAAAAGATCACCTACAAAGGAAAACCCATCAGGCCATTATCAGATGTGCCAGCAGAAACCTTACAGGCCAGAAGGGAATGCATGATATATTCAATGCAATGAAATAGAAGGGTCTCAATGAATACTGTATCCAGGAAGATTATCATTTAAATTTGAAGGAGGGATTAAACAATTCCCAGATAAGCAAAAGTTGAGACAATTTAAATCCCACAACCCATCTCTACAGTGTATTTTAAAGGGAGTGCTCTACATGGAAGTGCTCCTAAGGCTAAATAGATGTCACCAGAGAAAATAAAACCACAGCAAAAGAAGTAAAACAACCAAATATTAATTAAAGGTAAAATCAAATCAGCCATCCACAAAATCACTCAAGTGAAACACAAAAGAGTACAGAATAAATCACCTAACACATAAAGAGGGGAGGAAGAAGAAAAAGAAGAGAGAGAAATAGAGAATCATCAGACTGTGTTTATAATAACGTAATAAGTCAGTTAAGTTGGACGGTTAGATAGTAAAGAATCTACCCTTGAACCTCTGGTAAACACAAATCCAAAGCCTGCAATGTCAATAAGTACATGTCTATCACAATCATCCTAAATGTAAATGGACTGAATGCATCAATCAAAACACACAGAGTAATAGAATGAATAAAAAAGCAAGACCCAGCTATATGCTACCTACAAGAGCCGCACTTCAAACCCAAAGACACACACAGACTAAAAGTGAAGGGATGGAAAGAAATATTCCATGCAAACAATAGGTAGAAAAAAGCAGGCATTACAGTACTTGTATCAGACAAAATAGACTTCAAAACAAAGAAAGTCAAAAGAGACAAAAGAGGACATTACATAATGATAAAGGCATTAGTACAACAAGAGGCTATAACCATTATAAGTATCTATGCACCCAACACAGGATCACCTACATATGTCAAACAAATACTAACAGAATTAAAGGGGGAGATAGAATGTGATGCATTCATTTTAGGAGACTTCAACACACCACTCCCTCTGAAGGACAGATCAACCAGACAGAAAATAAGTAAGGAGACAGAGGCACTGAACAACACCAAACAGGTTAGACATAACACACATCTACGGAACACTCCACCCAAAAGCAGAGGGATACACATTCTTCTCAAGTGCACATACTAGACCACAAAAAGAGCCTCAGTAAATTCAAAAAGATCAAAATTGTGCCAACTAGCTTCTCAGACCACAAAGTTATGAAACTAGAAATAAATTACCCAAGGAAAAAAAATTGCACAAACACGTGGCGGTTTAACAACATGCTCCTACATAATCAGTGGATCAGTGCCCAAGTAAAAACAGATATCAGGCAGTATATGGAGAGAAATGGCAATAAGCATTCACCACAAACCTGTGGGACCCAGCAAAGGCCATGCTAAGAGGGAAGTATACTGCAATACAGGCCTACGTCAGGAAAGAAGAACAATCTCATATGAAGTCTAAACTCACAAGTAACAAAACTAGAAAAAAAAGAACGAATGAGGCCCAAAGTCAGTAGAAGGAGGGACATAATGAACATTAGAGATGAACGGAATAAAATTGAGAATAATAAACAATAGAATCAATGAAAGGAGGAGCTTGTTCTTTGAGAAAATAAACAAAGTAGATAAACCCCTAGCCAAACTTATCACGAAAAAAAGTCTATACACATGAACAGAATCAGAAATGTGAAAGGAAAAATAACTACAGACACCACAGAAATACAAAGAATTATCCAAGATTACTATGAAAAATTATGTGCTAACAAACTGGATAACCTAGAAGAAATGGACAATGTTCTAGAAAAATACAATCTTTCAAGGCTGACCCAGGAGGAAACAGAAAATCTGAACAGACCATTACCAGCAATGAAATTGAACCTTAATCGAAAAGCTACCTAATAACAAACCACTTGGCCAGATGGTTTCACTGCTGAATTTTATCAAACATTTAGTGAAGACTTAATACCCAACCTCCTCAAACTTTTACAAAAGTAGGAGAGGAGGGAATACTCCCAAACTCATTCTACAAGGCCAGCATCACTCTAATTCCAAAACCAGGCAAAAACACCACAAAGCAGAAAAAAAATTACAGATTAATATCACAGATAAACACAGATGCAAAAATACTCAACAAAATATTACCAAATCAAATTCAAAAATAAATCAATAAGATCATCCATCACGATCAAGTAGGATTTATTCTAGGGATGCAAAGATGGTACAATATTCAAAAATCCATCAAGATCATCCACCACATCAACAAAAAGGACAAAAACTGCATGATAATCTCCATATATGCAGAAAAAGTATTTGACAGAATTCAACATCCATTCATGATAAAAGCTGTCAACAAAATGGGTACAGAGGGCCAGAACCTCAACATAACAGAAGCCATCTATGACAACCCACAGCCAACGTCATACTTAACAGTGAGAAGCTGAAAGCCTTTCCTTCAAGATCAGGAACAAGACAAGGATGCCCACTCTCCCCACTTTTATTCAACATAGTTCTGGAGGTCCTAGCAATGGCAATCAGACAACACAAAGAAATAAAAGGTGTCCAGACTGGTAAGGAAGAAGTTAAACTGTCACTGTGTGCAGATGATGTAATACTGTACATAAGAAAACCCTAAAGAATAAACTCGAAAACTACTGGAACTAATATCTGAATTCAGCAAAGTTGCAGGATACAAAATTAATACACGGAAATCTGTTGCTTTCTCATACACTAGCGATGAACTAGCAGAAAAAGAAATCAGGAAAACAATTCCATTCACAGTTGCATCAAAAAGAATAAAATATCTAGGAATAAACCTAACCAAGGAAGTTAAAAGACCTATACTCTGAAAACTACAAGACACTCATGAGAGAAATTAAAGACACCAATAAATGTAAACACATCCCGTGCTCATGGATAGGAAGAATTAATATTGTCAGAATGGCCATCCTGCCTAAAGTGTTCTACAGATTCAATGCAATCCCTATCAAAACACCAACAGCATTCTTCAACGAACTAGAGCAAATAGTTCTAAAATTCATACAGAACCCCAAAAGACCCCAAATAGCTGAAGCAATCCTGAGAAGGAAGAAAAAAGATGGGGAGGGAATACAGCCCCTGACTCAAGCTCTACTACAAAGCCACAGTAATCAAGACAATTTGGTATTGGCTTAAGAGCAGACCCATAGACCAGTGGAACAGACTAGAGAGCCCAGATATAAACCCAAGCATATATGGTAAGGGAGCCATGGATATACAATGGGGAAATGACAGCCTCTTCGACAGCTGCTGTTGGCAAAACTGGGCAGCTACATGCAAGAGAATGAAACTGGATTATTGCCTAACTCCATACAGAAAACTAAACACAGAATGAATCAAAGACCTGAATGTAAGTCATGAAACCATAAAACTCTCAGAAGAAAACATAGGCAAAAATCTCTTGAATATAAACATGAGCAACTTTTTCCTGAACGCCATCTCCTTGGGCAAAGGAAGCAAAAGCAAAAATGAACACATGGGACTACATCAAACAAAAAATTTTCTGTATGGCAAAGGACACCATCAACAGAACAAAAAGGCATCCTACAGTATGCGAGAATATATTTGTAAATGACATATCCAACAAAGGGTTAACATCCAAAATATATAAAGAGCTCACATGCCCCAACACCCAAAAACCAAATAACCTGATTAAAAAATGGGCACAGGACATAAAGAGACAGTTCTCCAAAGAAGATATTCAGATGGCCAACAGACACATGAAAACATGCTCCACATTACTAATCATCAGGGAAATGCAAATTAAAACCACACTGAGATATCACCTCACACCAGTAAGGATGGCCAACATTGAAAAGACTAAGAACAAATGCTGGTGAGGATGTGGAGAAAATCCTCCTACACTGCTGGTGGGAATGTAAGCTAGTTCAGCCATTTTGGAAAGCAATATGGAGGTTCCTCAAAAAACTAAAAATAGAAATACCATTAGACCCGGGAATCCCACTCCTTGGAATTTACCCAAAGACTACAACTTCTAAGACTCAGAAAGATATATGCACTCCTATGTTTATTGCAGCACTATTTACAATAGCCAAGATATGGAAACAACCTAAGTGTCCATCAGTAGATGAATGGATAAAGAAGACGAGGTATATATACACAATGGAATACTATTCAGCTATAAGAAAGAAAGATAGAAATCCTACCATTTGCAAAAACATGGATGGATCTGGAGGATTGTATGCTCAGTGAAATAAGCCAGGCAGGGAAAGACAAGTACCAAATGATTTCCCTCATTTGTGGAGTATAACAACGAAGCAAAACTGAAGGAACAAAATAGGAGCAGACTCACAGACTCCAAGAAGGGACTAGCTGTGACCAAAGGGGAGGAGTATGGTCAGGTGGGAGATGGTGATTGAGGAGTATTATGTTTAGTACACATGGTGTTGAGGGTCATGGGGAAAGCAGTGTAGCACAGAGAAGGCAAACAGTGAATCTGTGGCATCTTACTACACTGATTGACAATGACTGCACTGGGGTATGGGTGGGGACTTGATAATATGGGTAAATGTAGTAACCACATTGTTTTCTCATGTGAAACCTTCATAAGAATGTATATCAATAATACCTTAATAAAAAATTAAAAAAATAAATCCAATGATGCATAAAAGGAATTACACACTATAACCACATGCAATCTATACCAGACACGCAAGACTGTTTCAACATTTGAATATCAATTAATGCCATCATCTCCACAGCGTAAAATGGAAAATTCACATGATCATATCAAGAGAGGCAGAAAAAACACTGACAAATGACAAAAACTTTCACTAAACTAGGAATACAGAGGAACTTCCTCAGCTTGATAAAGAAAATCTACAAGAAACCTATAGCTAACGTCATAATGGTAAGAAACTACAAGTTCTACCATGAATATCAGGAACAAGATGTGAGTCCGAGAAGAGGAAATCCTGGGGCAAAATACCTATAAAATCCGGAATCAGTCAAAGGAAGGAGTAAAGTTAAAATCCATTTACTGCTTAAAAAGTGCAGTCTGGCAGATGCACCCCTATGTTTATTGCAGCACTATTCACAATAGCCAAGAAATGGAAGCAACCTAAGTGTCCATCAGTAGATGAATGGATAAAGAAGATGTGGTACATATACACAATGGAATATTATTCAGCCATAAGAAGAAAACAAATCCTACCATTGCAACAACATGGATGGAGCTAGAGGGTATTATGCTCAGTGAAATAAGCCAGGCAGAGAAAGACAAGTATCAAATGATTTCACTCATCTGTGGAGTATAAGAACAAAGAAAAACTGAAGGAACAAAACAGCAGCAGACTCACAGAACCCA
>JAVSCE010019036.1:0-20668 GCA_032199065.1 Smutsia gigantea
AAAAAAAAAAGTGCACGCTTTCTTCAGCAGTCTTAAAGAGACAGGAGCCCAGCGGAGGAGCCGGATCGCCCCAGCACACTCAGCCCAGCAGGCTGGGAGTCCTGGGGAGTTTCAGACGCCTTAGCTGGTGACTGGGGAAGCGTAGCCATACTTAACACTTCTCACTGAGATCAACAGCCTCCTATTCGTTCCCACCCCTGCCAGAGCAATAAAGGGCCCTGCAGAGCGGCACAGTCACAGCTGTGGAATAGTGGGGCAACAGCGCCACCTAGAGCATTCCCACAGAATCTACGTCCGGTGGGCATTTTTTTTGTTTTTTTTGTTTTGTTTTGTTTTGTTTTGTTTTTGTTTTTCTTTTCTTTCTTTTTTTTCTTTTTCTTTTCTTTCTTTCTTCTTTTTTTTCTTTTTTTCTTCTCTTTTTAAAGTCTTAAAGAGCCCAGCTGACATATGTGGCAACTATCAGTGACCAATTCTATAGCCATGAAAAGACAGAGGAATATGGTTCAGACCAAAATCAACCAGACAACCCCAGAGAGGGAGTCTGAAGGGATGGAAATGCACAGTCTTCCTGAAAAAGAATTCAGAATAAAAGTCATAACCATGCTGATGGACCTACAGAGAAATGTGCAAGAGCTGAGGGAGGAAGTGAGGGAACTGAGGAAAGACAATACAGAAATCAGACAAGCGATCGACGGGCTTAACAGCAGAATGGATGAGATGCAAGAGACTGTTAATGGAATAGAAAACAGAGAACAGGAGTACAGAGCAGCTCAGGCAGAGAGAGATAAAAGGATTTCTAGGAATGAAAGAATATTAAGAGAACTGTGTGACCAATCCAAACGGAACAATATTCGCATTATAGGAGTACCAGAGGAAGAAGAGAGAGAAAAAGGGATAGAAAGTGTCTTTGAAGAAATAATTGCTGAAAACTTTCCCTCGCTGGGGAAGGAAATAGTCTCGCAGTCGACCGAAGCCCACAGATCTCCCAACACAAGGGACCTAAGGAAGACAACACCAAGACACATAATAATTAAGATGGCAAAGATCAAAGACAAAGACAGGGTATTAAAGGCAGCTAGAGAGAGAAAAAAGATCACCTACAAAGGAAAACCCATCAGACTATCATCAGACTTCTCAACAGAAACCTTACAGGCCAGAAGAGAATGGCATGATATATTTAACGTAATGAAACAAAAGGGCCTCAAACCAAGAATATTATATCCAGCACGATTATCATTTAAATATGATGGAGGGATTAAACAATTTCCAGATAAACGAAAGTTGAGAGAGTTTGCCTCTCATAAACCACCACTACAGGATATCTTAAATGGACTGCACTAGATGGAAGCACTACTAAGGCTAAAAAGATGTCACCAGAGAAAATAAAATCATAGCAAAGAAAGCAGACCATCCAAATACTAACTAAAGACAAAGAATAAAACACCTAGTATATACAGAATGGAGGAGGAGGAATAAGAAGGGAGAGAAATAAAGAAACATCAGACAGTGTTTACAATTACTTAACAAAAAAGTTAAGTTAGGATGTTAGATAGTAAAGAAGCAACCCTTGAACCCTTGGTAACCACGAATCTAAAGCCAGCAATGGCAATAAGTACATATCTATCAAAAATCACCCTAAATGTAAATGCACTGAATGCACCAATCAAAAGACACAGAGTAACAGAATGGATAAAAAAGCAAGACTCATCTATATGCTGCTTACAAGAGACTCACCTCAAATCCAAAGATATACACAGACTAAAAGTGAAGGGATGGAAAAAGATATTTCATGCAAACAAAAAGGAGAAAAAAGCAGGTGTTGCAGTACTTGTATCAGACAAAATAGACTTCAAAACAAAGAAAGTAGCAAGAGAAAAAGAAGGACATTACATAATGATAAAGGGGTCAGTCCAACAAGAAGATATAACCATTATAAATATATATGCACCCAACACAGGAGCGCTAGCATATGTGAAACAAATACTAACAGAATTAAAGGAGGAAATAGACAGCAATGCATTCATTTTAGGAGACTTCAACACACCACTCACTCCAGAGGACAGATCAACCAGACAGAAAATAAGTAAAGACACAGAGGCACTGAACAACACACTAGAACAGATGGACCTAACAGACATCTACAGAACTCTACACGCAAAAGCAACAGGATACACATTATTCACAAGTGCACATGGAACATTTTCCAGAATAGTCCACATACCAGGCCACAAAAAGAACCTCAGTAATTTCAAAAATATTGAAATCCTACCAACCAACTTCTCAGATCACCAAGGTATAAAAATAGAAATAAATTTTAGAAAGAAATCAAAAAGGCTCACAAATACATGGAGACTTAACAACACTCTCCTAATTAATCAATGGGTTAATGACAAAATCAAAACAGATATCAAAGAATATATGGAGACTAATGACAAAACAACACAAAGCCACAACTTCCGTGGGACGCAGCAAAGGCAGTTCTAAGAGGAAAGTATATTGCAATCCAGGCCTATTTAAAGAAAGAAGAACATTCCCAAATGAATAGTCTAAAGACACAGTTACTGAAATTGGAAAAAGAAGAACAAATGAGGCCCAAAGTCACCAGAAGGAGGGACATAATAAAGATTAGAGAAGAAATAAATAAAATTCAGAAGAATAAAACAATAGAAAAAATCAATAAAACCAAGAGCTGGTTCTTTGAAAAAATAAACAAAATAGATAAACCCTAGCCAGACTCATTAAGAGAAAAAGAGAATCTACACACATAAACACAATCAGAAATGAGAAAGGAAAAATCACGACGGACCCCACAGAAATACAAAGAATTATAAGAGAATATTATGAGAATCTATATGCTAACAAACTGGAAAACATAGAAGAAATGGACAACTTCTTAGAAAAATACAACCTTCCAAGACTGACCAAGCAAGAAACAGAAAAACTAAACAGACCAATCACCAGCAACGAAATTGAATTGGTAATCAAAAAACTACCCAAGAACAAAACCCCTGGGCCTGATGGATTCACCTCTGAATTCTACCAGACATATAGAGAAGAAATAACACCGATTCTCCTTAAAGTTTTCCAAAAAATAGAAGAGGAGGGAATACTTCCAAACTCATTCTATGAAGCCAGCATCACTCTAATACCAAAACCGGGCAAAGACCTCACCAAAAAAGAAAATTACAGACCAATATCCCTGATGAACGTAGATGCAAAAATACTCAACAAAATATTAGCAAACCGAATTCAAAAATACATCAAGAGGATCATACACCATGATCAAGTGGGATTCATCCCAGGGATGCAAGGATGGTACAACATTCGAAAATCCATCAACATCATCCACCACATCAACAAAAAGAAGAACAAAAACCACATGATCATGTCCATAGATGCTGAAAAAGCATTTGACAAAATTCAGCATCCACTCATGATTAAAACTCTCAACAAAATGGGTATAGACAGCAAGTACCTCAACATCATAAAGGTTGTATATGACAAACCCACAGCTAACATCATACTTAACGGCAAGACGCTGAAAGCTTTTCATCTAAGATCGGGAACAAGACAGGGATGCCCACTCTCTCCACTGTTATTCAACATAGTACTGGAGGTCCTAGCCACAGCAATCAGACTAAACAAAGACATACAAGGCATCCGTATTGGTAAAGAAGAAGTCAAATTGTCACTATTTGCAGATGACATGATATTGTACATAAAAAACCCTAAAGACTCCATTCCAAAACTACTAGAACTAATATCTGAATTCAGCAAAGTTGCAGGATACAAAATTAACACACAGAGATCTGTTGCTTTCCTATACACTAATGATGAACTAACAGAAAGAGAAATCAGAAAAACAATTCCATTCACAATTGCATCAAAAAGAATAAAATACCTAGGAATAAACCTAACGAAGGAAGTGAAAGACCTGTACTCTGAAAACTACAAGACACTCCTAAGAGAAATTAAACAGGACACTAACAAATGGAAATGCATCCCATGCTCTTGGCTAGGAAGAATAAATATTGTCAAAATGGCTATACTACCTAAAGCAATCTACAGATTCAATGCAATCCCTATCAAACTGCCAACAGCTTTCTTCAATGAACTGGAACAAATAATTCTAAAATTCATATGGAACCACAAAAGACCCCGAATAGCCAAAGCCATCCTGAGAAGGAGGAATAAACAGGGGGAATTACACTCCCTGACTTCAAGCTCTACTACAAAGCCACAGTAATCAAGACAATTTGGTATTGGCACAAAAACAGACCCACAGACCAGTGGAACAGAATAGAAAATCCAAACATTAACCCAAACATATACAGTCAATTAATATTTGATAAAGGACCTTGGATATACAATGGGGAGATGACAGCCTCTTCAGCAGCTGGTGTTGGAAAAACTGGACAACTACATGTAAGAGAATGAAACTGGACTGCTGTCTAGCCCCATACACAAAGGTAAACTCAAGGTGGATCAAAGACCTGAATGTAAGTCATGAAACCATAAAACTCTTAGAAAAAAACATAGGCAAAAATCTCTTGGACATAAACATGAGCAATTCTTCATGAACATATCTCCCCGGGCAAGGGAAACAAAAGCAAAAATGAACAAGTGGGACTATATCAAGCTGAAAAGCTTCTGTACAGCAAAGGACACCATCAGTAGAACAAAAAGACATCCTACAGTATGGGAGAATATATTCATAAAAACGTATCTGATAAAGGATTGACATCCAAAATATATAAAGAACTCATGCACCTTAACAAACAGAAAGCAAATAATCCAATTAAGAAATGGCAGAGGACATGAATAGACACTTCTCCAAAGAAGAAATTCAGATGGCCAACAGGCACATGAAAAGATGCTCCACATCGCTAATCATCAGAGAAATGCAGATTAAAACCACAATGAGATATCACCTCACACCAGTGAGGATGGCCAACATCCAAAACACAAACAACAACAAATGTTGGCGAGGATGTGGAGAAAAGGGAACCCTCCTACACTGCTGGTGGGAATGCAAATTAGTTCAACCATTGTGGAAAGCAGTATGGAGGTTCCTCAAAAAACTCAAAATAGAAATACCATTTGACCCAGGAATTCCACTCCTAGGAATTTACCCTAAGAATGCAGCAGCCCAATTTGAAAAAGACAGATGCACCCCTATGTTTATTGCAGCACTATTTACAATAGCCAAGAAATGGAAGCAACCTAAGTGTCCATCAGTAGATGAATGGATAAAGATGTGGTACATATACACAATGGAATATTATTCAGCCATAAGAAGAAAACAAATCCTACCATTTGCAACAACATGGATGGAGCTAGAGGGTATAATGCTCAGTGAAATAAGCCAAGCCGAAAAAGACAAGTATCAAATGATTTCACTCATATGTGGAGTATAAGAACAAAGAAAAATACTGAAGGAACAAAACAGCAGCAGACTCACAGAACCCAAGAACGGACTAATAGTTACCAAAGGGAAAGGGACTGGGGAAATGGGTGGGAAGGGAGGGATAAGAGGGAAAAAGGGGCATTACGATTAGCAGATGTAATGTTGGGGGGGCACGGGGAGGGCTGTACAACTCAGAGAAGACAAGTAGTGATTCTATAGCATCTCACTACGCTGATGGACAGTGACTGTAATGGGGTTGGTGGGGGGGAACTGATGAAGGGGTAGTTTAATAACCATAATATTGCACATGTAATTGTAGTTTAATGATAATAAAATAAATTATATTAAATAAATAAATAAATAGTATGTTGGAGTTTCATATGATGTGCAATGTAGTAATATAGAAAAAACTAGGATGCATTAATTGCACATTCCATCATTTTGAGTTTTTACTCCTTGACTCAAGTTCCATGGTTGCATTTTCAACAGATTATGAACACCAACCACTGACCCATCATCACATGTAAGCCAGTTTTTTTAAGAAACACTCACAGATTAATTATTCCCAGAATTATCCGCATGGTGAAGACTGGAGGCAACAAATGCTTCGCTCACCTCACCCTAGTCTAAGATGAGAAAAACCCAACTAATGGATCCACATAGGTGACACTCAAACTTCTACCATCCACCTGGTGGCAACCATCCCAATAATGAGGGTTACAGCTCTTGTCTAGCTGCAGACTCAACCCTCTTGCCCTTGCCCTACAAAAACTAAAATAACAGAAACTGAAACACAAGCAAGTGTTAAGGAGATTCTAGTTGATCGTTAATAGATTCAAATGCTTTCAGTCACTTGTATTGTGCTTACATGATGCAAAGTCATCAGTTGATTGGGTTAATTTAGACTATGAGTTGGCCAATACAAAAAGAGAAAGAAAAAAAGGGTGTTACCAGCGATTTTATGGAATTATAGTTAGGTAGGTGTCAGCCTTTTAGCTGTGTATACAGAACACTGAATAGGGATGGAGGCTACTGTGAAAATGATAAGTTAGGTATCAAATCAATATTCACATGTATATAGCAAAGCATCCCTTAGAAATTGGATACTGTTGAGTTTAAGTTGATTTTTAAATGTTAAATCCATAAATACATATGACCATTTACATCTTAAAACTTTTGCCTTTAAATGTTAAAATCTGGTATTTGTGACAAGATAATGTTGGAAGCTTCCTATTAAATTGCTTTGACTATTTCAGTTTGTACAGAACAAGTTATTTTTCTTCCTCTTTTCTAATTATAAATGTAACATATTCTCATGTAGATAACTTGAACACTACAGAAGTGTTAAAAAGCAGGAAGAAATCTCTCATAATCCTATCACCCAAGGCAACCACATTGTTCACTTAGATACTTTTCTTCTAATCTTTTTCTTTATATTTTAAACTCAGGTAAGATTACGGTTGGTCATTCATACATTATCCCTGCAGCTTGCTACTACCATTTTCTTTGTACTTATTAATTTAAGACAGAATCCCATAAATTTTTCATATTTATTAGTTAAAATCATGCTAATGTGTGCTTGGAAAAAATCTTGGAAGAACCATAAGATAATGTTGCTAACAAAGGACGAGAAATACACTGCCAGCAGTCTAGCGTGTTAAGCGCATGCTTGAGAAATCTGACAGCAGACTTTTTCAGTATACAAGCACCTATGACCAAAAGATGTATCTCCAAATAAGTTGCAGAAAAAAATTTCATGTCGGTCCTTGTTGTTTCCTTGCGTGGTTTACCCAAGTGACTCACTAGCAATAAGTTCTCAGAATAAAGGGTTTTTTTGTTGTTGTTTTATGTCGTTTGTGCTTTTTAAAAGAGCTCATTAGGAAGGTAACACAGACACACTTTTTCCTATGAAAATCTAACATCGCAACAGTACCAGTTAGGGGGGTTTAATGACATTCAGAGGATGACAATGTCTTCCTCATCACAGCCAGAAGTAATTAACCCCCACAACCACCACCTCAGCCCAGGAAAGCAGGCAAGAAAGTTTGGAAGATGCCAGCTGCACCCCAGATGTTAAGGTTGGGAACATGCCAGAGCTCGTCATCTGGAGGCATCTAGTGCCAACCTGACCCATCTGTAAGGAAGGTGATAAATTCCTCCCTCAGAGGCGAGAAAACCAGAGACGGTAAAACAATACTGCTTAGTCAGGTTTTTAGCATGCTAGTGCCACACTCTGTGAGCCTTCTGTTCACCCAGTGGTACCAAGACGGGATGGAAAAAACCTAGGAAGTCAAGAATTGGGACTAGAATTCTAATAAAATTCAAAAGAAAAAGCAAATTACAAGGATATATAAATTAAGTTAGTTGGAAAGAACAGCTTTGTTTTCTTCCCCCCACCCTCCAGCAAAGAAAAAAAAGATACAACAGCACACCCTGCTGGCCAAATACAAAACTAACATTCAGATCAAAGTGTAGTCCCTAGTCTCTAGTCCTTGGAGAAATACCCAAGTTTCAAGTTTCCTCATCTGGTAAGGGGGTTCATAGCAATGACCTCATATGCAGGCTTTTTTTAAGTGACAAAAGCAAGAGATTTTCGAATATGAACTTATTTCTATAAGGGAGTTTTTCACTCTGATTGAGGTGAACATGGTGGCAAAGGAAAGAGTAAAGATTTCTGATACTACATTCA
Source organism: Smutsia gigantea (assembly GCA_032199065.1). Lineage (NCBI taxonomy): Eukaryota > Metazoa > Chordata > Mammalia > Pholidota > Manidae > Smutsia > Smutsia gigantea. The sequence goes on from JAVSCE010019036.1 coordinate 8,097, forward strand.
CTTAATATTTATATGGATATCTGGTGCTCCATTCCCTTGGCTTTCTTGGAGCTTTCCTGTGCAGCCCTGAATATGCTACATACTTAATAAATATTTGTTGAATAAACTGATCAAACAGATGTCTGAAACCCTGGTCCTCGGTAAAATCAGAAAACCAACCATGTTTTGTCTCCTAGTGCAATAGCTCTGGAAGTTTCGAAAAGGGAAGCCCAGAGTATTGTGCAATGGGAAAGCAAGTATGAAAATGCGTAGCACTTCTTGTTACAAATTTTCACAAATGCATTAATACCAGCATAGCTCATGAGCCATGGATCTGATCTGTCTAGAATGAGGTGTTACTCCTCTTACCCATCAAGCAAAGGCCATCATAAATTACTACTAAAAATCTGTCTGCACACTTGCTTTGATGGAGCAGTGAGTGAAAGGTAGTTCATAAACAGCATCCCACGAGAAAGGCAGCTTCCACCCACCTGTCCACTTCTGCGATCTACAGGTAGTAGAGGGCACCAAGGGAAATTATTGAGCATTTTGTTTTAAAAGAAAAAAAAGGAAAGTGTTCCAGGAAGCCTTAGTCCCATTTTTGGAAATTACTATAGGTATGTTGCCATCTATTTTCAAAAAGCTGAAGGGCAGTCAGGACAGAGGTTCCTGAAAAGTAATTGATAATATAAAAATCCACTCCCTCCGTCCCCCAAATAAAAATAGACAGCATAGTAAGCCTTCCTTCCCTTTAGTTATGCTCATATTAAAGCTCAGTATGTTTATGTCTTCACATATTATATTTTTGTTTACATATTTAAAATTATCAAAAGACTCAAAACAACATTATGAAAAGTCAGCAATATTTACAAAGCATTAATTATCACAATACGACCATGGTCCACATCTCTATAAAAGTAATCATGGTTATCTTACTACCACTGGTCACTCTGCAGCACCCTATCTCTTTTGAGAACTGTTTTCTACCTTGACCACAATCTCCTAGAATTAATGAGGCTGAGAATTAATATTTCAGTAAACGGGAGCTCTTTGGCACTAGGTTGGCATCATGCCATACTTCTAAATGCATATTTGCCACAAGCTGTACCTCAAAATATAGTGCATATGGCCTGCTCAAGTCAATGATTCATCCGACAGCGACAATGACACCCTGAAAGCATAACAGTGTGACTTAGTCAATGTTAGCAAAAATAAATTTTACACATTGATCAAAGTTTGGAGCCATTACTGTAAGGGGCCTGCTATACCTGCTTCCCAGGCATACCAGTTAAGAACCATTATATTGCCTATTTACAGAAAGGACTATTAGACATGCTAGAGCTAAAAATAGTCTCAAAGAAATATGAATGCTGATTTCCAAAAATAGGTGTTAGTCTGATAATCTCTGCAAAAAATCACTCCAGCCCAGTAAATAAAAGCAGGAAAGAAAGCTCCTCCTAAAATCTACGCCAAAAACAAAGAAGGGCTTCCTAAGACACACTTGGGATTCAATTTTTTAGCAATAAATCATCTTGCCTATAAATATTTCTTCCAGCAAGTTCAGCCAAGCAGATATCAGACACTATAGTGATAAAATTAAAGTTTATTGCTGTACAGTGGTAAGAAGCAAAGTTCATGGACAAAAGATCCAGACTTGACAGAGGTATCAGCACATTGCAATCAGAGAAGAAGGAAGAGCAGAGACTTCCTAAAGAGATGAAAGTCTCTACTCACTGGCTCATCAGGGAAGAAGAAACACATTTAAAACTGAAAAATGCAGCCAAAGAGAGCAACAAAGGGTTAGTGTTTCTTGAAATAGAGATGAGACTGAGAACCACGAAAAGCAAAGGTTTCCAAAGCAGATAACCTGCATCTCCAAATCCTGAGAATGCAGGCTGTGAAAGTACTCATATATTATAAAACACCGTGCCTATCACAGAAACACCTGGATACATGGGCAATAAATCTGAAATGATGTCCATATCAAATGAAAGATGAAAGAGATCATCAAGAAATAGCAGGCCAGCTTTGTGGATTTAAAATGTTGTGATCAGGAAATAGTGTAAAATGGGACACTTGAAGTGGCCAGAGTAGTGGGGGAGATTTATCTGGAGGAAGTCAGGCTCAATAAACATTCTGTAAAATTAGGGATCTGGCAAAATCTGTACAAGATCCAAAAGTCTGACAACAAACTGATATCAACCTATAAACCTAAGTATGGTGATGGGTGTTAATAGCATGAGGAGGAGGAATGAGAAGACACTGTCTCCACCCTCCAGGACCATCAGAACTAAGGGCTCTAGAATACTTTGATCCTTACAAAAATCCCATGAGGTAGATGTCATTTCCATTTTACAGATGAGGAAACTGAGTCTCAGAGAGGCTAAGTATCTTGCCAAAGGTGTGCAGCTAGAAAACTGCTAAGTCAGAACTCTAAGCACATGATCTTCTCTCCAAATCACATTTTCTAATTGATCATAGAATAATGTGTAGCATTTTTTAAAGTAGCAACCAATACAAAATAGCATGTAATATGTTAAACACTAAGAAAATGTGGTAAAGTACAGGACAGATGCAATGTATGAATATAATGGAGTGCTAATTTTGTCTCCCATACATCCATGCTGAGCTGATCAGAAAAGACAAGGATCAAAGATGGAAAAAGAATCAAAAAAAGCAGTGGAAGAGTGGGTAGCTTCCTCGGAAGGGAACATAACGTACAGACAGGGAAGTGAGCATAGCCGGCTCACGACACCAGGAGGAAATTTCTATTTGGCATGGGCAGGGCACATAGAACCAGTTGAGACTCAAATTGGTAGCAAGGAGGAGACGCTAAAGACTTCTGACCAGATATTGGCACAAGAACAGACCCATAGACGAGTGGAACACAATAGAAAGCCCAGATATAAACCCAAGCATATATGGTCAATTAATATACGATAAAAGAGCCATGGAAATACAATGGGGAAATGACAACCTCTTTAACAGCTGGTGTTGGCAAAACTGGATAGCTACATGAAAGAGAATGAAACTGGATTACTAACCCCATACACAAAAGTAAACACAAAATGGATCAAAAACCTGAATGTAAGTCATGAAACCATAAAACTCTTAGAAAAAAACATACGCAAAAATCTCTTGGACATAAACATGAGCAACTTCTTCATGAACATATCTCCCCGGGCAAGGGAAACAATAGCAAAAATGAACAAGTGGGATTATATCAAACTAAAAAGTTTCTGTACAGCAAAGGACACCACCAGTAGAACAAAAAGACATACTACAGTATGGGAGAATATATTCATAAATGACATATCCAATAAGGGGTTGACATCCAAAATATGTAAAGAGCTCATGCACCTCAACAAACAAAATGCAAATAAGCCAATTAAAAAATGGGCAGAGTAGCTGAACAGACACTTCTCCAAAGAAGAAATTCAGATGGCCAACAGGCACATGAAAAGATGCTCCATATCGCTAATCATCAGAGAAATGCAGATTAAAACCACAATGAGATATCACCTCACACCAGTGAGGATGGCCAACATCCAAAACACAAACAACAACAAATATTGGCGAGGATGTGGAGAAAAGGGAACCCTCCTACACTGCTGGTGGGAATGCAAATTAGTTCAACCATTGTGGAAAGCAGTATGGAGGTTCCTCAAAAAACTCAAAATAGAAATACCATTTGACCCAGGAATTCCACTCCTAGGAATTTACCCTAAGAATGCAGCAGCCCAATTTGAAAAAGACATATGCACCCCTATGTTTATCACAGCACCATTTACAATAGCCAAGAAATGGAAGCAACCTAAGGGTCCATCAGTAGATGAATGGATAAAGAAGAGGTGGTACATACACACAATGGAATATTATTCAGCCATAAGAAGAAAACATATCCTACCATTTGCAACAACATGGGTGGAGCTAGAGGGTATTATGCTCAGTGAAATAAGCCAGGCAGAGAAAGACAAGTATCAGATGATTTCACTCATATGTGGAGTATAAGAACAAAGAAAAAACTGAAGGACCAAAACAGCAGCAGACTCACAGAACCCAAGAATAGACTAACAGTTACCAAAGGGAAAGGGTCTGGGAAGGATGGGTGGGAAGGGAGGGATAAAGGGGGAAAGGGGGCATTACGATTAGCACACATAATGTAGAGGGTTGGGGGGGCACACAGGTAAGGCAGTATTTACAGAGAAGACAAGTAATGATTCTATAGCATCTTACTACACTGATGGACAGTGACTGTAATGGGGTATGTGGGGGGACTTGATAATAGGGGGTCTAGTAACCATAATGTTGCTCAAGTGATTGTACATTAATGATACCAAAATAAAAAATAAAGAGTTCTGACCAGAAATCTCAGAATTGCCTACTGTCCTTTGTAGTTTTTAAATCTCTCCTTATATTAGTTTTCTAAGGCTGCTGAACACATTTCCACAAGCGTAGTGGGTTACAACACAAAGTTACTACCTTACAATTCTGTCCAGCATGGGTCTCACTGGACACAGGGGCCATGGACCAGGACATGGACATTTTGCAGGTCATTATTTTGCCAGCCAGGCTACCAGCTATCACCTGCCCACTCACATATTTCTAGACACTGTACCTGTAATACATCCTCCTCTCTGTTCCCTGAACAACCAGTCCTCTGCTCAAAAAACTCAGTGGCAGAAACTACTCACTGAATGCAAACTGCTTAGCTTGGCAATCCTGTCAAATAACAGGGAACATTGATTTACTAACTGAATAAAGAAATAAAAGTGGTGTGTAAGGGAGACCTGAGAAAGGTGAGGGCAAGGCAGATGTGAAGGGCTACTGCAGTGGAGTGCAGTGTGGTGGACAGACACAGTGTGGCTTCAGAGCCAGACTCAACCACTGGGAGCTGTGATATGGGACATTATGCCATCTCTCTGAGTTCCAACTACCTGCTTTACTAAAATGGGGATGCTAATAATGCCTTCTTTGCTGGATTGTTATGATAGTTAATGAAATACAGTAAATATAATTAAATACACAGTAACCACTTATCACATAGTAGGCACTCAATACATGTTACTTCCCTCTCCTTTTCCAATACAAGAAAAAATAAAGCAACTGAATTATAACAAACAATTCATGAGAACCATCAGAGATGCAGAGGTATTAAATGTTGGCTTAGTTCAGGATAACTGCTCTTTCCTCATGGGTAGAAAGTGCCATATTGCTTCTCTTTACAATGTGTGACCATATTTCTTTAGAGAACTAATAAGAAATGTCATTAGCAATGAATATTTAATTGAAAATTTATAATCTAGAGAAACAAAACCTAAATGAAAGTGATAAGTACAAAATGAATGTTTTTAAATATGTGTGTGTGTATGTGGTATGTGTATAGTATCACCACTAAACATCAAATGTTGTATTCCTAATGACTGAGCACTGGAATTGCTTATTGGTTCATTCTTCATTCAAAAGTACTCGCTGAATGCCTTTTAAATGCCAGGTATAGCTCTAAACACTAGAGATACAGTCTGCCCTCCTGTAACTTACATTCTTGAAGGGAGAGACATGATAGATAAATAGAGAGAGAGAGAGAGAATAATAAATATGTATATGTAGTAAACATAATAAGAAAAGTGTTCTCATCCCCAAGATTTTTTCATGGGTCCTTAATAAGTAAAATTTTTTTTTCATGAGCCCTTAATAAATATGGAAATGCAAATTATATTTTAACTTCATAAAGTTTTTTCATATTAAAGCAGGAAGAGGCCTTAAGAAATATTATACCAAGATAAAACCAATAAGGCAGGAACCCTTAATAATTAATCACTCTTAAGAGTATGCATGCACAGAGAAGCATGCTGTTTATTTTTATACCCCACAGTCCTTCTAAAAATGTTTTTAGAGATAGCTAAAATAAGTCCATATATGCAACAAAATAGCATAAAAGAGAGAGGAGGAGAGAGGGGAAGAAAGGAGGAAGGAAAGAGGGAAGATGAAATAAAAAGAACAGCAGGAAAAAAGATGAATCCTGGAACAAATGTTTCTTTTTTTGGAAAGGTGCTAGAAATTTGGCTCTGAGGTAGTTAGCAGTCAAAGCTCAAACGGACATGATTACTAATAATAATCACAGAGTTCTAAAAATAAAAATAAACATGTACCTGAAAGCAAGCATACCTTTACTTGCTCCAAGGCCTAAAAGGAATCTCTCCCACAGTCTCATAATACCTGTGATGCCACATCCTCCACAACAGCCAGCAGTGAGCGCAAGGCCTTTCACAACTGGCTTGGGGAAGGGCGCTAGTCTGAGGCACCGTGGTGTAAATACTCCAACCATGGCCAATTTCAAGCTCCAATGTGATGACGTCTCTGAACTTACAGTTGGGAAGAGACACACAGTGCCACATCTTATATAGGATTTCTTTCACACAGACATAATAGATGGAAGGAACTTCAAGAGTATAGATAAGCAAAATGTAGTCAAATAATTAAGAAGTGATGAGTTTAAATTTTTTATTACCAGTATTTCTTTCAATACAATTCATTTTGTGGTAACTTTGTGTAATTAAATTGTTAATAAGGACTGTGCTTAACAGTCAGCCTGCAGCCCGCTGAACACCCCTAGACGCCACAGTCACTTTCCGTGGTTGTTCCTTTAACACTCCTCCACACAGGCTTACTGTGGTCTGACGTCAAAGAGCAACTCAGTGAGTGACAGGTATCTGACAAAGGGTCAAATCAATGTAGTCCTGCAGGACCAGAATAAAATGGTAAACGTTTAGGTGAACGGACTCTAATGCTGGTGCCTTCATCACCCTGGATGGCTGCAGGTGAGCGGCCAAGAAAGGAGCAGAGTCCCAGCCAGCACTCCTAGACTCATACCGCACAGCTGTGCCGTAGACCACACAGTCTATGATGCAGCCGCACCAACACAAGTGTGAATGCTTTCCTGGGCTCATGACTAAAGAGAAAGACCGGCAGCCTTTTCTCTTGATGAATGGATGGAGCAAAGATCCTTTAGGCATTCTTGAGTGTGAATATAATTAAGTAGCTGAGCTAGTAAGGCCAGGACAAAGGGGAATTTGAAAGCATGTCCTCTGCCAAGAGCCTGGACAATGAATCATCTAGTCAAGGGGATGAAGGAGAGTAGGGTTAACGTCTTCTTATAAAAAACAAGAAACCTCCCAGAACACTTGCCTGAGAGAAGACCACCTTAACTGTGTACCAAGGCCAGCTGAGCCAGCGAATGTGATCATTGTAGAATCCTCTTGTGGACATAGATAGCTATAACCTAAATGTCTCTCTTGAATGAAACATTAAAATGCTCCAATGAATCGTATGTTTGAAGAAAACAGTAGCAAGATAATTTAATTCTGCTACCACAGTTTCATTGATTGTATATGTTCCTTTACTTTTAAAATGCATTCAAAGCAATTAACTCTAGTGGTTTTTGACATTTGCTGTTCTGTAGAGTGCTATCAACTTTAATTTGATTCTAGAAATGAAGTAACAATATCTTATCAATAGGCAGACATTTTGCGGATGGAAAAGTCAACATTAGAAGAAACAGTAAAAGCCAAATTTATAAAATAGATAAATTAGTGGGATATAATTTACATTTCCACAATTACTCCTGACTTCACAAAAGCATTCACTGCAGGGATCCTTTGAATAGCAGATTCCTTTTGTGCGTTTGAAATATTAACTAATTTACAAAAACTCCACTTGCAGGACATATTTATGGTGTTAATCTAGGCACACTGCAATCAACAGAGCTTAACTCTTCTACGTGTAAGCTGAGTAACTGGAAGCTAGTTACTTCACTTCTCTGATATGTGGTTTCCACATCTCTACCTGCCCAGACTACCATTCAAAATTGTTGTAAGGGATGAATATCCTATTCTTGAAAGTGTTTTGTAAATCGTATAGTCTTTCTCAGATGTTTGTTGTTCTGTGGGAAGGAAGAAAGGCTCTAGCATTCACATAATGCCTCGTGTATACCAGGCATGCTCACATAACGTTATTTGATTTTCTCTTCACCACAATGTTGCTTGAGTTTCACCATTACTAAATGAGGATGCTGTGACTCAGACAGGACCTTGCTCCAGGTCACACAGTGCAAACCATAGTAGTGTCAGAATAGCCATCGTGGTCTATGTGACTCCAAACACCACTGTTCATCCACTGGTTCAAGTGTTTGTTCCATCACCTCCTAATAGTAGGACCTGAGCAAGTTGACTAACCTCTATGAAATGCAGCTTTCTTGTCTCCAAATTAAGATGATGCTATGTCTTACATCAGAGGTTTGCTGTGAGGACTGAATGAGCTGACACATATAAAAGCCTTGGCACTGTGTCTGACAGACTAAGTCCCTGATACATGTGGATAATTAGAAATTTTCAAGTCCAAATCAAAGTTAGGATGCATCTCAGCCCAAAGAGGATTCTACAAATGAAAAAGAATGCTTCTAAGCAGAATGTGCAATATCAGAAGAATATTATTCCCAAAATTACTGTAGTATTTTCATTATACATAATAAATAAAAGCACTAGATTTATTATCAATAGTAAGGAAACCTGGATTCTAATCTCAGCTGAATCATTAATTAGGAATTTTGCTTGAAGCAACATCTTTATATCCTTCAGTTTTCTTTACTAACAAAGAGAGAGAAAAACATGATAAAATAACAGACGTGATAACAACATATAAATCCAAGTGGTACCGATTTTCTTTCTTCCCAAAAATGGCAGACTAGTTTGTTTGAAATGAATTTTACTGCTATGAACCACTATAAACGCTGGAGAAAATTAAAGCAAACATCTACCTGAAGGTAGTCAGAGAGCTACCAGGTCAGGGAGGATTCAAAAGGCTAAAATCTCGAAGAAAAAAGAAAACCAGAGGTGAACTAGTATTTGGCACCACTTTTCCATTTGAGGTATTTGCAAATTCTCTAGAAGCAGCTGAACGATAAGAAAAGTGGGCAGAAAATAGTGTCTACAAGGCTATAGAGCTGAACAGAGATTCCTGCAGTCTCATAAGGCTGGGGGGAACATGGTTTTCAGAGTCCACCCAGGAGGAAGGTCGCATGTAAACACTCTGGGCTTTGTGTTGGTACCCCCTGAAGTGCTGTAACTTAGGAGCAGGAACACTAAATACACCAGCCCTCACAGAAACTAAAGCCCAGTTTTGAATATGCTCTATCTATGAGTGGATTAAACTGATATGCTGCTAGGCTACCTGCATGCTAAAAACTAACACACATCTTCTCTAAAGCAAGATACGATCCAGAGACTCAAGCTATTGCTATGATATTTGTACACGATGACTGGCATTCAACTAGAAGTAACAAAGCATGACAAAAAATTAGCTGGAAGTCCAAAACAATAAAAGACAATAGAGATAGGTCTGTAAAAGAGACAGATATTAGAATTATCCCACAGGGATTTTAAAGCAATTAAGTATCATGTTTTTAAAAGTAAGTCAGGAAGTGGTGAATTTCAGCAAAGATCTCAAAACCATAAAGAAAAAGTCAAATGAAATTATAAAACTAAAAAAAAAATCCAATAAATGAAATTAAGGACTCAATGAATAGGTTAAAAAGCAAAATTAATCCAGCTGAAAAGAGAATCAATAGACTGGATAAATCAGAAGAAAATATACAACTGAAGAAGACAGAAAGGAAAATATGAAAAAGAGTAGAAGAGAAGGGGATTAAGGGGCATTATAATTAGCACACATAATGTAGATGGGTCACGGGGAAGGAAGTATAGCACAGAGAAGACAAGTAGTGACTCTATAGCATTTCACTACGCTGATGGACAGTGACCGCAGTGGGGTGTTGGGGGGGACTCAATAATATGGATGAACGTAGTAACCACAAGGTTGCTCATGTGAAACCTTCATAAGGTTGTACATCAGTGATACCTTAATAAAAAAAAAGGGTAGAAGAGACATGCAGGATATGGAGAAAAGTTATAATATGTATAATTGGAATCCTGAAGGAAGAGGAGAGACAGAATGGGGGCAAAAGCAATGTTTAAAAAGATAATGTCTGAAAATTCTTGTTTGAAAACTAGAAGATGACATTAGCCCATAGACTCAAAAAATGCTACAAACCCCAAGCAGGATAAATACAAAGAAAATCCCATCTAGGCACAACATGAGAAAACTGCTAAAAGCAATGATGAAGAGAAAAACCCTAACAGTTGGAAGAAAAAGTCACATTATTTCAGGAGGATCAACAGTAAGACTAACAACTTACTAACAGTAGAAACCAAAGACAATGAAATTACATCTTCAAAATGCCAGGAAAGGAAAAAAAATAGTTACCAAGCTTACGATTCTAATTCCAGTCAGATTGTCTTCCAAAAGGTGAAAGAAAGTCTGAAATTTGCAGACAAACAAAAGCTAAGAGAATTTGTCAGCAGCAGATCTGCACTAAAAGGTGTTCTTCAACAGAAGAAAAATGACCACACTTAAAAGCAAGATTAAAGAAAAATGGAGAGTGATGGTAAAGAGTAGTAAGTAGATAAATCTAAGTGAATAATGCCTATATAAAATGATAACAAAAATATCTTTAGGGCTTAAAATATCTCCAGAATTAACATATTAGCAAAAATCAAATATATTAGCAATGAACTATAAAAGGCAGGAGGGGATTAATGGAATTAACATATTCTAATTTACTGCATTGCCCAGGAGATGGTAAATATACTAAGTTATATTAAATTTAAGAATTCAGAGATGCATGTTGCAACTTCTAGGGTAACTACTACAAAAGTAGTAAGAGTGAGCTAACAGTAGAGAAAGAAAAGGGCCGTGAAAAATAATTCAATAGCAAGCAATCAAGGAAAGAAAAAGAGAAAATGACAGGACAAAAGAGGCAAAGAGTGAAATGGTAGACTTAAATTCAAATATATCAGTACTTCCATCAACTGTAAACAGTTATGTATTCCAAATAAAACACGAAGATTTTCAGATTGATTTAAAACACCTCCATTATATACTGCTTACATGAGACACATCTTAAATATAAACTCCAGAAAGCCTGAAAGTACAAGGACAGAAAAAGATAACCATACAAACAATGCAAACATAATAATAAAAAAAACTGGCTTATATTTACTGATACTAGACAAACTCAAGTTTAAGGTGAATAGCTTTATTAGAAAGGGAAAGGGAACTTCATAATGATAAAAGGGACAGTACACTAGGAAAATATAATTCTAAGTAAATGTACACCTAACTTTTGCTTTACATTTGGAAATGTAACAAGAATTGACAGAAATAAAATGAAAAACAGACAAATTTATGATATTGGAGATCAAAATCCATGTCTATATAAAGAATAAGAAGCAGACAAAAGATCATAAAATAATCAGATGATTTGAATTACATACTTTACAAAATTATCTAATTGACCTTTAATGAAAAACAGACAAATTTATGATATTGGAGATCAAAATCCATGTCTATATAAAGAATAAGAAGCAGACAAAAGATCATAAAATAATCAGATGATTTGAATTACATACTTTACAAAATTATCTAATTGACCTTTATAGAAAACTACAACCAGTAACTGCAAATACACATTCTTAGAAAGTATATGTGGAACATTTGCCAAAATTGACCACATTCTGGTCCATAAAGCAAGTCTCAAAGATTTTTCAAGGATGAAAACATTAAAAGCAAGCACTGCCCACAATAAAATGAAGCTAAAATCAACAGCAATAAAAACAACATGAACAATGACAAAATAACTAAAAACTCCACAAATGTTTGGGAGTTTGTCTATGCTCTGAATAATCCATGAAGCAAAAAAAGAAATCAAAATGGAAGTTTTTTCTTTCCTTTTTGATTTTTAACAGCTTTATATGAGATTTGACATGTTAAGCACCTGTGAAATTATCACCACAATCAATATAATGAATATATCCACAGCCCCTGAAAGTGTCTTCACACCCCTTTGTAATCCCACCCTCCTGCCGCTCCCTGATCCGCTTTTTATCACTACAAATTAGTTAGTATTTTCTAGAATTTGTAGAACTGAAATTATATGAGATGTACCATTATTGTCTGCCTTCTTTCACTCAGTGTAGTATTTTTGAATTTTATTCATATTGTGTGGGTATCAGTAGGTCACGCAGTTTCTATTGCTGGGCAGTATCTATTTGTATGGATATATTACATTGTGTTTACCCACTGATCTGTTTATGAGGTGTTTTCAGTTTTGGGCTATTACAAATAACACTGCTGTGCATATTAGTGTACAAATCTTTTGATAGGCATATGCTTTCATTTTTCTTGGTTATGACAAAGATGGCATTGAAAGTGTAGTGGGTATAACTGGTCCTTTTAACACATGGTGCTGGTCAATTATCCATATGGAAAAAGTAAACCTCAACCAACCCCCCACCAAACTCACACCATACAGAAAACTCAATTCCAACTATCTTATAGATAAAAATGCAAAAAGTGAAAACATAGAGGTACTAGAAGATAACATAGGACAATATCCTCAGGACTGTGGCTTAGGCAAAAATTTCTTAAGCAGAGCACAAGAGCACTAGCCGCAGAAGAAAAGAATGATGAATTTTGCT